>CM052295.1:8988721-9316540 GCA_028455765.1 Lasioglossum oenotherae
TTCAATAGTATTAAATATTAAAATAAGTTCATATGATATTGGCACTATTCAATAGTACATCTTATTGAATCAACATATATTTTTTTTCCTTCGACAGGATTTTTTTCTCAGTGTAGTTTTTCCCATTGAAAAAATTATCACTTCAATCTGTCCACTGTTTTAAATCGTATAGGCTAATTTCTCTCATCCGCGAACAATGGTTCGACGAAGCGACGCGATTTGGCGGAAAGGTCGTTTCCCCGTTCCTCTCGATACCGTCGCGCGTATAAATCGCCTGCTCCCCGACACCTCGAGTCGCTAAAATCCGCAAGTGGCACGCACGTACGGGTACGCCGCGCGCGAACGCAAGCGGAATAAACATGTGCATACAGAGGTTGGCTGGGGGCCATATTTCCAGGCAATATACAACAGTTTAACACGTGAATGTTGCTTTAGCCCACCTCTCCCAATCCTCCTTCCTTTTCCTGTCGCAGCGTTGTGCGTTCAACGTCAACGATCGTAGATCGGCCTGACACCGAAACCGATTTCCTCGCGATCCAGCGAACGTGTCTTTATGACGTGAATTGCGAATTCCTTGACGTTGCATTAGCGTATTCACCGAGACCGACTGCTTGGATTTCGGTTCACAGGAGGTTTGTTGTTCCGAGCTTAGAGTAATATTGTCTGTCAGATCTGTTGCTACAGATAGGCATGCACTGTTGTTCGGAGAGGAAATTACCAGGGTGTTTATGGTAGGCTGTTCGAGCTCATAGTTTCAATCTACTGCAGGCTACTTTACGTAGAAGTTGGTTTAGAAGTTTTTATTACTACGCATATATTAACTTGCCGAGTTGTCGTTGTATGCGTTAAATCTTATAATCGAATTTTAAACCACTTCCCGATGAGCTAGGGACTTGAAACTTTAAATATATCTCAGAACTGAGTGACAATGCAATATCAAAAAACAAATTTTTAAAAAAAGCTATGAATTTAGGAGAAAAAAATATTTTAATATTAACCGTTACACCTCGCCCCATAAAATATATTGACGCAATCTTCGTGGGCGCTCCACGCTTTTATTTATTGTCGCTAATGTATAAAAAAAATAATTTTCTCCTTTTTAGTGCACTTTAATATAAGCGTGGTTTTTAACAAGTTTTATTATATATTTTCTTTTTTATAAGTTCGTGTGAACAGGAACGTAACTTTCAGTTGACGGATCAACAAAGAACTACCAGTTTCACCGAGCTTCAGCAGAAAATCAGTATAAATCAGAGACCACAACTGTTATAACCGAAAAGAAAAAATGTCATAGAATAACAAGTATTTCGTCGACTGAAATCGTATTGGTTACAAATAAGGATTATAAGTAACCGAATATTTTTTCTCTTGTTGGTAAATGTTATCGATGAGAGCAGTTCATTTCGATCACTTATAACAGTTACCAATCAGAATTTATTTCGATCGCTCATAACAGTTATCGATGGGAGAAGTTCATTTCGGTACTCTCATAACAGTTGCCGATGAGATAAATTTATTTCAATCGCCCATAATAGTTATTGTTGAAGGAAATTTGTAATAGTTATTATTAAATAATACAACTTTCAAATAGTAGACAATCAATTAATTCATAAATTTTTTATTCGTGAAATTAATTGCTGCAATCAAAATTTATTGTGACAAACAAAAAGATTTTGTGTTGTCCTTATGGTTTTTTGATTCGTCTTGTTGTACGAAACCTTCTTAATGAATTTCACAGGCTTGCTCCATTCGAGAAAGAGTATACAACTCAATAAATAAAACAAAATGAATTTTCTCATCAATAATTATTATGAACAAGTGAAAAGAAATTCGATCATCGATCTGTTATGAGCGATCGTAATAAATTTCTCTCATCGATAACTATTATCAGCGATCGAAATGAACTTCTCTCATCGATAACTGCTTTGAGCAGTCGAAACAGTTTTTCTTCGTGGATAACAGTTATCGAGGAGGATCCAACTTTTTGAACGGTAATAACTGTTATTTGTAACCAAAAAGTATAAAAACCGATATTTTTAATCATTTTGTTCTTCGAATTTTTTCTTTATATTTTCTGTACATTATCTTAAATTTCAATAATGATCAACTCTTTATTAATGATTTTATTGAATAACTGTTATTTTTGGTCCCTGGTATAAATAAATAAATGATATTTGGTCCTCTCAGGGTTTCAAATCCATTTACCAGTCTCCCCCTCGTCCACTCTCACTAACGCCTAATTTCAGCAGGACCTACTGTTTATTACGGGCGGTGGGTTCGGAACCAACGTCAGCAGAAAATCAGTAGTATAAGTCAATAGAAGAAGAAGGTCCAAGATCAATTTCGCAAATCGATGCTACAAAGTCCCGTGGCGACCTGAACGAAGCACCGGGGAGGTTCCTTGTTCGCCAGAATTAAATGAGAAATAAAACTTCGACCTTGAGAGGAAGAAGGATCAAGGTCAACTTTGCAACTCGCGGTTAGAAAATGCCGCTGCGACCTAGATGAACTACCGCGCCGTTAAGGTCCATTCAAGTAAAGGCGGGTTCCCAGCGTAAAATCGACCCGCGAAAAGGTTAATGTATCCAGCTGGACCCGGGTGATAAACCGTGTCCTGGCGCTGAAGTTCTCGGGGGATGCAAGCGTGTCTGGCTCGTTAGGCCGTGGAGGAAAACGCGAATATTACGGCGCTCGTAAACGTGGACGCGCATATTACATGGTCGCTCGTAAACCGGTTTAATGCGGCCCGGTTCTCACCGAGCGGGCTGTTACATCAAAGAAACTCGTTAATGCCGTGGAGGTTGTTCCGGGTTCCGGGAGAGAGGTCCCGGCGAATTCCAGAGAAAGGAGATGGTCGACGAACGAACCAGAAACCGAGAGAAACAGAGACAGTTGGAGAGAAATAGGAGAGATAGGAGGCTGAGCGGGAAGAGATCGTTCCTCTTTGGAACACGGATCAGTTCGGCGGAAGTAGCATTCTCAGCCGTGTAGAATCTATTCATTCCGAGGATAAAGTGGCCTCGAGCTCCACCACGATCTCCGTAGAATTTCTCCATCTGCTGTTATCCTTCGCCAGGATTAGGTGACAACGTTAGGTGTCGTCTTGCTCTGGATCCTGTTCCTTTAGCTCATCTCTTCCTCGTGGAACTCGCATGGAGCAGATATGCGATGCCCGGAAATGAAATTAGAAGTTAGGTGATCAACCGATGAGAACTTATGATGATACGGTGCGGCCGCATAGTACTCCCGCGGAATTGCGAGCCTGCATCGTAGCCGCGTTTAACCAGCTATCGGTGGAAGCATCTCATACGGGATTTACGTGATTGATAGCGAACCACGCTCTCTCCGGCTATCTTCGGGCTTCAGACGGTCTCGGTTCGCCAGTGGCAATGGCAGTGAGCCAACCGTGACGCCGCCGATCAACTCGATTGGATCGCGCGTGAATGGAATGCTGCTACGTGCGACACATTGCTGTGTGCCAGACCGGTCACGTTTTCAAATAAATTTTCGGGTCATTTTTCTGCCGATTTTTGGCTTCGTTTTCGGCTGCAGAGAGTGGGGGCGAAAACGGATGGGGTTCGTGCGGAGCTCGGGAAGCGAGATGTGTATACTCTTCCCCTCAACCGCCTTATATGGAACTGGAGAGAGGTGGGGGGAAGGTCGTGCGTAAAAGTATTTTTATCTTCTGTTCTAAAAAAAGGTGATTTTAGCTGATATTGTGTGACTCGAGGTGAACTGTACACGTGGTGTTCGCGAGGTCCGTTGCTGACGCAACAGCAGCCAACGCCGTGATACGACGGGGCTTTTCCAGGAGCGCGAATTCCAGGCAGTATGGCACGCATTCGCGTTTGCAGATAGTCCGCACAATTGTCCACGTGATTCGGGGCGTCGTGTAATAATTTCCGGGATGGTAACCGTCACAACTATGGCGACTTGTTACGCTAATGGGCTACGTACACGTCACATATGCGGTCTCATTACCACCCTCATCGTGAACCGTTCCTCTGTTTTGCACCCCCCTCCCCTCCATTACACCCGGTTACCAAAGCGTTTCTACGTTCCGGTTACGTGTCGACCTAAATCGCGTCGACTTCAGCCTGCCATAAGACGCCAGGCATTACGTTCGAGACCATGATCTTACTCGTGGAAACTGATCTAACCGAAACAGTGAAAATTTAGTTTATAAAAGTTGTAAATGCCAGCACAACGTTGGCAGCGAAAAGCTTGCGAAGCTCGAAAACGAGCAGGAAACGACAAAAAGAATTTTTTAGTCTTGTCCTGTCCTGTAGGTGTTCGCAAAAATATTTACTTTTTGCTGCAGACAGTTTTCATTATTGCGCACGGGATCTGCATGTTTCTTTGAAGTTTTTATCATTTTCGAGAGTTGCACATTCACATTGCATGTTCGCAGTATTTATTTCGCGAAAATTTGCACGCCGGCTATTTTGAAACTACGCCAACGCGATTGTTCTATTTACGAGTAACAGCTGACTGCAGGTGCGCATTGTTTTTAATTACGTCCGAACGTGTGTTGTACATTAATTCCCTCGGTTGTGAACTCGTACATTAACAATAAATCGCCTGCTGCTGTTAGGATTAATGGAGAGGAGGATTAATTAATTCGGTGATCGATATAGTGTTCTATCTCATTTTTTGAAATGGTGTCTGACCATGTTTTGGTGTATACTACTGATTTTCTACTTGGAAGTGATAAAATTGTATTTTATCCCCAATTGTATTTTTAAGATTCAAGAATAAATTGAAATTCTCTATTTCTATCTAAAAAGGTGTGGCCGATTAATTGTTGGCTTGTACAACTGGTTTTCTTTTTGCAAAAATGATGAGGGATTACTCTCCAATATTATTTTGGAGATCCAAGATGTTACGTACGGAGGCTTTGCCTACGTGACTTTTGCCCCCTTCTTGAAACCACGTGTTCATGTAGGAGGTCCAGCTCGCATGCCCAAATAAACAGTTTTTCCCCTTATGGGGAAATGCATACATCTGGGCAACATAGACAATCTTCCAGATTTCCGTTTATCCCACTACCATTTTCTGAGCAATTTCACTAGTATATAAAGGGCTCGAGCTTGGCCACCATGGGCTTACAAGGAGAAACCCCGCTCTGTCCCTCACGGATTTTGTTCAGACTTTACAGAGTTATAGATCTCGTTCCCCTGATTACGAAAATACCCCATTATAGGGGCAGACACTCAATAGTTTTTGACATATTTGCAATTAAAGTTTCATAACCGTAAAATATCAGTTTGGTTCAGATTTTTACCAAGCAATGGTGTGGCGTCACAGCAGCGAGCTGAACTGTTACGCCGCAGGTCGAGTTCGAATCCCTTCGTGGTAAATTATTTTTTATTGTTTTTTTTTCATGGAAAATGCATTTTCAATGTTAAATAAATTTTAAATAAAATATTTTTATTCGCTAAAGGACTAATCGAAAATGATACTTATACTTATATACTTTATAGATACAGATACTTATTACTTTATAGAAGAAATACTAGTTCTATTACTACATAAAAGATAATAATTATAAAACAATAATAATATTAAAATAATCTGAACCAAACTGATATTTTACGGTTATGGAACTTTAATTGCAAATATCTCGAAAACTATTGAGTGTCTGCCCCTATAATGGGGTATTTTCGTAATCAGGGGAACGAGATCTATAACTCTGTAAAGTCTGAACAAAATCCGTGAGGGACAGAGCGGGGGTTCTCCTTGTTAGTTGAAGACTGAACACGAACCTGTACGCGTTTTGTGAGATTGGGTTTTATTCCCTCTTCATCGTAATAGCTTGAAAAAAGTTTCGAAACGCGGTTCTTAGGGCAAGTCAACTCGCTTACCCCCGCATTTCCCAGTGCGTCAAAACCGAGAGCTCGGGAATTAGCTTCCGCGAACGAATAAGAATAAGAATGTGTTTCCTACTATTCTACACATTTTATCTCATTTGATAAAATGTTGTTTTAATTATTTTTTAATATTTTCCCCTTAAATAAAACACAGAAACTGACCTTCTTTCAATTTTTTCATCCCAATTTCAAAAATCATGCAGTCAAGGGTAAAAATGAAATTTTTCTCTCTATTACGACACTAATTTTACAATAGAAGAAATTTTGAACTAATTGCTTAAAAAAGTTTGGGGAAAAATATTATTTAACTGGATTCGGTATTTTATGGAGAACCAAGGAAAAATTATTTTCTCCTTTTTAGTGCATTTTGATACAAGCGTGGTTTTTAAAAGGTTTCTTTTCTATATTTTATTAAATTGGACCCCGTTTCCCCCTTCTCCGATAATCCCACCGAAACCGGAAACAACAAATTTTTGTCACTGTATTCATTGACCTACGCAAACACCGACTCCCAATTGCGAGCCGGGCCGGCTAAACTATGGAATATCGAGATACCGTTCAACAATCGAGACCACGTCTCGACATGTATCGACCGCCGCGACTGGCTCCCCCCCTATTGTCCATTATATCAGCCATTTTTCAAGACCTTTTCAACGAACTCAGCTAACAACTTCCAATAGTCTCAGTGAATTCAAGTGGCAAAAAATCCGCGGAGCAAATTCAAACCGGATAATAATACCGTGTCCGAACTTCCGACCAGTACCACTTGCGTTACTGCTGCACTTCGTTTTCCAGTTTATTTAAATTGAATTTAATGATAAGAAATGAGCTCTCGACGTATAAAATTAAAAGCACGTTAATTAGGGGATCACTGGGCGAGTTTTTTTGCACTTCGGTGTAAAAACGTGATTGGGCGATTCATTTTTCGTCGGGCTGCGTAGAGCAGGTCCCGGCTTCCGCTCGAACGGAAGAAAATTAGTCTGCCAGTCGGGCGGTTCACGTCAGAAATACTTCCGAACATCAGCCGTAGCCGTGTTCAGTTAATTAATGTCGGTTGCTCGCCGATAGACGGGCCAGTCACGATCCTGGCACAGTAAAAGAAAGAACGGTGCAATGGTCAGACAGGTGTTGAGGTAACTAAGTTTTTCGGCAGGCGGGAGGGAGTAGAAAATGGGTGGCCAACCCCCCTTTGTTCAAGTTTCGCTGCGGAAATTGCGAATGGTATCTCGAATCTCAGAGTTATATAGAATATGTATGCCCGAACTCCCGCGAAATCAGCAGTACAAGTCGATGAAAGCTGCGACACAGATTTCGCTTATTTGTTTGATCCCAGTTCCATCTTATTGGCAATTGGCAAGGAGCACCGTAGAAGAAAGTTTCTCATAAGCAGCGCGGCCAGTAGAATGGGACGGTAAACGGTCAGACACGGATTTGCTGTAATTGCACTTCGCCGTCATCTGCATTTGTAATTTAAATGCGCCCCGGTAATATCGAAGTAATATTTTTCGTTGACCCGTTTTGCTTCGACTTCCGTGGGAGTGGCAAGGAGTCAGTAGTGTGAGACTGGCTGTGGTCAGACACTGCATTTCCTGCCTTCCGGGGCCATTATTTGTAATTTAAATATGCTTTTATATTGTTGCGTCAGTTGCGTTTAATTAAGCGTATTTTAAGGGCATTTAAGTCGGACATTGGATTTTCGTGGCAGAATCTTGTGGTCTTTTGGAATTATAATAAAAATTATTGACCCGTGCCACCAAGTAGAACAAGTCAATACAGGGTGATCCACGCAATTGTTTCAAGTCATAACTCCGTTATTATTGCATTTACGAAAAAATGCCAAAGGAGAAAGATAAATGGTTCGAAGAGCACTACATCTGTAGGCCTTTAAATTTTTTTTAGATGCAGCAGTGCATGTGCAATTAACAATTGCAGCATTTCTTTAAATAGAAATGCATATTCTTTTTTACACAGATCGATTCTTCTGTTCATTCTACGTAGAAAATCATTAGGGTACCATGGACAAAAAATGTCTTTATTGAAGAAGATGCTCAAACGCTTCTCCATTACATTCTAAATATTTCTTATAACGTTTTTTTATTGTTTGCATAACTGCGTTTCAATTATCCGCAGTTATTGCTGCACATTCCAGTATGATTCTTTCTCTCAGATTCTCTACAGAATCTATGGGATTTGAATAAATTCTATACTTCAAATAACCCCACAGAAAAAAGTCAAGGGGACTTAAATCAGGTGAACGGGCTGGCCAACGTATTGATGTGTAAACGCAGTTATGCAAACAATAAAAAAACGTTATAAGAAATGTTTACAATGTAATGGAGAAGCGTTTGAGCATCTTCTTCGATAAAGACATTTTTTGAAAATATCTCGAGATCTAATAATTTTTTTCCATGGTACCCTAATCATTTTTTCCGTAGAATGAACAGAAGAATCGATCTGTGTAAAAAAGAATATGCATTTCTATTTAAAGAAATGCTGCAATTGTTAATTGCACATGCACTGCTGCATCTAAAAAAAATTTAAAGGCCTACAGATGTAGTGCTCTTCGAACCATTTATCTTTCTCCTTTGGCATTTTTTCATAAATGCAATAATAACGGAGTTATGACTTGAAACAATTGCGTGGATCACCCTGTATACGAAAAGGTCTTCCGAACAACACTATGATTTAATATTTTCCATTTCCTTTTGAAGTTACATAGAGCGCATAAAGGAGCATATTACCGTTTATTGGACTCACCCATCAATTTAATTCTTGTTAACACCAGCAAATAGTACGACCGAATCAATAAACGTCCTCAAATAAAAGAAATTCACAAGTGTGCTCCTTTGTGATCTTCCACGGGCCTTTGAAAGAAGAGTGTATGCAATAAGGGGAAAATTGGAGAACATTGCGAAGAGTATACAAAGTAGAATTCTCCATTAGCATCGAAGTGGTGTGGGTCAACGTCTACGAAGACATTCGAGAAATTTCTCGGTGTAGGGTGTCCTTTGTCGGTGTGAATGTTGTTCGAAGGGCCATTGAAGCCGTTAAATAGAAAATTAAAGCCCGAAATGAAAAGCACAAAGCTCCTCCAACAGGAGATTTGTCTCTGTACAGGATATTAAATTCAATTTTAATAATTCCGCCCAGGCGAGCATCGGATTGTCTGTTTCGCGCGAAAATTCTAATATAAATTCTTATTAACGGTAGCTGGGCGAACATACTTCACGAACCGTATAACGTGGCCGTCGCGATGATGAAAAGTGGCCAACCAGGATTATCGACTAATGACTTCTCCCGGGCTGATATAAACTCGCAGCCGAGAGAGAGAGAGAGAGAGAGAGAGAGAGAGAGAGGGAGAGGATCAGTTCCAGGAACGCATAGATCAACCGGCTGGACATGAATAATATCGCGGCCCAGCTTGGGAACTCTTGAGGAGGCTTTAATTAGGACGAAGTGCCGTGGTATTCGTAATAAAGCGTGTTTTAAACAATCGAAACTTTTTAATCTCCGGTTTCTCAAAACTCCCGGGGAAACTCTAATTAATACCACGGTTCGTTGATAAATCCTTTACCGACTCCGTGGCACGACAAAAAGTTCGTAATCAATTTTTGCTGGTTCATTATATTTTGATACGATCACCTTCCGCGCGATTTTCGGTATGGCCATTTTTAAAAATTCGAGGAACGTTCCGAAATTATTGAAAAATTTCTCACGTGCTCTTCAAAATTAGCCTAACGGACCAAAAAAAAAATCTTTACACGATTGTCCATTTCATTTCCTGAATAAAATTTAATTGTAATTTTCACATCACTTTTTCAACAGACCAATTTCATGACGAGATTTAAAATTTTCTAAAATTGTGAACAAAATTTCTTACACTCCTCAAAACTAGCTTAAAATTGTTTAAACTCGATTTTTAGTGCCACAAGTGGAAGAGCAAGATGAAATATTTATTATCGTTTAAGTGTTGTGGAGCAGTGTGGGGGGGGGGGGGATGAAATTGTACGACGCAGTTATGGCGGAGCACGGTCGCTGGCCAGGATTGCAGGCAGGATTCTTCTGTATAGATGGTTTCGAGAATCGGGACGGCTGGAGTTGAGTAAAATTAACGCAACCGTGCATCTACGAGAGAGAAGATAGAGACAGAGAAAAGAGGCGCCCGTTGCCGGAAAATTAAGAGGCGAAACCCTTTGGTGCGGGACAAGAAGACAGGGGAAATCATTAGCTAAAGGAGGGCTCTTGTCCCAAGTCGAGCGGCTTAACTGCACGACTGTACCCGCTGGCTTTCTGATTCGAATGGCGCGGCCAGACTCTCCCTCGGATATGCCGTTACCCTTTTTCCCTAGTTACTGTACTCATTCTATCCCGTTTTAATATTTCACCGTCTTTGATACTGAATTTTTCCCTAGAAGACTTCCCGCAGTGTACACAGTATCATCCATAATTCATCGGACAGTTGGCTTTCGAAAAATGGAACTTGTCATGCTACTGCCTTCAACAATATTTTCATTGTTTAATGGAGATCCTTGGGTAATATTTTTTTTCCATCAACCGCAGAGTTCCTTGCGGAATATCGTCATGAAGGACATGTCATTTTCCAACTTCTGCATTTTATGGTTGACTTATGTTACTCATCCTGCCATTCTCCCAATCGTATTATCATTGTCCAGTTTTTAGTAATTATTAGACTACGGATTTTATGAATTTATGACGAAAATGGACACACAATTTAAAGCAGTGGACATGTTAAAAATATTTAAGGACATCAACGTAATTAGTTTCAGCTTAATCGGATAATTAAAAGGAGAATACAATTTTTATTTGGCTCCTGTGTCCTGCAATCAATGCAAACAATTTTTATTTTGCATAAAGATCCGCAGTCTAGTAATTATACTTTTCCCATCAGGAAGTCAGTTCTGCGGAAATTAGCTCTGCTTATCATTGACTTGTACTACTTGAAAGTATATGTGCAACGATTTATAACAGATTACGATATTCATTTGAAAAGTAGACAGAAAGAAAGAATAATTATCCTGCAGCAGTATAAGTCGAACGCTTAAACAATTTATAACTCGCACCAAACATTTTTAAAAAATTTAATTCCACTTTTGAGAATTGATGGGCATAGCATATTTTATAATTTTATAATTGAATCATTTTTGGGTTTCTCATATTAACAACAAAATGGTGTGGGTTGAGAACAATGAAAAATTTTTACGATATCACTTCCAACGAGTTCTATGTTAAATAACCGGGAGTTTATTAATCTAAAAGCTTTTATCGACCAGTCCGCGTGCATTTCGATGTAAAAAGCTTGTAAAATCGGAGAACGTTAGTCACCCAGCGAAAAGGATCGCTCTCGGTTGGCTATTAGGAGAAGTTTGATGGAATCAATACCGAGTTCCCGAAAGGCAACTGCAATCAGATTATAAGTTAATCCGTGGAAGTTTAATTCGACGGTTTCGTCATCTCGAAATTGCGAGCGGGTATCAATCTCGGCCCTCAAATTGAAAACTTTGCATTTCTTCGATCAACGATATCGCACGGTTCTATTATCCTCGCCGCCGCCGCGCCACTCTGTTAAAACAAAAACGTTCCATTAACACCGAAAAAAGTTGGGGAACATTTTTATTTTTCATTTCCTAACAAGAAAATTAAATAAGCTCTCTCTAATGGACCATACGATAGATTGACGTGAAAATTAAACATTTCTTACAACCTGGAATACTTCCATTGTGTTATGAAATTGATGTAGTATCTCATACAATATTTAAATGTGCAGTAAGTGATTAGATACCAATACAAGGTGTCCCAGGAAAATTGACCACTTTGAATGTCTCGCTTAGTTTTAGCAATAGAAAAAAGGAACGTTATAGGACAATATTAACCTAACCGAGGGTAGCAAAATAATGATTGGGAAAAAACTTATTTCAAGGTCATTTTTTGCTAGATATCAAGGTCATCAATTTTTTTAAATGGAACTATATATTTTTTTTATCGCGATGTAATAGTAGGGGTGAAGTCCTCTTCATCTTTGGTATGAAAAATCCAAAAAGCATTAACTATGCTTTTGTATTATTTCAATACAAAAATGTATTGAAATAAAGTAGTTCAACGAAACCAAATTAGTGTAGTAAATTAATCACTGATAATACCTGTAATGCTTTTTGGATTTTTCATACCCAAGATCACACGAAGGTCATTGTATAATATGTCACCACTACTATTACATCGCGATAAAAAAATATATATAATAGTTCCATTAAAAAAAAAAAGGATGACCTTGATATGTAGAAAAATATGACCTTAAAAAAGTTATTTTCCAATCATTATATTGCCCCTTCGGTTAGGTTAATATTGTCCTATAACGGTTTTTTTCTATTACTAAAACTAAGCGAGATATTCAAGGTGGTCGAGTTAGCTGGGACACCCTGTATATTTAATACTGTAAACAGTATTGTGAATAATGGTACAGCAATTTTTATTGGTAATTCTGATTCTGAATGAACCCTCGACTGGGAGAGAACAATTTTTGAAAAACCGCTCGAAATTTTATCGGTTACATTCGAATCCAATCGAGACTATAGTTAGCTCCAGCAACTCGGAACAACGAGCTCGACTCAATCTGTATTAGCGTTCAACCCTCTTATTTCCCTGGGGGCTTTTCTCAATGAAAAATCCCGATGTAATACTGATATATCATCCCGGTGTATACGCTCGGACCATACTCTTTTAATGAAGCCTGCTTGTTCATAATCCCCACCAACTCGACAACGCTTTCCTCGTCGGAAAGTTCAGTGTACCCTCCGCTAACCATCAAAGGTGCTATACCGCCAATAATAACATGAACAGCTTTTTCATAAGCTACGGTAGAGAATTAATTTGCGTAGAAAATTCATTGTGGGTAGAAAGGTCTTCAACGAAACCGAAACGGTAAGTCTAACGAAAAAATTAGCTGGCACTGTCGTGGAAACTGGGTCAACCCCGTAAAAATAGAAATTCATTTCGTCGAACGTAGCAGAATGATTAACGAGAACATAACGCGATAATGCGTCGTTGCGTGTACAGCAACAATTGTTTGCATCCGTTTGCCCTTTTTGATTCCGCTTTACCGAGGGATTCCCAGATAGAATCAATTTTTTCCCACCTTGAAATTAATGGTCCTCGCCACCAAGGAAAAAGCGAGTTACTCCTTCACTGACCCAGTAAGCCACCGACACTATCTGGCCAACACATTGCATTTATTTTTAAGATCTGAGCTGACTCAGCTAACAATTAATCAGATTTGCCCTTTCGGTCTCCCTGAAAATTAAATTAAATTGCCCTGTCTCCGTTTTCGTTGACCTATACTACTGAATTACCTATTTAAAGAATTCTGTCCATGGTCAAACTATTCGGTTGGTAAGAAAGTAATTTCGGTATTTCAAGGTGAAATAGAGCCCAAATTTTTTTTATTCAAGCAATGAACAACATATGTAATCAATAATATATTTTCCCTTTTGTTCGATGATCTTTTGCAAAAGAGAGTAAATAAGAAAATATTTTATTGATTGTAGTTCATCGTTTGAGTAAAGAAATTCGGTTTCATTTCACCTTAAAATACCGAAATTACAGTAAAGTCGCGTTTACTGTCCGCGATCGGGTACGCAATCACTGTCTAGAGCCTATCCACTCCACTGTCATGCTGTCCTTCTCCACGTTCCGCTTTCTTTTGAACTCTCGGCGCGGTAGACACAGTCATAAAAAAATGATGTCGGTATGCGATCACTGTCCGTGCAGAACACAGGCTGTGGGATAGTAAACGCGACTTTGCTGTACTTTCTTGCCAACCCGATAGACCGTTTCGAAATGTTTTACACGAAGATTGAAGTACTCTTTACACAATCGAAAAAAGGAACATTAGAAGTGTACTAGGTTTTGCGATATGTATTTTCTGTGATTTCATTTCTGCTAACAGGGCAGGAGCCCCACCGTTTCCCCAGCAACACCGACCCACGCCGGATGAATTCTGCTCGCGAATTCCTGTTGTTCTCCCGGGAGCGAAGCAAACTTTTTATTTAAAGTCATATGCTCCGCGATCTTGCCGCAGCGTGTTTACCAAACGGCACGAACCTGATAGAAAAGTTTCATCCAGATTACTCTCTAACCGATATTGCAGTGCAAGATGTACTTTCATAACAAGTATTTTTCACAAACTATTCTCATTTCTCGTTTTATCTATCAGCGGCATGTTTACCGGGATATATTAGACTGTAATTGTTTCTAGTCAAATTTCGCTCACGCATTTCTCAGCACAGTATTTATTGGTAAACTTTTTCTACCTCGCCTGGATCAAAACCATAATTCCATCCTGCAGCCTCAATGTTCATTTTTCGGATTGGAAGAATATTGGAAAAAATCGATTTCCACTTTCGCGATCGCTGGCATGCAGAAAATTTTTTTTCGTAATTCAAACTCACGGAGGTGATAGTAGGAACCTCACTCTTTCAAACGAACCTAGTTACGTTGCTGTCAAATTTTTTTTCACCAAGTAACAATCACTCGAATATCTGCTGGTACCTGTGTCTGATAAATGGTTGTGTAATACTACTGAAAATGGGGTTTATATTGCAAATACTGTAAAAATTCGTAATAAAAAATTCTTCAATACAGTATTACTGCTTCTACTGTTCATATCTATCTACACTCTGGACTTAGATGAATATTAAGATGAAAATTACAGAGATTCAGATTAATATAAAACAATGATAAATGAAACGATTGTAGATAGAATTATAATGAAAAATTCTCTCTAAAATCCCAGATAAAATGACATCTGAAAAAGTCGGTTTAATTGTATGCGGAAATCCCCGCAGCAAAACATCCAATCAACGATGTTAACAACTAGAAAAATACACGTACAAACAAAGCACATTGTCGGACTAAACAGCGACAGAATATCCGCGTTTTAGGGTGGTTTCCCTCGGGCATCGATAGTTCCGTTGGACAAACGGTGGTGCGGATTTTCGTAGGGAATCAATCCGCGAGTTTCGCGTTTCATAGTCGGCGAAAATTCCGTTTTGTCGGATGCCCGAAGGCCGGCGATTTGTATGCAGTTTCTCGGCAATGCACTCGGCCACACCTGCACCGCGTAAAACAAACTGCAGGCATTCCGTTTCCTGTTATTTTTCCCCGGATGTTATTTCTCGCCTTCGCCGTCCTCCTTTCGAACCCCCTCAGCGCTGGGGGTGGCCGTTAGGGGGTTGAAAGATGGTTTCGAGGTGAAAACGTTCGAGCACTCTGTTCTCTCCAGAGTCAGGGGTGTGGGGTGGTGGCTGCGTCGTCGTTTTTTGCCTCGTCCGCGAGATCTCTGTACGGGAATCGATTAATAAGTGCAGAAACGCCGTATCATTCCATTAGTTCTTCTCCTCGCTTCAGCGCTATGATAACTCCTCCGCCTTCGAACTATAAATAAACCGGTTCTTCCCCGGGACCTCGCTCGTCCCGGTTCTACCTATCTTCTTGTAAAGAAGAACGTCTTTGTGCAAAGAAACGGAAGTTTAAACAGAAATTCCTCTGCTGCGATGAATTATGTTCAACTGGTTGAATTGTGGGTGATAGTCGAAATTAAAGGGTGAGGAATCACTCGTGTTTCTGCTATTGTAACTTCGTGAAAAATCATCGGAATCTAATTTAATTTAGCTCATTTCAAAATGTGATCTCTCTGCTTTCAATTGATTTTTATGTACATCACAGTAGACGAAAAAATGAAGGAGGACTTTTTTGAGAATATTTCAAATTCTACCTCAACCGAAATTGCTGCGGTCCAACGAGCCCGGGAAATTTGGCGTACAATTTTTTGTGGCACATTTTTCATTCGGATTTCGATAAAACGTCGAGAAAAATTGTATGGCATATTATCAGGGCTTTTTGGAAAGCGGGGACTGCAATCTTCAAATCTATGGAGATGCGAATATCGAACAAAATTTTCCAAACCTGATAGAAAAGCTCAAATGAAATAATTTTTTGAAAAAATGAATTTCCACACTCACTCATGCAGCTGTGTGACAACATTTTTTGCAAAATTGTAACATACGGTGGTGATAGTGGAGATTTCACTCTTTCTAATTAGCCTAGTTACATCAGCATACGATTTTTTTTTCAAAGTTATAGTTACTGAAATAACTACAATTTTGTCTGCTTACGACCGTGTCTGACAAATGGTTGATTGATACTACTGAAAATGTTCTGAAATTTAGTTCGCAGTAGAAATGCGTAATTTTTCAAGTCAGTGAAGTCGTGTCTGCTGTCTACATTGTACATAAACCTGTGTATCTGACTCCTGTCCGACTGATACTACTGCTACCGAATTCGTAACGAAACTTTTAATTTTTCGTGGTGCCGCGGTCTGGTACCCATCATCTGCTGATTAAAGTCCATGGAGCGTTTGTTACGAATAGCCACAGTCTGAAAATATCGGATCTTGTAAAAGGCGTATGGCAAATGCCTGGGGAAATTGAAGCCGCGTAATATGCGGAGAGAGATATAATTTCCCTGGGATGCAGAGAAATTTTTAATGTCGGAGATGTTTCAGTGCCCTTTTCCTTGACGTATCTGCCCCGCGTCTGTCCAATACCACTACGTCTGCCGTACACTCCCAGTAAATTTCTCGCGGATTCAAAACTCGTTGCCTCCCCGGCAGAGAGAAAAACAAAATGCCTTCGAAAATATCCGAACACGGCAGGCGAATATTTTGCAATATCGTTCCATTAAAATTTTCCCAATATTCCTCCACTGCATTTCCCGTATGTGTGTGTACGGTCATCGCAATTAGGGGGCAAATATTTGAACGGCGACAAGCATTAGTATGCAGTGCGTTGTACAGGTAATTACCTGCAACTCAGCTGTTGTTCAATAATTGTTGGAACTCGTGCAGAAACCGTAATCGAAGGCAGATAGCTTATTCATTTTCTGAAAATCAATTACGCTGGATTCAATTTTCGAAAATTTGCTAGCTTTTCCTAGTTTTTTTTGGTTATTTTTGTGCTTTAATTATTGCTACTTTGCCGGAGATTTTGAATTGTTCAATTTTGCGATTTTGATGTTTGTACGTTTGTTCTAATTTCATTTTGTTCTGGTACTGTTCATTTCTAGATTATACTGTAATGGAAAGCAGATAGCTTGTTAATTTTGTTAAAATCAATTACGCAGGATTCAATTTACGAAAATTTGCTAGCCTTTCCTAGTTTTTTTGGTTATTTTTGTGGTTTAATTATTGCTACTTTGCCGGAGGTTTTGAATTGTTTAATTTTGCGATTTCGAAGTTTGTACGTTTGTTGTAATTTCATTTTGTTCTGGTACTGTTCATTTCTAGATTATACTGTAATGGAAGGGAGATAGCTTGTTAATTTTTTTAAAATCAATTTCGCAGTATTCAATCTTCGATAATTTGCTATTTTGTTCTAGCTTTTTGTTATGTTTCTGGTTTAATCGTTCTTAGTTTTCCGGAGGTATTGAATTGTTTAATTTTGCGATTTGGGAGTTTGTACATTTCTTGTAGTTTCTTTTTGTTCCGGTACTGTTTATTTCTAGTTTTGTATCGCCTTGGCAGAATATGTAAGTTACTTCCGGTTGCCGTGTCTACCAGCAGCCCTCTAAACGACCCTAATTGCAGAATCGAAACTCTGAAGGGGTAACTACATCATTATCGCAGCTAGTCGTGAAATATTCACCGCCGAATTTGCTCAACTACGGTTAGTTTCATCCCAAACTACACGAAAGCGCAGCATCAGTTTGGAACCAGCGGAATCGTGGTATATGTCTGTACGAATTTTGTTAGTTGGCACCAACGAACAAATTGTTCCGACTTTTGTACCACTGTTCTGTGAAACCATGCAAAATGTAACATTATTTCAATGTGAACCGTCAAATATTCACGCTATACAAATATTCAAGTGATTATGTTATGCTTTCATTTCCACGTGCGGCTGACTATTGTTAGACTACACTACTGAACATGAGGATAGATGTGGCAGATATTATACAACTGAGTTCGTACTAGTTGTTTGAATTTTCAGAATGAGTATTCCTTATACAGGGTGACCCAGCTAACTTGACCACCTTGAATATCTTTGTTGTTTTTAAAGATACGTCAAATTTCTGAAGGACAAAGTTGAATGGTAAAATTGGGCTCATAAGATACCAACAAAATTTTTTTTTTCGACATACATAGGTTAGTACTTTTTTATAACGAATGTCCAGCTGCATCGA
The DNA here is from genome assembly GCA_028455765.1 of Lasioglossum oenotherae. NCBI lineage: Eukaryota > Metazoa > Arthropoda > Insecta > Hymenoptera > Halictidae > Lasioglossum > Lasioglossum oenotherae. The sequence continues at coordinate 9,006,844 of CM052295.1, forward strand.
TTGATGTATTAAAAAATATCACATTCCATTAAAAAAAGGAAGGTGACCTTCATATCTCAGAAAAAAATTACATGAAAAAAAAATTTTGTTGGTATCTTATGAGCCCCATTTTACCATTCAACTTTGCCCTGCAGACATTTGACGTATCTTTAAAAACAACAAAGATATTCAAGGTGGTCAGGTTAGCTGGGACACCCTGTATTCTATATTTTCTACCTACACTGGTGTGCGATTCATGGCTGACTAATATTACTGTGAAAGTTGGTACACATAGCGAATGTATTATAATAATTAAATTATTGTACATTTTCTTAATTTTGCGGGACAGCATTGGCTTCGTACAATTTCATTAATAAATTTTTATATTTCAGTGTCTTTTTCTCTGTGCATTTAGTAAACTAATTATAATTTAAATCTGGCTTTCATTCGCGTCTAAGCAATGTTCATTAAAACATATTCGTTCATTAACAACGAATCGCATCGTGCACAATTTATAAAAAATTTTATAAGACATGCGGAGGAAGCTCTTTGATAATTACCTTCGTTTCAACCGACACATAGAAATTGTTAAACATAATTATTTTATACATGTGAAAACTAAATTTATGGTGTTCTCAGTTGTTCCTCTGTTCCCTTAAAAACAATGATGAATTCCGTGATAAATTCACAAACATTCCGCTGATGGCCTTTTTAAGGCAGAGAAGATTCGAATTGAATGCTACAAGAACGAATCGAGGCAGTCCATACAGCGAAGGAATGAGCACCATTTTGCAACGCCGCAAGAAAGTTAATCCACGATGTGACAACCCGCTCGGGTCTGTCCGGGAACAATAAAAAGAGGCGAGATGATATAGAGTTATCCGCGAAAGTTACTCCGCCGAGCGAGAGATTTATGGGGACGCCAGGTTTCGAAACAAAAATGTATATTTATGCAATTTTACGTGGACCGCCGCGGCACGTATTCGTTTTTACGGACACGTCCGATCGTATTTTCACGGGACCCCGGGAATCCCTTTAAAATGGAGCTGGACTTGCGGAACTTTGATTCTGATTTCGAATCCACGACTCCTAAAATGCATCCCCACTTTCCATTGCATTAGGCCGCATTTGCAATCAATTTTTTGTTAGTCTTATGCAGTAATATGTCCGATAATTTTTATATTCACTGGCGTTCTCTAAACCCATTGTAGATTTAGTCTACTCCATTTTCCAAAACTCTGCACAATTTTCCGAGATTCTACTCCATTTTCCACGACCCTACCAAATTTTCCAGGAGTATATATCATTTTCCCATGAGGCTTACTCTAATTTTCCATGACTCCACTCCATTTTCCAAGACTACCCAATTTCCACGAGTCTAAAAGAATTCCCAGTGCTATGCTCCCGCTTCTACATATTTTCCAACTCAACGAAAATTTGATACTAATCCGAAAAGAATAATGTCATAATATTACTTCATTTTTCATTTTTAACATCCGAGCAATAAGTTATTGTCGTGACCTGTCATTTGAATTAATATTATAAAATCGTCGAGACGAGGTCGAGGTTCGTGACAATATTCAGAGACCCACGCAGCACTGTCATGAAAATGGCAAGAAGTAACGACGAGCACGTGCAGATACATGCGCCCGGTGATGGTAATGTGCGTCGATATAAAATGCAGGGCGCCCGGTCAAAGTGGTCGCAGGGTTTATGTCTTTTACCACAATGCGAATCCCTGGGGGTAGGGGGCCGCTTTTATTTTACACGCATGTCCCGTTACCAGAGCAGCTGGCCATAAATGTTTTCGGCTACCGGAGTCAGGGCAAAAAATGTCCCAGGAAAGGTTGCTGTTCGTCGGCCTGGTTTCGAGAGGCGGGTGGATTTATGTTCGGAAAAAGTAACTCGGCCATCTGAAATAGTGAGACATTTAAATACGCCCTCCCTCAAACCTTGAGTTTTCCTATATATATTTTATAAATTTTATGAACGTATATTTAATATATTTTATAAATGTGAATGCATGTATGTCTATCTGATCTTTTTACAGAATTGCTTAGACTCATGGGAAACTGTCTTGAGTCATGGAAAACTGTCCTGAGTCATGGAAAACTGTCCTGAGTCATGGAAAACTGTCATGAGTCATGGAAACCTGTCTTGAGTCATGGAAACCTGTCTTGAGTCATGGAAACCGGTCTTGAGTCATGGAAACCGGTCTTGAGTCATGGAAAATTGTCTTGATATATGGAAAAAGATGTAAGCTCATGGAAAATTGTCTGGAGTCATGGAGAAATGATACATACTCATGGAAAATTCTATTCAATCATGGGAAAATGGTATAGACTCATGGAAAACTGTGTGGATTTCTAATCAATGAAAACACCTTCAAATTTACGATGAATTTTTTCTTGGACTGCCTGGAAAGGGGAATTGCAGTTCCACACACACACACACACACAAACGAACCGATCTAACTTGATCACAATATTTAATTCTCATTCTGCATTCTACCAAACACGAAGTGGAGGACAAAAGGTGAGCACGGATCCATTTCAAAAACAAGTCTGCAATATACATCTGCATTTTGCAGCATCCGCTGTAGGGTAATCGAGAGACGTATTGCTGCACCATACTTTTCCATGCATAGCCCTGTCAACGATGCTCAAATTTCGCGTTGCCTCTGGGGTCGTGTGTTTTATTTTTATCAAAGTGGAAAACGAGGGCAGGAGGGCTGCGGAATTTTTCATAGGAAACTCAAAGGATTAAAAACTAAAAATTCCTAAATTAAGAAAACTAATACATTTCAGATACGATCTTTTACTTTTCAGAGGATATCAGGAGCCCCTTAATAGTTGAGGCTTCGGAATCGAGATTATCCTCCGAGATTCCATCTAAACTTCGATCGTTAGGATTACTATTAGAGTCTCGGTCTCCTTCCTGAGGGCTCCCATTAAAGATTAAGTAACCGTTTGCAAAAAAGGGAATGGGAATAGTTACTAGGTTGAGGCGGTGATAACACTTGAATACAAACGAAGGATAGCATTCTTTCCCGGCCTAGTACAGGCCACTGAAAGGACCAGCGAGCGTAGAGGAAGCCGCTCATGCGAGATATACGAGCAAAAGAAACTACTAACAGCCGGGAACCGCTTAAGTAACAGTCAAGAGAAGACAATGCATTTCAATGAGCTACAAGAGAAATATAAGTAAGGTTAGGAAATATTTAAATGTAATGCATGAGAAAGGCTAGGGGGGTACCAGCCTTGGCAAAACGAGGATAGCGGGGAAGAAAAGTCTGAATAAAACAAGAAGAATTCGCACGGGAATGCTTTAGAATTACATGTAACAGAGCGGGGGCGGTCACTTTTATTTTTATGAAAACCCGAAGGCGTAGACGTCGATAATGCAAATTGTTTCACTCCGTCTTTTAGATAATGCAGGGTAGAATCAGGTGGAGGAAAATCATGCAATGGAACAGGAAATCCGGGGCTTTTAAATCGATGAGATCCAGATCGTAGCAAACCCATGATGTGGCGGATAAAGGTACCATGATTCACGGAGCAAAGTATGCTTTGTGCGCGTTTAGTGGAGTCTTCAGCCTGAGATCCAAGGAGAACATTTATCCAGGACTCAAGACCATTTTCCACGAGTTCAACAAATTTTCCATAATTCAAGACAGTTTTCCGTGACTTGAGACTATTTTCCACGAGTCTACTTTCCACTAAGTTTTCTAACCACTTTAGTTTACGTGGCTCCACACCATTTGTACTACAAAGTGCTGTAGTATCCCATCGACTCGTGGACTCGTAATAAATAGTTTCTACCGAGAAATTTCCGCGATCGAATCCAGAGGGAGATGAAACAATTTAAGAGCGCAATACGTAAGGATAATCCGTTGCATTGAATTTACAGCTGAAGTTACTTTGGGTCTCTCGCTCGCCGTTATCTGAAAAGTGGGGGCTACAAATTTTCGCCGAATTAAAAACATCAAGTATTCTATCGTTCGAGGATGTGGAGGTGGGGATCGAAAGGGTTGAGGATTTTGGGCGGATTGCAGGCGACGAGGAACGATCCCATTGTTGTCGAGGAAGTTCAGACCGTCCGTAGATTCTCCACGACGAATGCAATTCCCGAAGTTCTGATTTCCTATTTAACGAACAGCCCTCCAGTCTTGATAATGTGTCTGTTTCTTGCGCAAACTGTGTCACGGGACGGGTGAAAGGGGCTGGAAAGGTCTGAGGTGAAACTTCGGGACGATTAAAAACCCTAAAGAGCCACGGCTGTGCAAGCAGCGGATTCTGAATGGGCGACCGTCGCGTCCCGACCTCTCTCTGTGTGTACCGTATACACGGATTGTTCCGCATGAAATCGAATACGGTTTTACGGCCGAAGTTTATTATATCGCGGCCCGTGCAAAACTGCGAACAGCTTAAATCATTTTAATGGCTGCGCACGGAATTTCTCCCCAAGACAATCGAGAAGTTCTTGCTGAATGCTCCGACCTACCCTAAAGCGTCCACGATTTTTCATTATGCGGCTTGAATTATCTGGAACAGCTTCCCGCGAAAGTCGTAAGATTTTTCATCTGTCGAAGCAATTTTGTATTACACGGTAAGACTTTTCATGGCTCGAGACAATTCTCTAGCAATCTCAGTAAGATGTTTTATACGTGTGCTCCAATTTTCCACGAGTTGAAAGCTATTCTCAGGTCTCGTTAAAATTTTCCATGACTCAAATGCATTTTCCTGAATTTAATTGAATTCACCAGGACTTGAGACGATTTTCTATAACTCGGCACTATTTTCCATGACCCATAGTACGATTTTCCATAACTCAATTCTCTTTTACTCGTAATTCGATTTTCCATAACTTGAAAGTATTTTCTCTAACTCACTTTCTGTAACTAGAAACGCTTTTCCATGACTTGTACGTGTACTATCGCGATTCTAAACAACTTCCCATGACACTCGTACATTTTAACACAGTTTCTTTAAAAAGATCAAGGTAATGTTGATTTATTCACATTTCGACCCGTTGTGTCACTGAACAAGTTACCCCCTGCGACAGTTATTAATAATAACGGTGTCGTAACTTTTAATGCTTGCACGCAGGTCAGCATACTAATGAAATTCGTAACCTTGCTGGTTGCAGGTGGTGAGAGCTGCGAGCCCGGTACTCCTCCGCGTGATCGTGCTGGGTGCATTTTTCATATATTGCACAGTAAGTGTTCCCCTCTTTACTTTTTACGATTCTGAAGAATAGCCATCGCCGGCACAGGTTTCTCGCGCTGGAAACCCTGTCGCGCCGGCTGAAACGTTCTCTATGACTCTCATAAAACGCTGCGATATTTCTTTTTGGTGGCGACGATGGTAAAATAAACAATTGCACGGCGATTTTGTCGTGGAAAATTGAAAGACCGTCATTTCTGTCAGTCCGAACGAACAATGTTTATTTTCCGTCAATTTTTACGGTATCCGCGAGGAAAACTGTTTGAAAATAATCGAAACAATTCAGAACGGTTACATATTGGATCGCAAAAGATTTTTCCCACGGAAATCTCGTGGGAAAATCAATGGGGTTCGAGGAAGACCGGGTGAATTATATGAGGAATGACAGGAATCAATTTCCTTTTGTTTCAGACGATTGTAATGTACCCCCGTCCAAACGTCATAACGTGCACGGTGCGAGTATGGCTGCGAGAAATTGGATTCTCTCTCACCTACGGCGCGCTCATGCTCAAAACCTGGCGGTGAGTACGAACCAACGTCCCACTGAACAATATTTGACCCTGCTGAGAGCTGTTTCTGTGATCCGCCGCTCGCAGAAACCTTTTAAAGAAACCTTTTACAGAAACCAAGTACGAGGAGTTAGCCGACCGAGAAACTTGAAGGTTTCATGTTGGTCTTGAAAATTTTTCATAGTTTCTGCACAAACCACTTTAAATATTTGAAGTGTGCACAACCCATAACCAATTTGTCCGAATTGTGAGTAGAATCATTGCCAACCTAAACGATTTTACATGCTTTTACGAATTTTTCTGTCAAACGGTATTTGACATTCTGGAACCATTTGTTAAGAGCTCGATGAATTCTTGAGGAGTCAGGACGATTTTCCATAACTCAATATGATTTTTCACAACTCAAGACAATTTTTCATGACTCAAGATGACTTTTCACAATTCAAGACAACTTTTCATGACTCAAGATGATTTTTCACAACTCAAGACAATTTCCGCGAGTCCACGCTAATTTTTCATGACTCAAGACAATTCTCCATTAGTCGAGGCGATTTTTCACCTGGATATAACGTAGCTCTAAAGGATATAAAGCCTGAGGCGACTCTTTCATCATCAGAATGGAAATAAAAGCCAACCAGATGAATTATCAATCGTTTCCATGCGAATTTCTATGGTGAATATTAATCTCCGCGTTATCGTGAATCACATTCACGTTTCCTGCAACACCTGCGCAATGAATTCCTGCGGAACGTTTGAAACTCATGGAACTCGAGCCCGATTTAATACCCAGCGCGGAAAGTTTGACGGAATATCATAATTTTTCACGTCAGGTATGAAGATACTTCTGAAACATTCCGCATTAAATTATAATCGCATCTGTGCCTCCAACATTCTCCAGCATTGTGAACAGAATTTAGCATACTTCGAAGAGGGAATCAATAACGTATATTGTCCGAGGCCTCTGAAGTTTCATTCGTATATTTTTCAATAACTCAAAATAATTTCCCATGATTTACATTGATTTTCCATGACTCGTAACACTTTTCTATGACTCGCAAGGCTTTTCCATAACTCATAACACTTTTCCATGACTCACAAGCCTTTTCTATGACTCTATCGAAATACTGAAGTATTTTCCATGACAAATAATATTCTTCTGTATTTAAAAAGGTGAGATCAATTTTCAAAGTTAATATCAGTGCAGTAATTTCAGAAACTACGGTCCCTGGAGATAGAAAGATTTTAAAAAGAATTACCCTGCCCTCTTCAATCCTCCCAAGCTGACTGAAGAAATTTTTACTGGTAGCAGGGATCAGTTTTATCATTCTACTATAGGGGACAGAAGGTGCGGAAGGCCAGGCGGTCCTCCTTGGACAGGCAGCATTCGATAACTGGCTTACGAATTCAACGAGCGATCCTCCAGCGAACTTTTTTCTTCGCTTCGATTAGAAGGGTGGGGGAGGCCCGGAGGTGGGCAGTCGCGTCCGATGAGGAAAATAAGGGATGAAACCGGCGGTGATCTTTATCCCGGACTTTCCTGAGTACCGGAAATCCGGCGAGCATCGACGAGAACAATTTCGCGGGCATGATGGGAAAAAGAAGGGAAGCGGAAGTTATACACTGGCTGACCAGCAATCGCCGGGCTACTTTAACCCATCGATTCGAGTCAATCGTCGGCGATCCCTATTCGGTAGCTGACGCATATGTGGAAAAAGAATGGGTCGAAAATCTAAGAAAATTTTGAAAGCTGTATTCTGACGCTGCACCACTACACTCGAGTCTTTCAAACCATCGAAAAATATCTGAACGCTTGAGAGACATCATCTGTGTCTGGGAAAAACGTTTTATGAACTACTGAAAATTTATCTTAATTTTGGGAAAACCGAGTCTTGGAAAATTTAAAGGTCTTGAAATAGTTCAGAAATAAATTCAGAATCGTGGAAAATTCTTTGAGTCGTAGAAAAACACCTCGAGTCATCGGAAACTATCTTGAATTATGGAAAACCTCATCATTTTGGCATGAAAAATGAATATTAAACATGTTCTTCAAGTCTTTAACGCAAATTGCATGGAAAGAGAGGTTGGAAATCTTAATGAAAAACATTGTTTGAAAGTTGCAAAATCACGTTGACCCCTACAGGAAAATATTAGAAAATTCGTGGTCATAAATCATAAATAATTAATTATCGCTTAACCGCCAGGTCCACGTTCGAAAATTGTGAACCGTGGCAGCTTTCAGCGAAACTTTTGCTTTTCATTAATCAGCTGATCAAAACCTGTAAAGTATTCGCGGACCGTTTGAATGGATCGAGCAGTTCCGGGCTGCGAGTTTGTAATTTAAAAAGTTGAATTAAGTTGAAGCGTCAGAATGATTCAAAGTAGTCTCGCGCGGATAAGATAAGTTTGAAAGTCGCGCGTACTCGCGAGCAAGTACATTGAATAGTCCCCGCGTAATCAAGAGTCCATTATTCTTCATCAACTTCCACCTTGCCGTTGATTCATATTTTGCATATCGTTCAAAACATCTAGTTGAAAAGTTTCGATCGAGTTTCCCCATTAATTAAATGGGTCCTTTAGTCGGTCGCTGTTTATCTGCTTCGGTGGGACGACTAGCATCCGCTGGAAACAGCGGAGAATCTCGTTTCGAGATGAACCGTTTGGCCACGCTTTGAATAAATTTCGTTATTACAGAAACTCGACTCCATCGAACGACGAATCGATTGATACTGTAATCAGGCAATAGGATCTCAATCTGCGACTGATTTAAATTGAAACAGGTTCTCAGTTTGTAATTTAGACGTCATTTACAGTATAATTTGTTGCTTCGGTTTGAACCAATCTCATTTTCTTTGTACCCACTATAATGATTTAAGAGTATTGCAACGCTTAAGTATCTTCTCATAAACGCGTAGTTCGTTAGATGTATGTCTAGATTGATTCGAACCCCTCCGAGGATACCGGTGACAGCGTTATAGTAAGTAGCAGCTGGTACACACGTCAAGAAACTTGCATCCGACTTGTTACTTGAGGTCAGATCGATAGTGTTTGCTAGGTCAGCTTGCCAGAGAGTCTGACATCGCTTGTCATACCACGTAACTACCACTTGTATGGTAGTAGGGGATCGAGCAACACGGGCTATTCTCACGATGCTCTTCCGGGGGTCCAGTATAATTTTCTTAGAATGTAGTTTTCCATGACTCAAATTGATTTTCTATGAGTTCCTTTATATAACAGCAAATGTTGTCTTACGTCACTCGATCATATTTTCCATGACTCAAATTTATTTTCCACGAGTCGTAGTGCTTTTCCACGATCAAGGCTGATTTTCCATTACTCGCGTTTCTTTTCCATGACTCAGAGAAATTTTCTATGACTCGTATATTACTTTCCCACGACTCCGACACATTTTCCATGACTCATTCTTCTTTTTCACCGCACAGAACATCCTTTTGAACAATTCCTAACCGAATCCGGAGCTAACCAAGTCCCACCGCTGACTTGCGCCCTAACCCCGACCGCAGTCTGTCGCAGCTCGGGACAATTTCTATCCTAAAGATTAGGGGAGCGATGGACGTAATCGTCCAACAATAACCCAAGAGCTTATTCCGGTTGACAGATCCGGAATAACTCAGTCAACGTCTCTCCTCGAGCGAGATGCAGCTGCAAATGTCATGTAATCCTCCCAGTAACCTTTTTACCTATTCAATAGAGACGTATCTGGCCCGCTCTCAGCCGATGCCGGGCGATACCCGGGATTAAAGGACAAAGTATAAAAGCTGGTTCGTCCTGAATTCGATGGGACGAGGTAGAGGGAACGGGTCCACGTCTCTATTAATGCTAACTCTTTCTCCAAAGGAGTAGAACGCCAGGAGTTGTCCGAGGACGGGGGAAACTTCGCTCCGGGACGTCTGACGCAGTTTCTTAAGCGGCAGTAAGACTCCCACGGCTTTCATTACGTAAATTCAGCTGTACCGGCGGGTTTCTAATAGGCGCAGCTTCTGAATAGACACTGCGACGATTCCGGAAAAAGGTCCAATCCTCCCACGTTGCCTCTGCTACTTACGGGGTCACCTTTATTCCAAACAACTTCGAGAGGATGCGTCCTTTGAAATTGTTTTCCTCCCACGAGGCGATCTTCCGTGCAGAAAATCATTTTCCTTGACTGCCTGTGACTTTCCTCGACACGATACTATTTTCCATGATCTCGTTACGGATTTCCACAATTTACGGTGATTTTCCATAACTCGTGATATAATTTTCCATTACTCACCGATCCTTTCTTGAACTCAAAACGTTTTCCTATGACTCAATATGGTTTCCCATGGATCAGAACAATTTTCCAGGTCCGAAGGTAGTCGTCCATGACTTACAATGACTTTCCAAGACTCAAAATGATTTCCCATGACTCAAACGGTGTTCCCAAAATGCAAATCGTTGTTTCATCGTTGTTAGCATTTGTCAGCGCAACTTTTCACGACAGCTTGCATCTCCGACAATTTCTCCATCGCATCAAGATAAATAGCTTTCCGCGACATCAATTTCGGAAAGTGGAATCTCATCGAAGATATATCAAAAGTTCTATTATTCCAGTCAGGGAATAATATATTTGGCAAAGATGACCCTTTTCAATCTAAAATTGGAATTCTTTCCCCGTCACAAAAGAAACTTCCATTAATGGCGATTGCTTTTCCTCGGACTACACTTCCGTTCAAAACAAATAACATTGCAGCGAACCGGCGAGGTCCGCCTCTTGGAAAAATACCGTGAACCATGATGCGATCGTCCCTATGACCATTTTTATCTGCGACCAACGAAGTAGCGGAGTTCGAAAATTCCCCGATAGTAAAAGAGATACGGCGTTTTCTGCCAGGCGGAATCTTGATTCACGACGCGGTCTTTCAAAGACGGGTACATCTAAAGGGAAAGGATGGAGGATGCGAGCGACTGTCAACGGCTCAAAGCTTTAGGAAAATAGGGGCAATTCAGTTTTTTTCAGACTGGCTGTTGTGGTTATGTTGGGCTGGGTCCAGGGCTAGGTAAATCGCACGACTGCAGAAAATAGTCAAAAATTCAAACAACTTCCAAACTAACAATTTTAAAGCATAAGTTCCTTAATACTCAGTTGCATATATCTGATACACCAAAGATCGGAAGTGCATAGGATTACTTTCGCGGTTTGAACTTTGACTCGAAAAACTTTTTTCTATTATCCGCGGTTTCCGAGGTACAGTTTGCTCTATGTGTTATAGGGGACGTGTTTGTTTGCCCGCAGGATATCGGTGATATTCCGAGTGAAATCGGCTCGAGCAGTGAAAATAACAGACGGCAGCCTGCTGAAGCGGCTTGGCATCATCGTGATGATATTCAGCGTGTTCCTGGGTATCCGGACTCTAGTTGCGCCGCCGGTGGTGATAGTCGCCCGGACTGCAGACGACCTGAAAGCTTATCTGTGCCGGACGGACTGGTGGGATCACAGCTTTACCACACGTGAGTAGCTCTCGCCGTATTCCACGAGTCAGTGAACACACACCGATCCCGATACCGGTCTCCAGAACTCTTCGAACTCGGCTGCAGCTGTTCGCCCGTCGCTACGAATAACTATTAATTATCCGACTAGCCGGCGTATCCCCACAATTACACGCTGTCGTCGATTGTGGACAAACACTTTGTTCCATGGAAACTCTATTTGCCTTATTAGAAGCTGCCCTGACAGTCTCATGTATTTGCCACGCCATTATATTCGACTTACAAGCTGCCATTAATTCCGCAAATAACGTGGTACGTTATTAACCCCTTGCGCTGCGATTTATTTTACGGTTTCAGTGATTAGAACTTCCTTTGCTGTTCGAGATTTCCTAAATTTATATCTATTGTATAGGCCTGCACGTTCTCCAGTAACTATGCATTAACAAAACCAAAATAGAATTTCATCTCGGTTTAAAGGAAATTAATAACATACATATATTTATTCGACTCTGTGCAGAATCTTCATCCCGAGTCTGACACGATATTGTAGGGCAAGGGGTTACATTGTACATTGGTATATAGATTGGAAACAAATAACAATTTTTTAAAGGTGAAAATAATATACTGCCATTCTTGAATTGTTATAATTTCTTCAGACAAGTAGAATGTGCACTAATCGGACCAGTAGAATCGGTCTGAGATTAATTTATTTTAATTTTCAGTAAAATCTGAATGAAAAAGAAGTTTAATTAATGAGCACTTGCACAGCTCGCAAAGGGACTGTCTTATTATTTTTCAGCCCGGGGACCGTGCACGGGAAATAAACGAGCGGTTGTTAAGTATTCGTCATGGAGAACAGAACAAGGTACTTAACTCAGGCCAGATTGCTTAATCCCAGTGTGGGATTCAATTTTCAAACGGACCCGGTGTTTCCACGCTCTCTATGGTAACTCTTTCCCGAAGCTTTTATCGCGCAACTCGGTCCGAGAATTCTGCCTCTATATGTTTTAGGAATCCGGTTCCGTCGGGCCGGATTCATATTTTCCCTTTCACATTTATTTCTTTCATTCTTCGCCATCCGAGGTTCAGGCTCGTTGGCTCCAAAGAATTCTCTTCCATGGAAGGGTGACAGGATAAAAGGAAATCCTGTGGAACTTGCGCCAGCGTCTCCGGGACACCGAGACCTCGCTCTGCCCCGCTATCTCCCTTTACGAAGTTCGAGGATCCCTCTGACGTAGGGTCAAAGGGGAGCAACTTCGAGAGGAAATCCACCGTGCATGCGGTTCCCTTCGTTCTAAGTGTCGGCCAATTTATTGCGCTTCGCGGCGATAGATCGATACCTGCAAACCATCTTCTAGCCAACTGTGTGAACGGATTATTCGGTCCAACATACTAAGTTAATAGTTCCGAAATTTGAAAACGATCCGCTTGACTTTAAGGCGTGATTCAATAGTGGGGCTCAAAGGAGCCAAGTGGAACGAGTCTGCTTTCAATCAGACGTGTAAGGGTGAATCTCTGTTGAAGCCGACATGTGGAAAGTCTGCGTTAAACCAGACGTGCAAGGAGAATCTCTTTAAAGTGGATATGTCCAAGTGAAATCAGTCTATCGTAAGTCAGACGAGAAGGACCAAAATATTTTAAGCCAATCAAGCAAAGGATAGCTTTAAATCAACAGGGAAATCAGGCCTTGTCTGATTAATGACGGACATATTCTACTTGTCTCGTTAATAACACACTACTTTTACTTGTCTGATTAATAACATACAAGTTACACGTGTCCGGTAAATTACTGGTATATTCTACTTGTCTCACGGAGAAGTGAAAAATAATTAAAAAACTTATATTCTGAGCAAACTTTTAGTATCAATCATCCAAGTGGAATCAGTCTGTCTTAAATCAGACGAAAAGGACCAGATTATTTTAAGCCAGCCAAGCAAAGGGCTTCTTTAAATCAGCGAGTAAAATAAGTGATGGGATACAAGATGGCCGTGTCTGACCAGTGACAGACACATTATACTTGTTTCGTTAATAACACACTACTAGTACTTGTCTGATTAATCACATACGAGTTACACGTGTCTGATAAATTACTGGTATATTTTACTTGTCTCACACAGACGTGAGAAATAAGAAAATATTTATATTCTGAGGAAACGTTCAGTATCAATCATATTCATCAGTATTCCCGGGATACCAATCCTGGTACACGGGACCAATCTACTCGGCACACTTTAGAAACGTCCGTTCGCTTTCTTGCTGTCTGTGTCGCGAAAAGGTCACCGTCTGGAATTTCAATGAGTCGTTCGCCGAAATTGCCGGGAATTCCCCTGTGTTTTTCAGCACTTTTAATGACCCCTCGAAAAATTCTTCGAACCACCTTCTCGTCGAAGTTCCTTCGTATCTGAATTCCGATCGCGTTCGACGACAGATGCTTCCTCGAAACCCTCTTCACTGTGCTCGTGGCAAGAGGACGGTGAAAATCAATATAATTTTCTCAAATTTTTCGAAGTACCTATCTTAAAACTTTTCTAATATTTTTATCCCCCTAAAACGCGGTGCAGAAAAATTTTATTTTGATTTTAATTTTAATTTTATTTTATTTCAAATTTTTCTCTCCTCAGAAGCTTTACAATTTTGCGGTTGTGCTAATTGAAATTGTCCATTGCGCACTCTCGCTAATTTTATTAATTGCTTTAATATAAAAAAAACAGGAACTTAAACAATTTGTCTTTCTATCGATTTCCAGCGCGAGTAAATATTGCGAGTACTGTAAATAATTGCATAGTGCTTTCCACTCGGTAATATTTCCGGAGCTCATCAGGCAGCTCCAGGCTCGTCGTTTTCCGGGTGGCTTTAATATTCTAGATGCTCCTGACGTGGTTCATAATCATTGAATCCCAGAACGTATGGCGAGCCACGCAGGCGCTGCCATCTAAATCAGACCGTATTAGCCTCATAACTTAATTGCACGACCCCTTTTTCGAAGCTAATCCCGTAATTTCTTGCTGGTGATTCTTTACCACGGTGTTCGTACCCTGATCCCATTGCCAGACGCAATAATTGCACCATAAAACTCATTCGCCAAGGCCTTTATCTGGTTTTCTCTTTGTAATCTTGTTGATCAAGCAAACGTTTCCGGCGCATCCGAGAATAGTTACAGCACTCGTCGTTTTATACAATTAGTCATTTTACGGTTGTACGATTCGCTGACCTGTTTCACTTGTTTGATGACAAACACGCAGATTCTACTGCTCCATATACCCACTCATTCTACTTGTCCGAACAAACGTTCGGTTATACTACTGGCGTGCTCTGGATACCCCGTTTCATCGATTTGTCTGTCTATAGAAACGCCAGCACCACTTGTGGGGCTGTGCAGTGGACTATTACACCGCGTAATCGCACTGTCTATTCTTTTTAATCATTTGTCCGGCTAGATTGTTCCAGTTATACTTGTCTGATTTTTCAACTGCTTGTACTACTGGCAATCTGGATAAAATCTATGTATATCACTTGTTGCTGTACTGTTTCTTACACTACTCGTTCGATTATACACTTTCTTACGCTACTTAGCTTTCCCAGGCTCTTTTCTTCAACTGGAAACAATTATCCATAATTTGAAACAATTTTCCATGACTCAAAACAATTTTTCATGACTCGTAATCACTTCCCATGACTCAAAACAATTTTCCATGACTCGTAATTACTTCCCATGACTCAAAACAATTTTCCATGAGCCAAAACAGTTCTTCATGATTCGAAATAATTTTCCATGACTCGGGACAACTTCCGACGACTCAATTATGAACGACTCAATTTAGAAAAACGATGACGTTTTCTAGTCTAGCATGACCAATATTCGCATGATTATCTCATTATGAAAAACTTAAAGAAAAATAATAATGAACAGAATAGACGTTACTAATGCGAGAAATTCTGTCAATTTCATCGTTCTACATTTTTGCCTAAAAAATTCAGGTACCACAGAGTTTTTACGAGGTCCGCGAACGTCGTCTCGTTAAGTGGACGCACAATACCTGAAATATCGCGGGTCGCATGATCAGAACATCTTGAATTCGGTTCCACCGACTATGAAAAATTTCGGGCTTTGACTATTCCGTGGCCACCGAGGATCTTCCGCGCGTTTTGCATTGGAAGTCGGCCAAAAGGAAGCAATAGCTCCCTCTCCTATCTCCCCCCAGCCGTGAAAGCTTCTATTTGTTAAAATGCTGGCGTTATTCCCAGACGCAAAGCCACACGGCGGTCCATCACCTTAACCTGCCCACGGTATTTCCCTATTTCTCTGGGAAAAAAAAGAATTTGCATTTCATGGGCACAGGCTATGGAACCGGTTATCGGTCACAAATAAATTTATCACCGAAGATTCCTCAGTCTAGCCCCGTTCAACCCTCTGGGGAGCAATCACTTTCAGGATAGGTTTCCCCGAACCGAGGAGCGTTCCAAGCAATTAAGGTTGCACTACGAATCAGTAGGAACTGATATTCTGGAACTTTCCGCGAAGAAAGTTAGGCCGGGGCCATGGCACACACAGCTTGGCAACTTAGATTGAGTTCATCCCGTCGAATTATTCGACATGCAAACTGAAGAATGATATATTCTAAATACCGCCGGTTAACGGCCCCAGATTTGACTGGCGGGACGATCAATAATTATTTAGGTGATTGTCATGCGTGTATTCCTGTAGGAACCGGTTTAAATGTTTCTTACTTTCCATTTACTATTACTGAAAATAATAGAAATAACTCTGTACTAAGTAATACTGTATACCTTTCATGCTAGTACGTTTCATTATTTAATTTTCCACAACTCATCCTCATTTTCCATGACTCACAGTCGTTTCTCCGCAAGTCATTCTAATTTTCCATAACTCAAAACACTTTCCCACAACTCAAAACACTTTTCCATAATTCAAAACACTTTCCCATAACTCAAAACACTTTTCCATGCGCCATAGCACTTTTCTACGCCAGGAAACAATTTACTGCTAGACTCTGTACATTTTCATGACTGAAGTCAATTTTCCATGACTCACAGTCCCTCTCGGATGACTATTTTTTATGCCGAGAATATTCATATTTCCCAAACAATGTCGTAATTTTGACTGTATCCAATAATTTTCAAATAACATCGTAGATTCCGCAGTTAGTATATTATCCCGATAAAACGAGAGAAGTCTCGGAGAAAGACTTTCATCCCGGTCTATTAGACCGTTTATGGCTACGGACGTAAAATTCGTTAGCCCGCCGGTTCTGTAACGCGGAGCCGTCTCCAGGCAGAAATATTCGGCAACTAATGGAACTGACCGAAATTTATTGCTACAGATGCCTCGAATAAACTTATCGTTTCACAATACCCTGGAGGCATCGTAATCCAATTTATACAGCGGCTCGGCTTTCTCAAAAACAGAACACCGACTAATTCAATATTTAGCAGGGGCAGCAGGTCGGAGGCCGCCGCCGCCTAGTTGGGTTCCACCATCGTAAAGCGTGAAAATGCGCGTGTCGTTCGTTTTTCCGCAATTTTACTGCCGTGGAGACCGAAAAACTCGGCTTCGTTACACCCACATAGCAAAGGCACGTTTGTGTCCCCTGGACTCCCTCAACCAGACACACTTTATTATATCGTTTCCGGACGAGAATTCTCGTTAATATGCTTTCGCGAATTCTGTGTAGCTGGAAGAAACAGCAGTAAATTTTGTTTGTGCTGTGATGAGCACTTTTACGGTCTAATTGGAACATATTTTCATACACATTGGAATGAATAATTTTTCTTTACTGTTGCCTTGGACTAAATTGAACCAAGAGTACAAGCTTCCACCCTCTATCCCCGCCGAGGGGGTAGTTACCCTAAAAATCAAAATATCAGTTCTTGCTACATTTTGCCTATTTAATCGCGTGCTAGATTTTCTGAGATAGACTCACAGGTTCAAGATTTTTTTTACGTTTTTTTGGCTCGAAATTGTGACTGTGAAAAATGAAAATACTGAATAGGCAAACATCGAAAATATCGGAGGTGGAAGATCAGCTAATATTTTCTCAATTTTATTTGCCAATATTGATACGCAGGTTTGAAAATTTTTTCAGATTTTTCAGCGAAACATCTCGGACCTAGAAAAATAAAAATATTTAACAAATTCGATAAAGTGTAAATTTAATGTTGATCCATATAACGACCAGGCTAGGGAACGTAAGGCTAGGTCAGGTGAGATTAGGTCTGCCAAGGATTTCGGTCTGGCCAATTGCGAACTTTTCCACGTTGAATTCAAAGTACCGCGGATAGTAAATTAAAAGTGGGTCATTAAACGAACACGCGCGGCTGCTGTGTGTGTACAGCTCGCCTCGCCATTTCCTGTCGGCATTCTCAGCGCGTTTGCGAACACGACGAGTATCTATTGCGGGGCTGTTTCGATGATCAACTTCCGCCGGATAATCTGTTTCAGAACCGCGGAATCGTTGGAGCGGAATGAGAATCGTATCCCGCGGTCGTTACTTTTCATTCCGCGATAAGATTGGGTATCATTTCTTACGCTTTCCTCCCCATTTCACCCTTTATTTGCAAACGGTCGGTGGTTGAGCTTGAGGGGGAATTTATTCTGGCGGGTGTTCGCGCGAAACTTTGCCTATGGGAAATAATAATAAATTCTTTCCTCCTGGGTTTCTCCATTCACCGGTGGACCGACGCGGGGGGAGCAAATTTCCGGCGGCATATACATCTTGAAAATTTTCTTTAAACCCAACATTATTCGTCGGAAACTATCGAAATGTCGGCCAAGCGAATTCCAATATTTCTGCCACGGGGAATAATATTTCCCTATCGATTAAGGACACGAAAGTGAGCGCAGACTAGGTGCGTTGAAACGAGGACGAACTATTTCAAACCCTTTCGAACGGAACGCTACGGATTTCATTTTGACATTTGTCGACTGGATAATTAACTGGATAATTCATTTCGAAAAATTCATTGAAGCCTGTGTAAACAATTCCGAACGCATTCAATTTTTGGAACCTGAGTATTGGATATTTTTCTCCCGATAAAAAAATTGTATTCGGCGGGAAATTACCAACAAAATCATGAAAAATCATTCGACCCGCGGAATGAAAAGCGCGCCGCACGAGAGCGGAATAATAGATTTATTCATTGGTTCGATTCGCTGTTATTAGAAGAAAAATCGCGTGGATTGGGGCTCGAGCGTGGCCGTACCTGAATCCCGAAATGCAAATCGGAGTATTACAGGATCCGTCGATCGGTCGCGGAGATTTCCAGGGTTCGAATAGCCGGTCTCTCTCTCTCTCTCTCTCAATCTCTCTCCGGGTTGAAAAGCGCGGCCTGGAATCGAGAGGTCCGCGATAATCGCCTCGATAGAAGCGACTCTCGCCGTTTCAAATCGGCGAGAGAATCAAGTTTTTCCTTGGCGCGGGATTCACGGGAAATTGAAATCTACGCAGCACGGAATTTTAATTCGGCCGTCACGGATCGATCGGATCAGCGCGTCTCTCAAAACAACCGCCGAGTTACCCGACAAATATATTTAGCCGATAGACGGCCTCACCGTAATGGAACTGTTTACGTACCTTTCCGAAGCGAACTGCAATGATGCAGCTGAAAAATCACGCTTTAGTGTTAATATTTCGTTTCCAAATTTACACAGCAAACAGCTTGACCAAACGAAACGATTTCTGGCCACGAAAGTACTGATGGATAACGTTGTTTATTGCCTGACAAGTAGTATAAATGCAAATATCGTCAGACCAGTGGTATAAATGTAGACATGGTCAGATCAGTGGTACAAGCTTGTGCATGGTCTGACCAGTAGTACAAGCTTGTGCATGGTCAGACCAGTGGTATAAGATTGTGCATGGTCAGACCAGTAGTACAAGCTTGTGCAAGGGCAGACCAGTAGTACAAGCTTGTGCATGGGCAGACCAGTAGTACAAGATTCTGCATGGTCAGACCAGTGGTACAAGCTTGTGCATGGTCTGACCAGTGGTACAAGCTTGTGCATGGTCTGACCAGTAATACAAGCTTGTGCAAGGTCAGACCAGTAGTACAAGCTTGTGCATGGGCAGACCAGTAGTACAAGCTTGTGCATTGTCAGACCAGTGGTACAAGATTCTGCATGGTCAGACCAGTGGTACAAGATTGTGCATGTTCAGACCAGTAATACAAGCTTTTGCATGGGCAGACCAGTAGTACAAGCTTGTGCATTGTCAGACCAGTGGTACAAGATTCTGCATGGTCAGACCAGTGGTACAAGATTGTGCATGGTCAGACCAGTAATACAAGCTTTTGCATGGGCAGACCAGTAGTACAAGCTTGTGCATGGTCAGACCAGTGGTACAAGCTTGTGCATAGGCAGGGGAGTAGTGTGAACGTACGCATCGTCAGACCAGTAGTATCAGTGTATATCTTCGGTTGTCAAGAACAACGCCGCATGTAATATACTTTCACTTTTGAGATATTGCGATTTAAAGTTATGATCACTAATGCTTTAACATAGGGCATCGGTTAAGTTGCATTATTTTTTGGGCCATTCGAGCTTATTTTTACGACTTTTTTTTACTAGTAGTACTTAATTTTACTAAACTTGTATACTATAAGGTTCAATTAACGCGTGAACACAATTTTTAAAAAATTGTGTCCTGCGGTGTTTTTCTGGCAGCCGCAGATATATGGTTAGAACAGAAGTATAAATGTAGATATGGTCAGCCACGTAGTGCAAGCTCGTGTATGCAGAGTAAAGTGGCATGAATATGGGTATTGTCAGACCAGTAGTACGTACCTAAATATAGTAAAAGCAGTAGCACAAGCTCATGTATAGTCTGGAGACTACCGCGAGTACGAGTATAATCAGCTCGGTAGTACAAGCTCGCGTATCGTCAGACAAGCTGTATTATCGTAAGTATGTCGAGAACAGTGGTACGAGCTGCTGCATAAACAGGCAAGAAGAGTGACGCAGTACGAATTCTAGCCAGATCAAACTCGCGGAACATTAAACGGTAAATACGAACAAGTGGTACAATCACCGGTGCGGTCAGCCTAGGCAAACGTGAAGGGCCATTACCATAGGGAAAACAATCAAAATGGGCAGTTAATTGGGGAACTGTAAGCAAAATCAGTTTGCCAATGGAACAATGACTACATCGGAAATCATTTCTTCTCGCTGGCAGAGCTATCGAGCACGATCTCGTTCTACCACGTCATTGCAGAATCGGAACGCGCAAAAATTACACAGGATTGTACGCAAGAGATTGATTACAAATTTTCAACGAAATTACACGAGCCGGACGCTTAATCATACGTGATCATCGACGACGTGACGTTTATGAAATTTCCGGAACGATTCCGGCAAATAGTATGATTGATTCGCGCCGCGCGGATGAACTTTAACGTCGATGATTCGCAATAGAATTGTTGCTAATCTACCGTCAACTGACAATCGCACGAAGACGAGGAGGATGTATTTACATCGTTTTACGAAAATAAATTGTCGAATAAATAGGTCCCTGAATCCCGACAAACGTCAACATTGATACTATTTACTTACTGATGCACTGTTCTGTTATATGTGTCTGACTATACAGTAATCCGTATCACTCGTTTTGTCATATCTTTACTGATACTACTGGGCGGACCATATCTGTGCTGATACTACTGGGCTGACCATATCTGTACTGATTCTACTGGGCTGACCATATCTGTACTGATACTACTGGGCTGACTATTTGATCATGTATTGAGCACTTCCCTGACCATGCACTCAATGTGCCGCATAATGATTTAATCTACTTGTATGACAATTTAGATGTTCACAGTATTTTCAGTCAAGAAAAATTTTTTAAAATATTTAAGCCGGTATTTAACATAACGAAGCCAACAAAGAGAGTACGAACAGCCTTCCAAATAACCAAAAGAGCACAGGCACAGAAACATTACAAAATCACAATACCAACAACTAATCCTCTGGTAGGACGAACTTCCAGCCACGTCCATTTGAATTCCGACCAAAAGACACGCTCTCACCACCATACGTCCATCCCAAACACAAAAATAAAACGAAAAGGTCTGCGGATAAAACAGTCCAGGCACGTAACAGAATTTTTTCCGGCAGTCTCGCGACAGACGGTATCACTCGATCGAGCCGGGGCAGCTTTACGAGGATTTTTTCTCCGACCTCGACCACGTATTCCGACGAGAAAAGCGAATACTGTGGCTGGCCAGGCCGATAAACCTCCCTGGGAACTTGTTCGACGACTGTCGTTAACGGCTAGCCGTGGCAGGAAAAACGCTGATGTCTCGATATCGTCGCTGTAACCCCGGGAAAAACTGTTTTCCTTCGAGTTTTTCCCGTTCTCGCGGACAGCTCTCCTGATGAGGAAAAATAACCGAAGTGGCGCGGCGTGTTTCGACGTAAACTCTTTGTCCCCAGTTCGAAAACGGGAAATTATTTATGCAAACGTTAAACGTAATTCATTGCCCTGCATAAAAAATGAAATTTTACTCCGCGAACTAATTTCTGGACCCTTTGATGCCCCGAAAAGTTGGCATAGCGGTTTCTACGTGGAACTGAGGTTGTTGATTAATACCACATTTGCGGGGATGCTTGGGACACGGCACTCTTACATCGAAAAAATGTAGCAGGGGTATTAAAGGTCTGTAGTTTTTAGAGATAATTTTGTCAGCATTTAGGGAGTAATATTTCGGTGCTTATAAGTTTTAATATTCTTTAATTTAAGTTTTTAGTGGAGTAAAATCTGTCTCTAGCTGAAACTGAAATTTTTGTGCTCCTTTACCTGGATTTTTATATTTTTACTAAATTCGTGAAAGGTGCTTCTTACAGATGGTTTATCCTTTTATGAAGGATTTAGGAAGTAATATCTCATTTCTTGAAAGTTGTAATATTTTTTAATTTAACTTTTTAGTGGAGTAGTTTGTCCCGAACTGAAATTGAATTTTTATTGAATTCGTGGAGGTTTATGGGAAGTCGTATTTCGTTGTTTTAAAAAATGAAGTACCAATCTTCTCGTTTCCTTTGACGTACCCAGCAGCACGAAAATTAGAATGGTATTTTTAAAATGAAATTTCTGCGAGGTTTACTGTTAATTAAAATTACAATGTGTGTGGACTCTAAGACCGCGGTTGCTTTATTCGGCATATGCTTGAGATGTTGGAATAGTCTTCAAATGAAATGTTTGCGTAGCGTTTTATTCTTAACTGAAATTAAAACTGTTTCCAGAGCTTTTTCACTCAGTTTGTAGAAGTTTCTGATTCCAGGACTTTCCATTATTTTGAGTGATTGAGACAATATTTCCAAAAATCTAAAAGGATGAAATTGAAATTTTGTCGAAGTTCAGCTTTTTAATTTCGATCTTAAAGTCGTCGGAAAATCAAATTTCATAGCTTCCCAAATGAAATTTCAGTGAAAAATATTTCCTGCTTGAATAAATGAAAAATACTTGATAATTCTTGGAGTGATATTTGACAATTGCCGATGGAAAATAATTAAAATCTGTTGCAGTGGAGGTGATGTTCCTAATCTGGGGTATCAGGCTGTGCATCGTGGTGCGGAAAACCCCGTCGGAGTTCAACGAGAGCCGGTTCATCTCGATGGCGATCTACAACGAATTTCTACTCTCAGTCTTCCTCAACGTCTCGATGTGAGTTCTCTCCCTTCTAATTTCGTCCTCTTCCGGGGAAAACCCTACATATACATATATAGTGAAACAGTATTCCCAACCGGTGTGTGTCACAGTAATTTCTTAGGCAAGGGGAGGAGGAAGCCACAAAATATTAAGTTCGCTCTTTGAAGTGGGTGTGATACACGATTTCGTAATTCTTTCTCGTGTGCTGGTAATAAGAGCGCACCGGAAAGGTGGAAACGTACCGGTGGAATTTCAAAGCCTCGGATCCGCATGAAATAGCTGGCATTGACGTGCGCCCTCGAATGAAACTTTAAATTGGACGACTTTTATGTACTGCAATGCTCCATGGTTTTCCTGACTGTATCCTGATCCGTATCACTTGCTGTTGGTTGATTTTCACTACTTGTCCGATTTACATTGATTTCTACTACTTGTCTGATTTGCATCGATCTGTCCTACTTGCCGGATTGTATTCGGTTGTTGCATATGAAATGTCCGATCATTAACAGTAACATTCGACAACATTAGATAACATGAATTTACTGATCAAAGTAAACACCAATGTAATCAAAGTATTCTGTAAACGAATGTCAAGTTTCTTTATTGTATTACATTTATCTTCATTTGTGAGACTGTTATTTCATTTTGCAGTCCTTTTTACCATCGACGAATAGTACGATAATTAATCACCACATGTTGACTAAAAATCACATTATTTTTCCACACTGTTTAAGAGCAATGCACCACATATTAATTATAATTGTAGATAGAATATTAAGGATTATCTTTGTACCTCAAAGTTGCACACAGGGTGACCAAAAAATAGTGTCATCCCTTCCTCGAAAGGGATGATTTGAAATTCTTTCTCTGGGAAAATGTTCTCCACAACTTTGGAGAACGTGGAGAAGGTATTTGCAACCGAAAAAGTTACTACAAATAAACTCAGGAATCACCCCATTCAAGGAGGTACAACACTATTGGGACACCCCGTATAAAAAACGGTTTACAAGATATGTATTCTAAAACCAGACAGTTCATATGCAACAACCTAATCATTCGTTGCTACTTGTCTCGCTATACGTTGATTCGTACTACTTGTTTTGCTTCACGTTGATCTTTACTACTTGTCCGATTTACATTGATCTGTACTACTTGTCCGATTTATATATACATTGATATTTACTTCTTGTCCGATTTACATTGATCTGTACTACTTGACTGACTCACATCGACTTCGGCTACTTGGCTTACCACATTGATCTATACTACTTGACTGATTCAGATCGACTTCGGCTACTTGGCTGACCACATTGATCTGTACTACTTGACTGACTCACATCGGACTTTGGCTACTTGGCTGACTACATTGATGTGTACTACTTGACTGACTTACATTGACTTTGGCTACTTGGCTTACCACATTGATCTGTACTACTTGACTGATTCACAATCGACTTTGGCTACTTGGCTGACCACATTGATCTGTACTACTTGACTGATGCACAACGACTTTGACTACTTGGCTGACCACATTGATCTGTACTACTTGACTGACTCACATCGACTTTGGCTACTTGGCTGACCACATTGATGTGTACTACTTGACTGACTTACATCGACTTTGGTACTTGGCTTACCACATTGATCTGTACTACTTGACTGATTCACAATCGACTTTGGCTAGTTGGCTGACCACATTGATCAGTACTACTTGACTGAATCACATCGACTTCGGCTACTTGGCTGACGACATTGATCTTTACTACTTGACTGACTCACATCGACTTTGGCTACTTGGCTGACCACATTGATCTTTACTACTTGACTGACTCACATCGACTTTGGCTACTTGGCTGACCACATTGATGTGTACTACTTGACTGACTTACATCGACTTTGGTTACTTGGCTTACCACATTGATCTGTACTACTTGACTGATTCACATGGACTTTGGCTATTTGGCTGACCACATTGATCAGTACTACTTGACTGACTTACATCGACTTTGGCTACTTGGCTGACCACATTGATCTGTACTACTTGACTGACTTACATCGACTTCGGCTACTTGGCTGACCACATTGATCTGTACTACTTGACTGACTCACATCAACTTCGGCTACTTGGCTGACGACATTGATCTGTAGTTCTTGGCTGACCATACCTCGAGCTACACTACCTGTCTGACCATACCTCGAGCTGTACCATTGATCTCACTGTACATTTCCATCAGTTTCTTCGGATTCTGGACAATTTGTGGTACCGAGAAGTGACACGTGACCCACGAATGACGAAGGCAGTCAGTGTGGTCCAAGCCTGGCCTGTTTCCCAGGCACACGTTGATGGTGACGCGCAACCAACGCATCCGCGGAACGTGTAACGTTGGCTGGAAGCTACGAATCGTTAATTTTAATAATGTATCCCCGCTGATACCCAGCCACATTCCTCGCGAACTGGAGCAGAACACCGGAAGCTATTATGTCTCCGCACAAGTGCACATATTCCTGAATAAATGACTTCACCGGCGGCCACAGCTTGTCGCCTCGAACTACTGTTTGGAATTACATCGAATTCGCCGGAACGATCTTCGTCGCGGCTAAGGCTTCGGACGATTAAAATTCGACGGTCCATCGGATTTGATCGGCCAAATCAATTGTTTCTAATGGTGTTTCGAACTTTCGCTAACTCCTCAATCCTCTGGAAATGTCATTCTACTCCGAACCTCCAGATATTTCGGCTCGATGTAGAAACAATAAAATTCAAGTCGCTGCAACTTTTTGAAAGAAAGTCGGAAAATTGTGCGCTTAGGTGTGCCAACCTATAAATTACTGGTACCCTTTAATTTGGAGAGTTGTGCCGTCAAAAGTAATTCGACCCACCGAATCCGAAAGTTTCCAAGAAGCACAGGTCCAAGATGGAGGCCACAGCAAGACCGACGTGTCATTCGTGGCGGACTTAATCATGCGCATAATTATCCATGAAAGTTGAGAGGCTGTTGGTGTTGAACGGCAAACCAAGGCTGCAAGCGTAGTCTGAGAGGAGCAAGTTGCCCCGAAATCCAGGACCTCTTGCGAAAGAGAAAACTGAGTAGCAGAACTTCGAGGATCTCCTCGGAAACCCGCCGAACTTTCGAACCAACCGCTACAAATCGCTCGGTGAACTACGGTCAATTGATTCTTGCCGCTGGCGACTGCTCGGCTTACGGCCGTCCCGGTACGATTCTATTGCGCTGCGTGTTCGTCTAATCACCTCAGTATCTCAGCCACAATTGAAGTCACAACAAAACGTCTTAGACGGAGACTGTTCCTTTCGAACCAATAAACAATCCCACTTCGACAACATTTCTCCTCAGAACTGTGGTTCCGGAACTATCGATGGAAATCTGTTCCCCTTGACTGGAAACAGCATCAAGGTGATATTTAGTGTAAAATAGCACGGTGAACTCTTGGAATTTTATTGGCGAACGTCATGAATGCATAATACGTAAAAATGAGCAGGTGCATGATTTCCTGCGTTTAGAAAATTCATAGTCGCCCGATTTTTCTATGCGCGAGCAGCTTCCAGGGAGAAATATTCGCATAAGTCGATTCGTTTCCCCTGTCAGCCGGTGATAACACAACCTCCAGGGAGGGGGGGGTGAATACTGGGGAATGTGGTCAGACGTCGATGGGGGTTGGGGAATCTCCGATCGCCACGCCAACAAAAAACGGAACTCTCACCGGATGCAATCTTTCTCGTTGCAGGTTGTTCTTGCAATCGCCGGCCAATCCGGATTTATTGTACGTGATATTTTTCTGTCACACCCAGCTCACCGTCACGCTGCTACTTTGCCTCATATTCGGCAGCAAGGTAACTCCTGATACTGATCCCCTGTTTACCTGTTTTATGCAATACACGTCTGCCATTCGCTTTTCTCCGTGACAAAATTATAGAACTTCTGACAGGATTGAGATAGAGCGACGAAACTTTCTTCAGACTGAAGCTGAAATGATGCGGAATAAAGGGAAAAAATGACACATTGGTTCTGACCTCGGAATTGTTCGCAGCCCACTCCTCCTAGCAGTTATTATTTATTATTTAATGTAGATTAAGCGACGGAACACTTTATTCAAAGCTGAAAGGATGCAGAATTTAAAAAACAGGGTGTAAACGTGATGATTGAGTTTTGACCTTGGAAATATTTATTGGAGCGAACCTGTGATCAGGAAAGTTCCGATTTGTCGTTGTTTTGAGCAATTATTATTTATTATTTAATGTAGATGGAGTGGAGAAAGTTTCTGTAAACTGAAATGGCATAAAATAAAGGAAAAATAGGGGCGAGAAATGATAAATGAACTTTGACTTTTCTTTCAAGGTCGAATCGCATTTCGCATTATTTTTCGCATATTCTGCGAGCAACCAGCTTTTGTTTAAAATTGGTTTCATTGTTGTATCTTAGTACTGCACAAAACGTTGTAAATTTTCTACGTGAAGAATGTAGCGGAAAATTGGAAATTTCTTTAGCAGACGGTTCGCGGACAGTTTTTCCCCCACCCATTGACATTTTTATGTATTTATTTCCGTCCAATATTGATCATTGGGAACACCGGGTACGGGACCGAGAAAGTTGTAAACTAGTCGCGTGCGTACGCGAGATAATATATTTCGCTCGACGGGCTGCGCGAAAAACCGGGCTCTTTAAACTACATATTTCATCCGGAAGTAGTGGGGAATAGCGATCGAGGCAGAAATACTGACTCCGGGAACGTTGATGATATAGCTAGGGGTCTACAGGATGGCGCAGAATTGGCGATCGAACGCGTTTATTGAATTTTATTGGCGTTTGAAATTGGGGGAATGTGTCGTTCGTTTTCGTTCTAACGTTTCGAATAAAGAGAAATTGATTTGACAGATGGGACCTCTGGATTCGGAGAGAAAAAGCACTGTTTTTGGATTCGACAAAAATTTCCTATAATACACCATACCTTCTAGACTGTAATAAAACAAAATTTAACCTATTCAATAAATATTTTATGAAATGAAAAACTATTAAATCTTGTCATTTGAACATCAAAATTTCATTGTAAAATATCAAATTTAATTTACTACTTTTAAGTTATACTTTTTAAGAAAGTATTTCTACATTCTATTATAAATTCACAAAAAATCATCGATATGTGAAGCTCGCCTGTTAAATGTAAGACTACATGACACAATTACAAAAGTACACTGTCCTTTCAAATTTTTATTTCGTAAGCGATCAGTCGGATTTCATTAGATCTTTTTTTATTATAATCTAGAAAGTCGTGCTATACAGTAATGAATGTTAATTCGACCATATCCCTTATCACAGTAATCCCCAATTCACAACCCCTGAAAATAAAAATCTATTTTTCTTCTTAAAATTGAATTTTAAACTACAATTTGTGGTATTGGCGCACTGGTTCGATCAATCGTAAAAATATAGCAAGTTTGCAAAATATTACATGAAATTTTATTCAACGTTTCGGTCTAAAATCCAGACCATTTTCAAGAATATACAAATTTCCGTATTGCGTCTGTAAGAATTAATAAAAAAAAAAAATTATATTTTGTATGGTTAATTGAAACTATTTTCTCAATTAAGATTTTGAAGTTTGTAAGACTTACATGCTTATAACAAGTATTAATTTAAAGTATTTAAGGTTATGTAATCACGTGTTGATTCCATGTTTGTGACATATGGACTAAGTAAACCATGAAGGTTTGAAATGAAACGAATCGAAGAACCAATAGATCTCAGTAATGGCCAATCAATAAATAGCGCCAATTTTGAATCTTTTTACCTCATTCAGGCAAATTGCAGTTGTTAATATACCAATATGAAGATTGGTAATAGATTAATCTACATTCAAAGTGCTTTATTGAGAATAACAAAATGTTATTATTTGGAAGGTGATTCATCATAAAAACATTACTGGTTCAGTAATGCTGCGTAGTACTCATGTATCGAAGGTGTTTCGTACCTAAGATTTACGCTTTGATGTTTAATCATGTGAATCGTTTCCAATAGAACTCTACGTTGTAAATTAGATTCTTTGTCTATAATTTTGATGTTCTCAAAATCAAAAGCATGATCAAATTCAGTAGAATGTTTCGTCAAAGCAGTGTGTTGCGTTAGAGGTGAAAAGATGTTATGTTTGTGTTCTCTGATTCTATTTTCTAAATGTCTGCCTGTTTGCCCAATGTAAGATTGGTTACACAAATTGTAGTTTAAACAATTGTCGATCGAAATACGAAAAACGGTTAAAATTGAATTTTCCAATGAAAAATAGATTTGGCAAAAGAATTGTGTGACATGTATTGAAGCTTGCCTGTGAAATGTAGGCCTACGTGGTGTTCCGTAGCGGGGGCAAGGACGACGCGAAGCACTCCGGGGCCACAGGTAAATATCTGGGGAAGAGCAGTCGCCCAGCGGGCACCAGCAACCAGACGAACTCGATCTCGCTTCAACAGGGAAACTTCACCGACGAGAGCGACGGAGCCACGGTAAGTGCACTCGGGAAACCACCCCCTCAAACTATCCCCTTTAACCACCCCTATCCACCCGCAAACCCTCCGAAACAGCAGCAGTGACCTTTTTCCGATTCCCGTCGTGCCAGCCACTTCTCACGAAAAATATGTCTTTAATGGTATTCTCGCGTGATGTTTCATCAAGCCGCGAGCCGAACAATGCCTCTCTCGGTAATTCCACTCGTTCCACATACCGGACATTTTTCCCGATCATTATTAAGTGATTAGGATAACGAGTCCTGCAACCCCTTTCAACCACTTCCGCAGCTCCGGCGATAAGCTCAGCAATTTTGCATCGGGATTATAGCTCTGGACGTAGCGAGTAATCATTGTTATTAAATAATATGCAAATTTTCAGTATAAATTGCGAGGTAATGGTTTCGTCGATTATTATAAAGAGCACTGTGTGTATATAAATAGATTTCACTGCGCACTAAATGTCGTGGAAGAATTAATCTACGTTTACTTAAATGATTATTTTATTACAATTTTTTTTAATGGTCCATTAAAACGAACAAAATTCTTATCCAGTTCTCGAAGGCTTGAAAATGTTTCACTGTGAAGAGAATATCGCAGACTACAATCTACACTTGTTCAAACATTTGTTCAAAATAAATTTTCTTATTCGAAAGAGGTAGTTTTTCAAGTAAAGAATTGTTTTTTGAGGACTTTATTCGAACGCACTTGAACCTCTTCTTTTACATCTGAGTTTTGTGAAAGTTTGTCTTATTCTCAAGAGGTAGTTTTCAGAGTCAATTTTTCTCTCAGCTCAAACGGCCTGAGTGTGCATTTGATGCGATAAGAGTGCAATGGGTCAATGTAAAATCAATGGTGTCTATCTGGCACACGACACCCCATATGTTCACCATCCCCCCGCAACCATACAATCGTACACCGATTAATAGACATCGGACCGGCGAGGCTATTGTACGAAAAGCCGATTAATAGGCTTCACACTCGGCTGCGTTAATTACGATATCGACATCGGAGAAACCGATCTACCATTGCTCCTACGAAATCGAGGCTAACGTTCAGACATCACGTACAGGATTGCGGACACACCTAATCAGACGTGTTGCTAGCGATCTTAGCCTTCACGCGTTCTGATCCATAATCTAAACAATGGCATTGCTATAATATTCCAATAATTGTGTTATAACCGAAATGCCAATTAAAATAAATATACTGTACTACATTATCTGTAAGTAATACTTGAAAAATTGTTGAGAATTACGAGTAACGTTTTTTTAAGGAAAACCTACTATGTTATTTGAAGAACATTGTTTTTTAGAACTGTATTATATTGGATATTTTTCTTGAGAAACGTACTTATCCCTTGTGGTATTCAATAAAAATTAGAAATTTATTTCTCTGCCTCCCTTTGGTTAAAATTGTGTTGACTTTGTTATTTTTATTCTATTGTATACTTAATAATATACATAATATAACAGATGTTAAATTAAATGTAAATCATCCTCTAATGAGTATATCTGAAATTTTGCATACAGTAGAACTTTGCGAAACGTCAAAGCATGATTGTGATTCATAGCAATACACTGGTGAAAGAGGTTCTTTAATGAAGTACTATCGGGACAAAAAGAGTCATAAAAAAGGCTGTACAAAACGAGAAAATTCGGCTGGAGGGATTCAATTTAGCAAGACAATAGCACGATAGAATCTTTTCATTCTGCAGCGTGAGTAGATGTTCGTAATTAACAATGGATTGATATTTATCGAAAAATTCACATTTTAATAAGTTACAAAAGTACACGCAAGCATATTCGTTTCCTGATTATTAATATAATTAACGGAACCACGCAGAATTATCTTATTATTGCATTCACTATTCAATTATTATATTCATCAGAGGCAAATATTGTAGTTGCAATATTAATTAATCGAACCAGTTATTTAATCAACAAATATTGACTCACCGACTCGATAGCAGGAAAATGAACAGGACACCAAATGTACAGCAGAGTCTTTGGGGGGTGGGGGAGAGGGGCAGGCCTAACAGCTAATATTGAATCAATGCATAACTGGCCTCGTTTCTCACAAAAGTTAGCCGCGTGTGTCAGGATGATGGTCGAAGGGGTCTGACCAAGATCTAGAATCCGCGCGGAAACTTTTCAGCTTCCATCAGTGATGAGGATTAGGGGATATAGTTGAAGAGGATTGAGGAATCAGCTGATGAGATTGGAGGTCCACGATCCCATCTATTAGAAAAGTAGACGGGTTCTCTATCTACCATAAGCCTACTTGGAAACAGTGGCACCTACGGGATGATCTAACGATCTAGGTCAACGAGTAATATATCATCCTTGCTCAGGGACTTTAGTTTTTCATCCATACATTAGTATCATCCTCGTGAAAATTGAATCCTCTCATGTTGAGTCTAACTTAGTCATAGTTGAACCTGACCTACTCATGGTTAGAACTGACGTACTCTTGTTTGGACCTAGCTCAGTCATAGTTAAGCCTAGCTTAGACATAGTTGAATCTAACCTGGTCATAATTGAGCTTAACCTGGTCAATCTGAGCTTAACTAGCCATAGTTGAACTTGATTTAGTTAAGGTTAGAACTGATGTGCTCTTGTTTGGACCTAGCTCAGTCATAGTTAAACCTGGCTTAGACATAGTTGAATTTAACCTGATCATAATTGAACCTGATCTGGTCATGGCTGAGCTTAACCAGCCATAGTTGAATCTGATTTAGTCATGGCGAGACCTCTAGCCCAGCAGGCCAAAATGTGAAAATAGCCCCAGATATGTTAATTAAGAATTGCATACAGCCTCGTCAGTGCATTCAAAGGATCAACAGAAATCACCACTGATCTTTAAACGATCTTCAGTGAAATGATTACTGCATAGTGGCGTATTGACGTACCCGAATCGATGACTATATTGTTGAAACCTCGGGATTTAACACTAGATTGCCTAAGGAAGTCATTTTGACTACTTTTCAATTTCAATTAGAAAAACAATTATGTATATAATGACACAGCTTCTTAGAATTTTGTGACTTTTTGTACAACATATAAATGCGTTTATTAATAATTGTAGTTACCTCCCCCCTCCTTCATTTCCTGTATATATATATATATATATATATATATATATATATATATATATGTGTGTGTGTTATACCTATATTGCCCAAAAGCAGTCATTTTGACTGCTTGGGAAATTTTAAATAATCAAATGACTCTTATTATTGAATTGAGTAAATTTCTTTTATGTGACCAGTTCGGCTCTGTATCGAAATAACAGTACATGATAAATTGTCGATTTGGGCGTATATTTGATAAGTTGCAGTTGCTTAATAAGTATTAGTATGGTCGCGGACAAGTTACAGCGCGCGGCCGCTGAAATAAATGTAATAAATTATTTTTTTTCCTAGTGAAGTAAATTTTGTTGTTGTTAATATTTATTAATAACTTATTATATAACTGTAAATAATATAAAAAATAATAAAAATTAATTTTAAACAAATTTCTTTACACATTAGTAATTCTTTCACAATGCAGTCATTTTGACTGCTTTTGGGCAATACAGGTATATACTAAGTTTCAGTCTTTCTAGTGTTAATTATCATTCAGATCTTGGCTGAGTGACAGTAATACCGAATCGCGACGTATGCGGGGCCCGACCGCCGATTGCACTCAATTATCGGCGAAATTACCGCTTTGAGAATTATGAACCATGATCCGATTATGCGAAATGTTTAAATCAGTTATGGACATGGTGTTGCATTTAAAATTACGCGGGCATTCAACGAGCACACGGACGGATATGCATTCGCGTGACGTAGTCGAGGGAAACACGTCACTAATCATCCCCGAATCATTCGTTATGTTGACTATACCCGCGTCGATTCCTTTGTTGGCGTGTTCATCTCCCCACGGATTTCGACTAATTGCCAATTACCCGTTATTTAGTGTATGCACATTGCAAATTAATAGTTATCCCCGATATCACCCCTGATTGTCTATCGTCTCTTCTTCGGTGATTATCAACTGCTGTTAACGGTGACGTAACTTTAATTTATCAACATTGCTTTAATATTTTTTAAATTATTCATAGTACACACGACTCCTTGTATTCAAAAACTTGGTGTACCAAATGGGTGAATAAAAATCCACAGTATCGAAGTAGCTCGTGCTGTTTACGCGAGTGTTATTGAATTCTTTTCGCTGAAGAGATCTCTAATTAAACCCCTCTACCCCGACCAGTTTACGGGTAGTTGGTTCGAAGTAACGTTGCCGAAGTCGCGCAGCAAGATCACGGAACTCGCCATTAAAAATAATTGCTTAATTTCATTGGTCTTGTAAAGGGCAACCTTACAGGAAATCCGCTTAAGAAGCAAATCTCACTAATGCAGTTTCTAAAGGACGGTTACACGGTCTATGAAACTTATACTGATAAATTCACGGCGACTGCTATAAGCGTATTACCAGGCTAAATGTAGGTCGGGACTTCGTATCTTGTCATGTCATCGTCGCAACCAGCTGTCAACCGAGTCAAGAAAAAAAAAACAAAATATACAATATATTTTCATCGTTCAAGACTGTACCCCAAAAATTGACACAAGTTTAGCCAAGAAATAATTAAGAACAATAAAAGTTGTGGAGACTTTGACGGCAAACTGCTGCCATTTCTACGAACGATCGAATTTCTTAAAAATTCTACACTACGTTCTAGATAATATCTTCTATTTACTTTCAGGATGAAAGCATTATTGATCCGAGACGTTTCAATTTTCGTCAGCAACGGGGGCCATCGATCAATGTACCGATAAAAGGATGATTCGGTTATCTCCGCCATTTTTTCACATTTCGTCCTGAAAAAAACTGAGAATAAAGTCAAGAGTAGCGACAACGTCACTGTCAAAAGCCAGAATTTTCCATGTGGTAATTATGCTTTAAAAAAATTCCCAAAAGTCAACACGTGTTTGGACAGTGAAGGTACGCCCTTAATTCGCGTTTGCTTTGATCGATGCGTGGAACACGAGCTCGTAACAACGAAAGGGTATGAATCTTGTACAAAAGTGGGGGCTCGTTCCATCACTCTGTGTTAGGTGTCGCGTGTAAATTCCATTTACGAGGCCCTGAAGGGCCGAGTGCTAATCGTCATCAGTCAAATGTCAGAACAGGCGCCTCTGCTCGACCTCTTTTTCTCTCTCTCTCTCTCTCTCACGCTCTATAGCCGCCATTTTTCGTTCTTTTTTTTTCGTCGTCGCAGTTCCAACGATCGTATCTTCGAGGTCGACGCAATTTTCCAGGCTTTTTGCGATTCGCTAGTAATCTTCGCCATTCTAAAAGCTCCGGCGGATGACATTTTTGCGCGCGGGCTTTTGTCGGGGTTAATGCAACCGAACTCTCTTCGCCAGTGGCGGCCCGAGTCGCCTAATCGTCCCGACGACGCGGATCGTTTGCGAATTCTAAATGGCAGATCACATTTGCGACGCGTTCGCCGCACCTCTCGTTAGCCTCGCGCGAATTTTTCACCTGGAACATCTGGACTTCACCATGTCCAGGTTACTCAACATTTTAATTAATTGAACCGGAATGAGTAACATTCAATTTATATCTTATTTATATTTTTACTTTAGAAAATTGTTCATATTTCTGATTAATAGTTTCAGTGAAAATATTGTTTTCCATGTCGAGAGCTCATCAAAGAAATAAATATATAATCATCAATCAAATTTCTATTATAATTTAATTTAAACATTTGTAGGTTGAAATGTAGGTTTAACATTTTGGATCCCGTTGAAATAGTGTTTGCAAGCCTCGTAAAATCCGCTGTCTAGCAACAACGAAAAATATTACCGTACAATTTGGAAAGTACACAGTAGAAATTTCGTTGGCCCTAATCTGGGTTAACTAGACTTTGCTATAATGTTTGTTCTTCAGAGCGCCGGGCACGGTCTAGGTCAATTAGTCCGCGAGACATGCCCGTACAGTAAGAACTTTGCTATAGTCCGGGCAAATTAAATTTCCGTATACTTCGGTCGGGGCTTTGACGTACTCTAGATTCACCGGGACTCTAGCATATACTCATGTCATTATGCCTTAATTCGTGTAATATGCTTTGCCTGTTTACGCTATCTTGTTGCTTATAAATAGTAAAATTTATAAAACTTATAAAACAATAAAACCATTAAGACAATTTAAGAACGCCCATATGTTATTTCGATTTATGAAAATTGTTGATAATAGAAAGAAAGTTTTATACGGCTTCTGTGTCTTGCAATTGATGAAGACAATTTTTATTTTGCATAAAGATTCGCAGTCTACTTATAAACAATTCCAAAAATCAATTTAGCAATTTATAATTCTGTCCAGGTGATTTATGTTGTTCGGACAATGATCGTTACCCTACGAATTACTATTGATTGATTATTATTACCCCACTAGTTTAAATCTCTTATAAATGTGCATATAAAGTTTCTAGGCGCCATCATGGTTTCTCAGAAATTATTCAAAGAATTCAATTTACCAGTTTATATATTTATCCAGGTGATTTATAGTCTTCCGGTTATGGTTTCGACCGATTTTATAGGGACAACCGTGTTCGAGGGACTGTTCTGCGTGTACGCCACCCGATCCCCTATATCTAGCACTATTAATTGTGAGCTTTGCTTTCATCGAGCCAGCTAATATGGCGTTATCGAACTCTACAGGTCGGCTAGGACGTTCCTCATCTCAGGCATTAGTATGTCCATTGCTAAATCCTCGTTTCTCGCCACTCGATGCTCCCATTGCATTCCCAGAATTCTATACGTAACTATAGGCTGCTATTGGATGTCAAGAATCCACTGGACCGTGTAATGCCCATGTCATAGTAACTGCTACTCGAATCTTCTATTTTTAAACCACCTGGTTTGCTGTCGGAATTAGTATTGAAAACTGAAGTACGTTCGTAATGTGAATTCTATTAAATATCCATTTTATTAAATATGAATTTGAATAAATATAGATTTTATTAAATATAAATTTGTTTAAATATAGATTTTATTAAATATAAATTTGATTAAATATAGATTTTATTAAATATAGATTTTATTAAATATAAATTTGATTAAATATAGATTTTATGAAATGTAAATTCTAGTAAATATAAATTTGATTAAATATAGATTTTATGAAATGTAAATTCTATTAAATATGGATTTGATTAAATATAGATTATCTTAAATATAAATTTGATTATATAAATATAGATTTTCCTAAATATAAATTTGTGATTAAATATAGATTTAATGTAAAATGTATCAATTATGAAAAGAAGATTCTATATAAGAAACGTAAGGAATTCTATTTAACATTTAGAGAAGAATTTCTTTTTTAACTTTTGTAGACTGAAATATAAGAAAATAATAACAATTACATGTAATATGGGATTTGCAAAAATCTACAACTGACCATTCCTGTCTGTTTCGAATTTTCCAGGAGGAGTTCCGTCGATTTATCAACCAATTGGAGGTGCTCAAAGAAAAGAATATTCTGCTCGGCAACCACCATTTAGTAAACAAATTGGCGGCGATGCACGAGGCAGCTAACCGCGCAGAAACACAGGTGTCCACGATCCAGGCGATCTCCTCAAGCATGAGACTGAATGATCTAAATGGATCCACGGCGATCGCCGAGACGAACGTCGGAGGATCGTACCAGGTTGATAGTGGCAAGAAAAGTGGTGAGTCTGCATCCCAGTTTCAACGTAGAAATTTCCAAAATGTTCTGCTTCATAAAGATATAATATTTTCAAACTGATCTTTTTGGCATAAATTTTTACGTTCCTACCGGACAATTTATGTATACCAATTGAAGTTGCAATAATTTTTCAATCCGAGTTAAAATTACAAATTAAAAAAATAATTCTTTCATCGAATCACTGAATACCCGCAGAAACGAAAGAGGAGAAGAGATGCCAGGCCTGTATAGAGAAGAACGGTATCAAGTCCAAGGACCCCAGTTCCTCGAAGGACAGCGATGTCCTGGTCACAGTAGAAGCCAAGAAGACTCCCCGAACAGCTGACGTGGCAGTGTCCACTTCCGGTCGACCGACCACCGAAGACATCGGCACAGAGACGAAGCCAGAAGAAAAGGAACCAAGAGAGAAAAGCAAAAGCAAGTCGGGCCACGCCAGGACGCGCGACATAGTGATCAATCTGGACGACAAGACCAGGTTCTCCGAAGAGGTCACAGTGTAGAAAGACCCCACGAACCTCGTCACGTCCTGTGAACCTCTATAAGCTACTCTAGTTCGTCGTTTCGAGTGGCCAGTGTTGGGTTTGGTGTTGTTCGAAAAGGTGTTCATCGAAAAAGTATGTAAGTTCCCTTGGAGAATTGTTTGCCGATAGTTCCGAAAAGCTTGGGGAATCTTGTGGACCGTCGGGAAATTCCCCAGGACACGGCACCTCGCTTTTCCCGCCGTTCGGGAAACAAGGCACTCTGGGAAATCGTCTAAAAAGTAAAATATGTAAGTACAGGGAGTTTTCTCGTTTCCTCGGGCAAACGAGGAAACTTGCAGCCGATATGAGAGAATGCACTTTATCCGGATGCATCTGATCCGTCCCAGATAGAAAAGTTCAGCACCTTTCCCCTACTTTCACCGATTTTTACGGGAACCTCTCGTCTTCAGACCAGTCTGAATAGGCCTGCGTAACGTCCCCATACGTATTTCACCATAACTGCACAACACTGCATGACTCGAGGCCGAGACATCGACAGAATGATTCGTCGCCAAACATTATATCGAAAACGTCCCATAGACCATCTCTCTAGGACGCACCGTTCTCGAATAAATCGCGTTTGAAGATTTCGATCGCGCGAGCTCTCGCGGCCACGCCCCTTTCGACGCGCGCAGGTTAGTAGAATCTTATATCTCGATTTTCTCAGCACAGAAGCGTCCTAGAAGAAAATTCTACTAAAATTTTCGACTTGTTTTTGGACGACGAATTCGATTCTGTCGACGTTTTCGAATATAGTGCAGGAAATTCGCTCAACGGAAGCAGCGCGACCGATCGTGGAATTGTAAATCTGTGGGGCGTTATTTATGTATAATTTCTATCTGGGACACAACCTCGACGCGCATGCGCAGCTTCTGTACATATCGCCCTAGCCGCTTATTCGAAGTCTTCTGCCGTACACACGTAAGTTTGATTTGTAAATAATGCAACCGCTCGCGAGTTATACGACCGGATCGAAGCCGTTTTACCGAGATCGAGCGTGTCTGAGGGGCGGGGTGGAGGGAGTGGGCGGGCAACTGGTGGACGGAGCGAGACTGCTCCTCCCACGCGCTCGTCATATCAGTCCAACTGTAAATATGTTGTACATAAACCACGCGACGCGAGTTTGCCACTAGACTAACGATCGAGTTTCGTTGTTATGATCGTGCGTTAGGTTATCGCGGACGTCGTTAGGCTAACCGGGGAATTTCGTTCGGTTGTTGCACGCGAAATAGCGGTCCTTCCGAATCTTTTCAAAATCTGTCCTCTCTCGCGGAAATTCTGCAAAACTTCGAAAATGTTTTGTCGACCAGAATTTTACAAATATATTGTGTAAAAATAAATTTATGCGGAGTTGGAGTGAAATAAAAATTTATTTTCATTGTTGAGGTATTAACCCCCCTTGCCGTGTTGTAACGAGTCAGACTCGTCATCAAGATCTTAACAGAGTCTAACAAATATGAATGTTATATGTTTCTTTTCGGATGAAATCAAATTTGATTCGTTCGTAATCAATATTTAAGCATTTAAATAAATGTAGCCATATAAAAAATAGAAATTTTCTTTTCCCTTCTACGACATTTTTGGGGGTAAAGACGTTTGGAGTCAATGTAAAGAAAATGGTACGGCAAGGGGTTAATACAATTTTAAAATTTTAATATAATAGCCACAGTCTAATGATGACTGGCGACCGTTCGTTCGAAGTAGCATTGAACGGGCGGAGTTCACTCTTGATTCGAACAAGCAGATAATGATTTCCGATGATTCACGATGACGCTCAAGCGTCCCCGGTCATGTGCAACAACCTAACAATGATCACGCGACAATGGAGACTCTTCGTCGCGCAGCGTTGATGAACGAATGATGATGACAGGGATATATCGACGAGCTGCGATGGGAACATCTATCGATCTGAAATTTATTCTAGGTCCTCGCGTTCAAAATGGCGGACGTTTTAATGACCTCTCGGTTATTACATTGCGACGTTAACAAGTATTATCAATTTAGATAAACGAAGAACGTTATCTCAACGATCGATCCGATTAACGTGGAATTACTTAACAAATAAACTCCGCCGAGAAGAATAAACGAGATTGGATATGAAATTTCAGATAAAATTCATACAATCAATTTCCCGACGCATTTAATATAGAAAAATA
Source organism: Lasioglossum oenotherae (assembly GCA_028455765.1). Lineage (NCBI taxonomy): Eukaryota > Metazoa > Arthropoda > Insecta > Hymenoptera > Halictidae > Lasioglossum > Lasioglossum oenotherae. The sequence continues at coordinate 9,046,607 of CM052295.1, forward strand.
ATGTACCGCTCCACGTGCAACAAGTTAATGACTCGAACACATGCTGAAGAGGCACGAGTATTTATCGAGTGCAGCTTCGCCGACGCATTCCCGAAATAATTTGATTTTCTATATCGTTTATTAAATGATAAAATAATTACACCATTTTAAAAATAAATCTTCAACGAGAGCAAGCTTGAAAATTCGTTCGTCTTCATTCTTCTTAATGAAGGAAAACATTGTTGTCTTTATCATCTTAACGAACGAAATTGTTGACGGAGACGAAGTATCTTTCTCCAATCACTGGCGGAGCGTAATAAAGATCGGATTGTCAGATCCATGATAGATCTAACGATTTGTCGATCGTCCCCAAGTGGAACGGTAATTAATTACTTCGTCAATCATTTACCACCTGAGTCGCCTAACTGTTCCGAGGATCGGTAAACCTACCGGCCGACAAATTCCGCATGGAGATTAATTATCGTCCTAATTAAACGTTCTGGTTCACAAGCACCACTCCAGGGATCGATCAGTTTTTCCTATCTCCGACTGTTTGAATAATGCCCTCGAAGGAGGGACACCAATTACACGAACGCGTGGACCTCGATCTTCAGCTAAGCCGCGTACGTTGTTCATCAACGCCAGCTCGAGATTCTACTTATTAAGTAAACATTTTAATTATGCATATCGGTCTTCGGGAGGCCGCGCTCTCTGGGAGAAGAGTGACTACGGCCCTGACACGACGTTCTTTCACCGGCTGGAAATATTAAAATTGTCTGAAACAGCAAAGGCTGAAATCGACAACAAACGCAATCACAATTTGAAACCAGATAGCACTACGACAATGAGATACGTGAGTTCCGGCTCTCGATCAAAGGCGTAGCGTGTCGGCTCATGGCCCGTGGCGTCGAAACCCGATAATCGTGTCGAATGTCGATGGTCGAGCCAAGGAGAGTCGACTCTCGGAAAGGGAAGACGCCGGTTTCCGGCGTAATTGCCCCCGGTGTAGATAAACTCGTCGATATCGGTTGGGATCACGCAGCCGTTCTTCTCCCAGAGGACGGGGATGGATCACGTTACCCCTATAATAACGGGAAACACCGTGTAGATGTAACGAGTACCAGCAATATTCGCTTCCTCGACGCGAAACGGGGCGGGGTAGGGGCGTGGCTGGAGCGGGGCCTGGGCGGGGCCTGGGCGGGGCCTGGGCAGGGCCTGTGCCGACCTACCCTCGTAATTAATCGGAGATGCGTTTCTCGCGGGTAACTCGCGTTGTTATTTGTTAAATTCACTTGCGACGACCTTCTAAAGTAAATATCCAGCTCTACAGGGCGTTTAAAAAATTGTGTACATCGAGAAAATCCGAATTCTTTCAAATTGTATGATTCTAGAGATTAGACAGAGGTTATTGGATGTTCTTCACGGAATTTTTAAAATTTTCGAATGTGTAACAACGAGGCTTACCCGCGAGGGATGCTGGGAGATGGAGTTTTGTCGCAAATTCGTGAACTTTTGCCAAAGAAGCTCGTTGAACAATGTTGAAAGGATCTTTACGAGACACGATTCATAGTGGTGTGGAATCAGGTTTCAACAGTTCAGGAATAATGTGACTTCTTTGAAAAATCGAAAGACGTATTGTTAGGGTGTATAAATGTTTGTGAGTCACGTTCACCATCGTGGCTCAACTCGATGTAGGATATAAAATTAAAAGAGATATAAACTTATAGTACTGGAGAGCGACGAATGTGGTACTAAATTGTTGTTATCGAACTGGTACTTCTATTTTTCAGTATATCGAGAGCTATTTGATTGTTAGAATCTCTATTGAATTTGTATATTAAAAAATGGATTATTTAAAATTTATTTAAAAATATCCGAATTATTTGTTTTACTGTCAAAAGGAGCAAGTTCGGGAGAAGTAAAACCGGTATGTTTACTTTTTACGAACGATGGCACTTTGGACGATGAAAATTAATTTTTCCCCGGTTGATTTGACTCGCCCCCGAATTCAATATTATAATTCCGTTCGTTCCGTTTCTGCACACCAATTAGCCGCTTGAACTGCTGAAACATTATGAACCACTGTGCTCCGTTGGAAAATCGCAGCCGGAGCATCGTGCGCAATAAGTGGAGGTTTGTTTTTCGGCAAACCCGGGATACCATCGCATTTAATAAGAATTATCGATATTCGATAAGGAGGGGGAATCATTTCGTTGAAAATCGATATGCCGGCGGTTGCGTTTTCCGCGGGGTAGCGCAAGAATGTTGAAAAACGGATGTTGGTGGAGTGATTATATCAGCGATTATTGGTCGTTCAGCGGTCGATCCGAGCTGTGTGTGAGTATATGTGTGCGTGCGTACACACTGTTATTATTCGATCGATCGAGTCGAGTAACTGATCCTGAGTGTGTCGGTTCGATTTAAAACTGTAACCGGGCACGACCGCCGGACGAGCGTGTCATTAAATAAAGAAATAAATAAATGGATGAATCTATCGAAACGTCATTGTGTCTTGTCTTGTCTTATAACCGATCGTTTTCTGTTTTTTCGTTTCATTTCATTTCGTTTGTTACAGACGCTGCGTGAGAAGGGAGTTGGCTAGTAAGTTTGCTGGTATTGTATCTAGGGACTTAATTTTAGTAAGTATTCTCTGGTTATTTATTTCAGTGTAAAATCGTTCAACAATATCTTAGTTAACGAGCTGGTCATTGTATCTACGGAATATTTCATACTATTTATGCCTAGTAATTTGTACATTTTTGTTGGTATATACATCTAGTTATTTATGCATTCCACCAGAATTTCAGAATTTAGTAATTTTATCTACTGCCGTTCATTGACGGATATCGTTCATTTGTAACATATCTTATTTTGGTAACTAAATCTAGGAAGCTTAGTCTAGTTACTTATTCAATTTAGAGACTATCTAGTGACTTTATCTAGTGATTCAGAAAGTTTAGTTACTCATTAATTCGACTAGTGTTTTACCCAATGATACAAGCATATATAGGGAATTTCATTATCACTTTCAGGGACCCTATGACTCACCATGTTCACCAGACTACGTCTGGTGATTAATGAAATTCCCTAGAAAGTACTTCGAACCCATGTCCGAAAAATCGTCAGTACATAAACCGCGATAACTCAGCGAGGAAAGAAGATAGAACAACGAGCCCGGACTCATTTGAAAGCTTGCAGCCTCTACTTTCACGATCCATCGCGTCCACTCTATTCCGCCGCATACACAAATATTTTATTGACCGAAATTTGCATTACGTCGCCTCAGTCGGTCGCACAATATGAATAAAAGCCGGCATAAATTTAACAACACAATTAATTCACGGCGGCGTGGTTGGCCCTGCATAAAGTTTCCATTTCGTTGTTCCCGTTGATAAATCGCGTCGGGCATCGGTCACCGCTTAAAAATCAATGATTTCCGGCGACGCGCGGAATGACTGCGGCCGTCGACGAGAACGGGGCTAGCCGGATCGTTAACAGCGGGCTATCATTAAATCATCGATTGTAAAACATCCTCGTGCCGGAACACGCTGAGGTGACAACGATCATTGAATCGCGATACAAACACCGTGCCACGCCCGAGGAACACTGTCTCGTTTGCATAATCAATTTTCATGCCGGTAGAAACCGACCCGCGCCGCGGGTAGAAACCCGACTAGGCCCGATACTCCCTGTGCGAACAAGATAGAGAGAGAGAGAGTGAGAATTAATCACTGGCCCGCGACGGTGGTGACTATAGGTCGCTAATTACCATCGGCCATCCGATTCGAAGCTTATCGACGCCCTTTAGCAACATCGAGTTAATTACCGCGGCCAGGCGAAAGATTACACGAGGCCGAGAGACCGCTGTGTAACCGCCCTGTAATACCATTGTTCGCCGACGCGACAGATTATGCTCTCTTCCGCAAACTCGGCTGGTACATCGGCGGAGATCAACGGATTTAAAAGTCTTAAACACCAACAGACGCAAATACTCGAATTGTTGACATTTAAACGATGATTGTTAGGTTTAAAACGCTGGTACAGTGAAGTTTCTAGACTCATTTTAAAGCTTGAAGCCCCTAATTTCACAGTGCCTCGTTCATTTTTGTCCGAGAAACTTTGACACCCTACTGCAGGTGGGAAACTGAGGACATGTAGAACATGTTTCAGATTGAAACGTCTGTAGAAGCTTTGACAAATTTTTCTCGGGACTGAATTGAACGTGGATCTAAAGATTAAAGCTTCCCCTTTCCAACCACGCCTCTAAAATTAATGTACGATTTCTTTTGGTCAAGTTATTGAACTTTGAATGAAGGGTGTTGTCGCAGTTCTGTTCTAAGTAGAATGGGCCAACAACTGCCAGACACTCGAAAATGAAAGCTAACAGAAAAACAATTGCTACAACATTGCAACATCGGTTTTATAGCGAAAACCAACATTTTGCAGTTGAAAGCTGTGGTATCCTTTGTTTCCAGTAGAAATGGCCAATCATGGTCAGACAATGTGTTTCCAATTCGAAAGCAATTCCATTGAAAACGAACCCATTTGCAGGAAACGTAATATTATACTATAGCGTATAGTCGACTTTATACCAAGATTGCTATCGTATATAGCAATTAAAAGCAGTGATTACACGCCTTTGCTTAGGTAAAAACGCCCCAGCCATAATCAGACCATTTCCTAGTGTCTCTCGCATCATAGTAAAGAAACGCAATTTTCTCGAAAGCGGAACGTATTATTAAGAATCTCTCCGCATAATCTTGCTGCACTTTCGTGAAAGGAAAATAATCCCTTAAGTCGCAAAAGATTCAATGTGCTTTTGGCAACATTTATTATAAATTTTCTTGTAAACGAATCCCCTTATGAAAAATGTTTTGAGCACGTAATCAGATCGCTTTTGCTTGGAGAATATCAGAATATAATTATAAGAATTAATACTAAAGGTACCGAGCAGTAAAAATGGCTGGTATGAAATAGTGTTTTTAAAAAATTACAAAATTGTTCAATAATTTTTTAAAACAATTTTTTGCTATGCATCAGAATGTGTGACATTTTTCTGATTAAAACGAGCCGAAACACGATAACATTTAGATTGTGTTATCTGAATATTCCGCTGATCGGTCCGGATAATAAAGGTTCTACACTCCTGTGGATCAAACGAATAAATGTGATCCTTCATTTTAATTAGGGATGGGATCAAGTACCTCGCAAACACGTTTGAACTTTGATTCAACTGTTTAAAATCAATTATGTTGTCCTCTAGTGCATAATTTAATTCAACATTTATAACTATAATTTCATATTCCATCGGAAATATTATTCTTAAGTAGTTACGAATTTAATAAAGAAAGCGCTTAAAACCAACAATGCTGATCTGATATCCAAGATTCGAGTGCTACTTGTGAAAGATTCGATTCCTTTCAACATCGAAGTACTTATAAGTATCTTTTCGAAACTTGTGAGTACTGATTCCGATTCAGTTTGTATAAAATGAGTACTTTTCAAATATAATCATCGAAACATTATTGCTTTTAAGCAGTATTCGAAACCATGAAATTAAACTTGGTTATTGAAATTGACTCGGATTCGTGAGTACATATTGAACTTGATCTCATCCCTAATTTCAATCAGAAAAATGTAAGGAATATTTTGATAGAAGTTTCACAAGAAAGTAATGGAAAAATAAAAAATTGATGTCTGCAAGTTCTAAATATTGTTAACTCGATATACTGATAAATTCGTACTGACCATTTTTAAAGGGCAGCACAGTAATTCTTAGTTCCCGGAACGTTCAGTGGTTGAGAGGGTCGACGTTCTGTTTAATTTTTCAGCGGGGGACGTTCCGCTTTCTGACAATGGGAGGGATGCGACAGACACCGGGGCGCGCTGTCAAATAATTCGTCCGCGGCGGATACACGTGGTACAGTGTTAATAATCCGCGGCGCGGATCCCAGTGATTTCGACGATATTAATTGCCGCCGCGGCCCCGTCATTCGCACCGCATGCTCTAATTTTCTGCAGCAGACGGACGCGTTGCGAGGCCTGCGCCCGACAAATCCACCCACGACGCCGGATCGTATCGACTCCTCAGATCCTCCCCAAATTCGAACTTCACCGGCCTCTTCCCCCACCCTTCTCGGTTTCGAAATTCGAAATTCCCGGTTTTTCATACAAAAATCAGTCAATGTTGTGCAGAGAAGATTTTCTATGGAATGCTTCGTTCCTGAGAAAAAGTTAAAAAATTGCAAAATATTTTTTTTAATTATTTTCTTATGGAACCTTCCAGGCATATTTGTCACATTCTGCTGATTAAAATGAGTCCAAACACGACACAATTATTTTTACGTGTTTAATCCACGATTTAGTGGAACCTTCATTATCCGAATAGTTGTATGTAATTGTTTCGTGTTTGGATTCATTTTACTCGGAAAAACGTCGCCGATACGTTGATACACATACTATAATAATCCAATTAACAATAGATTGTTTTAAAGAAATTATTCGGTCCACTTTTGAAAACATTGTTGTAAAATATGAATGAAGAGTTTTTCGAAAAACTGTACGGTTGTTAATGTTGCGAATGTGCAGGAACCGGCGTGTCACGGTTAAGTGACGCCGGATGGACCATTTTGTGGATCATTTTGGATTTCAGCCTGTCGATCGTGGAAAACTGTCGCGCCGGTACCCTGTTAACATCCGCGATAGGAAGCGACGCTTTACGACCCGGAAGAGGATAAAGACGCTTTTAAACTTGTTCTTACGTTAAAATCAATACATCGAGTGGAATCAGTCACGCCTCGAACTGGCTCGAGGCACGTATCGACGCTTTTTGTTGGACGATCGAGCGCCCGGAGTCCATTGTTCGTCCCTCGTACCCTTGCATAATCACTTCGCGGAAGCGTTTATAGCATAGCGTTCGACATTAACCGACAAAGTCTCTCGAGAGGCAAAATTGAACAGCGGGGAAAACAACGCGTGGCCGGGCTCCGGCTCGGTTGTTATCAACAGAGAACACGGTATCTCGACGAGGCTCGATGTGTTTCGACTTGTTATGTTATTGCGTTCTGCCCCCCCCCCCCCCCCGCCCTCCTCCTTCCCGAATCATACACATTTATACAAACATTTTCACTGACCCAAAAACGAAGTTAATAACTCGACTTGTATAAAATGCACAATATTTAACAGTTTACGAATAAACATAATTTTAAAACAAAAATAAAGCTGATCGATCGACTTGTATAAAATGCACAATATTTAACAATTTACGAATGAACGTAATTTTAAAACAAAAATAAAGCTGATCGATCGAGTTGTATGAAATGCTCAATATTTAACAGTTTACGAATGAACATAATTTTAGAACAAAAATAAAGCTGATCGATCGACTTGTATGAAATGCTCAATATTTGACAGTGTAGGAATGAACATAATTTTAACAAATATTAACAAAGAATTGATCCATAAAAATCGTATAAATGGACGAGCCATCAAAGTTAAATGAAATCGATCGGATGGTACATGAAAAATAATGAAATGGTATTTTCAGTTTGTTTATACTCTCCATAAAATGTGTAAAATATTGATAGAAAGATTGTCGATTCAGGAACCAGTCAACCTGCGGAAGCCATTTTTTAAATAAATCGAGGCATGACAGGCGACCTTTTGCGATTGATGCGCGCAACAGGAAACGAAATATTTTCCGATCGCGTAGATCATTTTGTTATTTTATCGAGCAGTCATTACTGTTGGGAAATAACAAAAAATCAGACCGGAAAAAGGGAGAGCCGCGTTTAACGGAATGGTCACGTCCGGATGACAAACGGTGAACGCACGCCGATCGTCCGAGAAACCTTTCGAACCGTGTCGAGTCGTAAATCGAGAGCCATTCGAACCCGGAGGAACGTCCCGTTTCCTGAGAACTTATGTGTCCCATTGGAGAAGGCGTTCGCCGGAAGATGGCTTTCAATTAGAGGACCAGCGAAAAAATTGATCGCCCGTTCGTTCGGTTCGACGGGTCGTCCGTCCACGGGATCGATATATACTCCAGAGAGCCCGCCTCTCGATTCTGTAACCAGTCGTCCGAAAAATTAAACCTCGCGCCGCCAGTGGCGGGTCGCTTTTGACCCTTCACCCTTCTCTACACTCAGATTGTTTAGTAAGGTGATATTTCAGAAATTTTTTTTCTTAAACCAAGCAACATTTTTTAATGCAACTCTTTGCACAGTTACTTATACATGTCTAAGCTGTATTCATGAATTTTTGTACGTTACAATTTGCGTTAATAAAATGGTAGTTAATTATAAAATTCGGGAATTTGTTTAGGCGAAGTAAGCAAAATTTTTTTATAAAAGATTGCCTTGTTTGGAAAAGAAAAATTCTCATACTGAGAATTTTACACACTCTTGCAAGCTCTCAACATTTTCGATGAATAATGACTGCATTAATGGCGATAACGATGTATAAAAATTCATGAGCGCAGCTTGAATTTATGCATATGAGCCTCATAAGTTTCATAAGAACGTGTAGCTGATGCAACAAAAATTCTCAAACTATACCGGAAGTTCATAAAGGGTTGCAACCGTTCAAAATCGATGCTGAATAATTTCCATAGTAACTGTTTTAACAGGATATAAAAATTCATGAACGTAGACTTAAGCGTGTATAATTAACCCAGAAAGTTTCGGGAAAAACCTCGCCTAATTAACTAAAAACAAATGTCCAAAGTCTTAAATTTATTAAATCTAAGAAATATCCACAATGAAATTAAACGATATTCCTCGTTACAGAATAACCAGGAAGGTTTTGAGCATTTCCAAGTGTACACCCCTACGTCATCGCGTACATTGTTCCGAAGATTTCCAACATAGACGGACAAACTTCCGCGCACTGATACCTTGTTACCGTAGTGCATACTTTATCATTCGAACGAGCCTTTCTCCCGCGAGATAACTGTACCCGTGTAAAAATCGCCGAAAACAAGTACCGACCAATGCAGCGCCGAGCTTTTTAATCCGAAACTTTTAATCGCTTTTTCGCCGCCGACATAAAAATACCAACGGAATAGCGGCCTCGTTTCCATCCTTTCCCCTCACTCCCCGTTAACTTCCACCATCCTGTTTCATTCACGTTTTCCTCTTTTCCGTGTCTCGAGCATAGCCACCACATGCACCGACTCCAAAAGGTCATTCGAAAATTAATATCTCCACTTTCCTCAAAAACGTTAATATTTAGACTATTATAATATTTTTCTCAACGATAGAGTTTCGATAATAAATCATTAATGGATCGAAAGGACGCGTCAGCGTCGTCACGTTGGCCCGCCATCTTAAAACCCGCGGGGAAGCCTTTTTAACCTCACTTTAAAGTCATTATACACTTAATCGGCCTCTTCACGCATCATTAGCGGCGAAGAACTAATTATCCGACTGCGCCGGACTAATTAGCGGCGAAGAAGAAATCCGAAATGGCGGACAATTAATAAAACGATCTGCGTTAATTGCCGCGGCCCATTAACCCCCCACCCTATTCCACTAATCGCGGCAACCACCCCGCGTAATTAGAAATGTAACGAAATCGTGACGCACCTGGACGACGCTGTAACCGATTTCTCCCACACGCATTATTTATCTAGACACTAATCGTTGTTTATCGCGGGGTCCAGGCATTGTAATTGTTGTTTATGCGGCCGCAAACTGTCCACGACCGCTGATTTACCGGCCAATAATTTTAATTCTACGAAATAAATTGCCAACCCTCTCCCCCGGGTCGTCTAGGAACGAGAATTACGAGAAACGTTTATTAACCCACGATGCTAATTGCCACTTATCGAATTCCTCGTTTAAGCGCGCTAATTATTTATCGGACAATAATAGTCGAGGCCAGATGATAAATGCCTGAACTATTTATTATGGGGTCGGACTATTAAGTGCTTAGTGCACTATCTGCATCGAAATGCAATTTTAGGGAATTTTTCCTACGAATATTAATGAGTCTTTTGGATTAATAGCTATGTTGTTTGGATTCACGTATGTTGTGTAACTCGTGGTAATTTTTTTGTTAAGGGGCCTATTCACGATCAAGCATATTGCGCAACAATTATTGCGCAGCATTATGTTACGCAAAAATCCACATTGTATTAATTAGTAAATCACTATCAGTCACGATCACGTTGCGCAATAGGCTTTGTTGCGCAACATGCTTGATGGTGAATAGGCCCCTTTAGTGGAACATATAAATATATATTATATAAACAATATATATATATAATACAAACAAATATGTATAAACAATTTTGTGGCAAGTGTCTCTTACAAATGTCCACTCGCGATCCATAGGTGTAGATTCACCCCTAGAACAGATGATCATTACTTTTTATACGCCCTGTACATAATTATCAGAACTGATGATTAATAAAGAATATGATCGTTTGCATAACTGGACCGGAGTAAATGGTCAAATTCGGTAGAACGGTTTCGTAACGCGATCAATGTTTGCGAGCTGAATAATAAATGTTTTCCGGGGTAGCGAACGATTACGCGAGCATAGCGGTATCGAGTGTTACGGGAAGTGTCGTAATGAACGGAGTCGAATGCAAGCTGACAATTAATTGCGAGTCGTTTCCGATGCCGAGCGGAAAAAAGTACATTCAGATTCATCCCCGTCAGAATAAATCATCGACTGGCAGCGGAGGAATGGAAAGCATTCGGCCGACGTTCAATCAGCGACACAGACGAGCTCCTGGAACGGTCGATTGCTCGTTAATCAATCTGTCATTCAATCGGGGACATTCGCTTGTCTTCATCCGATGAAAAATGCGCGGCTCCCGTGTCTTATCCCCCCACCGGCTGGGCCCCAAAGGAATTTCAATTTCACTTCGACAAATTTTAAACGGCGACATTTTGCCCGACAAATCATCCGATTAGGTAATCGAAGCCGACTTCTTCCTACAGGCTCATTCAAAAGCTCCGGGACCATTTCACATAGTCTATTCGAAAAAACATTGCGAAGCAAAAATAATTTTGACAATTTTGCGGGGTGTTTCATTTTTGAGGATCGACTTGAGGGTTGAATATGTTCTAACCCTCCATAAGATCGCGCCGACTAGACTTTATGCATTTATGAAAGATTTGGTTGGGTGAAGCATAAAAGAGTAAAAGATTTAAAAAATTGAAGAATGTTGTAACGTTGCTTTTAATGTAACAAAGCCGTTAAGGGATGAAATCAATTTTTATGTTATTCCTGCTTCCCATAATCCGTGCAAAACATTTTTATTTTGCATAAACATCCGCAGTTAATGACAGTTGTTACATTTAAGTGTCCAGTATTAGTCCATTCGCTATCGAAGTGTCAAATATTTTCTTTTAAACTTAATAAATTAGCTAATTAAATTGTAGAAATTATTTTTAATTTTAGTTGGTTAATTTTTGTATCGGAATTTTATGTCGATTTTCTGTTTGAATACTCGCAAATTCGAACGTTAGTCGCATGCGTGAATTTTCAAACCTCACGGTCATCCATCGCGATGTCCTCCGCGCAGCTAATTACTAGAACGCCTGTCGATCCCGCCAATTAGTTCTACAAGTGTTCGCGGCCCGTTCAAAGTATCCCCGTGACACGATTTAACGATGTTTCCCAATAAACGTTGCGCTCACCGATGCCTGGCCATGGTAACTGCGATCCATAGTTGCAAAATTATCCGGTTAACGAGGTTACGAGTTCGCTGTCTGTCGAAGTGCCCGAACCGTACTTACTGCCCGCCGAGACCCCATTGATCGTGGTCATCAATCCTAAATCGATTACTAGAAATCGTAATTAAATTCACTTCAGACAAATTTGTCGAGAAATCTTCTCAAAAAAATTAATTTCTAATTTCTTTATTAATTATTTCTTCATGAAGTGTCGCTACTTCATTAGATCCTTGTCCCTCATAAAATTAGTTACCAAATGTTAGGCACGCCAGTTTGCCAAATACCACGAAAACGCTCCTCCAACTTTGGAACGTCCTGTAGCTGTTATGACGCGAAAGTGTGCAGCACCGCAATTAATTCACCGATACATACTGGGGTACAAGGTTCGGCTATGCCACAGTCGATCCCGAGCACACGAATCACTCGGTCAATTATGGTCGCTTAATTAATTATTTGCGATAGTTCTCGGCTGTTGGTCTGTGCAAGTCTCTCTCGCAGTACTCGTTTTCCGGCGGATGAACTCAAACATTGAGCTAATTGAATACCGGTGCTGCGCTGGTCGGACAGGGATTCACACTGTTATAATTTCGACCGTGTTGCGGAAGATTTCAACCGAAATTGAGGAATGCGGGCGACCGAGGAGCTGGCTGGGAGGAAAGTGGGCGTGGCGTCGAGGGGAGGCGGGGCCGGGAGACTGGAAACGAATTTGCATACGAAATGGAACAGGCGCGAGGACCTCTTGGCCCGCGAATCAAGACTGCATGAATCTTTCATTGCGTTTTCTAACAGTCGTCTTCGATCCACTTCCGGTTTGACTGGTAAATCTGAGCTGGAGGGATAAGGGGGTGGGGCAAGGACGATAGGACGGTTGATTAACTTCCGAAGCGAGTGAAACCACGAGGGCCATGGATCCCCGCAGTGAAAAGACTTCGGAGTCGCTCGCGCATGGTTTTGACAGATCCTGTAGGGGGCGGGGATCCAGTTTAATGGCGCGAATTCCGTAGCAATCGGTGGAGTCTCGACCCTCCTTACGAAAATGGCATGCAACATTTATAAAGGTTTTCTTTTCGCATTGAGTTTCTCGAGGCTACCTACAGGGCGATTCAAAAGGAACATTAGGTTTCCTATTTATTCTCATTCTTCAGGGAAGGTAATAGTAATAAGAGATATATTGCCAACTTTTTGAAGAAATTTCTGAGGTTGCAAAAGCTTATATACAAGTGATTCAAAAGGGAATTTCTGAATGAATAATTGGGGATTGTCGGAAATGTATGTACAGGCTGATTCTATCTGTAGACATTAAAGAGTATAATATACAGGCTGTTTCAAAAGTATCTACATACCCAATGTACAAAACAGAACACCACAACAGAAAAATTTTCAGCAACTATTTAACCAAACCAAAACCTGCTGAACCATTTGGACATAAAATCACTATACAGGTTGATTCAAAAGAACGTATCAATGGCATACAATTCTATTAGCCGTTTCTACCTTGTGTGACCTATTGTCCGACAGTGTATGTGGTACAAAGTGAGTTTAGTAGTTAGTTAATGTTATTTAATTGTGCACCGGTGTATATCGCCGAGCACTTAATAAACCAAGAGTCTGCATCTCCGGCACGTCTCAAACACAATGAGAACTGAACCGGAGCCGCAGCAGCTCGCGGGAACTTGGGAATTAACATGGGAACTGTGGGTGGATATGAGCCAGTCCTGTTAACAACTTCCCTCTCGGAAGTTTCGACGTCCATTCCGGGACTCGGCTGTGCTTTATTTAATTTCTTCGCAGTAAACGTCGCGGTAATGGAAGCCCGTTCGAGGAGACCGAGTTCATAGAATTCGAGAGGACGTCCCAAGTTCGTTTCTTCGCGGTCAAAGGTCCCGCAGCCAACAGGTAGCCTTTGTTCGCGATCACCTGCAGAAATTTCACCTGTTCATAGAAGACCCGCCGTTCTTCGCTATTAATTAACTTGTGTAAGCTTTCGTCTTACTTGCCACCAGCCATTGGACGCTTCATGGCCTCGTCTACGCGAGCTTTCTCTTTAATTAAACGGAATGGCCAATTTGCGAAACGCTGCACGCACTTTTCGAATTAAACCCAGACGAAATTTTCCTCCTCAAAGTTTCCGAGAATTATTTCCGAACTATTACGTCATCACATATTTATAAAGATTTCAGATGCTCTATCTCCGCGAAAGAAAATCAGAAAACGTACCTAGAATCTCGGCTAGAAAAGTGAAAAGTAATTTCTTCGAAAATTCTTCAGACAAAAAAATGATTAAAAATTAAATATCGGTGTTAAAAATATTCCCTTTCGCTGGCGTGCACTTACGTTTGTTCGCACAACAAACGAACCCTGAAGCAAAGACTAAAACAAACAATTTCATTAAAAAAATTTCTAAGGTTTTGTTAAAATAAATTTTCAAACTGCTCCTTAGTTTTATACGCGTTTACACAGCGTCGAGAAATATGCTTTCAAACATGCTCTTAACTTCAAACTTCCTGGAATTTAAAATCGGAAACGGACATAATTTGAAGCGTTACGAGGGTGGCATCCCCGTTCTCTACTAAAATTTGCCGCGTCGAAAACAGTGAAGGGGAAACGGAAATTTCAAGTAGCAGAAAAAAAGCTGTTTCACGTGCAATTTCTCCGAAGATCGGGGTCGTACGATGATTCGAGTCATTTCCCTTCATCTTCCCTTGAAGGCTGTTGTTTCCTAGGGGCTTCTCCCGGGACGCGGCAAATCGACCGCCAATAAACCGTTCGACTAAAATCGCGCGGCTCGGAAAAACTTTCGCGGAAATACGTGTCGGATCTTGACAATTTTCCCCGGGCGGACGATTTCAACTTCCGCGAACTTCTTGCAAGCCCAGCTCCTGCTTTAAAGTATTCTCCCGTTCACGCCTGCTCTTTTCGGAGCCCTTTGAACAGCTAATCGAGTGGTTAATTAAAACTTGGCCACGCGCCCCTTTCTACCTACGCCTCGTGCGAAACGTAATTTCGTTTGCTATTTAATTTGTTTGCTAGGTAATTGTAAGCCACCGGGAGTCTGTGTGGTTTATTTACTGGCGCTTTATAATTTTCCTTCCTCTATACCTGGTGGCCCATGCAAATTAGGGTACACAAAAAATGAATTTTCAGATTTTAGAATCAATTTAGTTTAAAATAATGAGATGTGAAATAACTGACATACTCAATTCTTTTTATATTTTGACTTAGATCACTTTCATGATTATGGGTACATATACCTGTCTGGAATACGTGCAACGCACTGTAATATCGTTATTCTCCTTGGAATATGAATATTTCATTTTCTGGCTTCCACCAGTAACATTATTATTTTAAGCGTCTCCTGGGAGAAAAGCATTTTGCGATCTGCTAAGAAATACATTCAATGTATTCCTATCTAACTTGTCATAAACAAATAAAACTACTAGCCAACTCCTCAGCCTCCTCTGTAACTGCACTCCCCTTCTAGTAATTCAGTAAATTTTCCTATAAAATAATTTTACCCGGAAATAAATTTGTTAATTAATTGGACCTGTTCAATTTACAACCTTAAATGATATATTAAAATTAACGTAATATAGAATTACAATAAATGTATTGCGTAATGTAAAATAATATGAAAACAGTATTAAACTATCTATGAAAACGATTGTCACCCTCGCCGACAATACAGGGTGTCTCAAAAAAAAGAAACACTGCGAATTTTATTTCGAAAACTTTGACCACGCTCTGAATAAAACAAGATTCCAACAGCTTTAACAGATTCGGAAACGAACATCTTCCCTACAGACGACTATATAGGGTGTCCCGAGTGCAAAGTACCGTTAACACCATAATTCGATTCGGCGAGTTGGCCTGTTCGGCAACTTCTTTTCTCACTGTACAGCTCCCTGGTGTCGAGAGCCGCGGATTTGCGATTCCGTGGACGAGTCCCTGGGCTCGCGGCCGAAACGGCCAATTCCGGGCATTGTAAAAATTCACGTCGCGGGACCCTTACGTAACCGACGGAAACTATCCGTGAAATCTCGCCAATTTTCCCGGGGTGTGTCTTCCGAATTCTCGAGTAACAAGCGGTCCACGTGACCGCGGTACGAATTCCGCGGACGAAGGAAGTATTCATGGGGGCCACGGGGCCACGAGGGTGGCCCCCTGGGGATGGACGTGTTACTCGGTGTCGCGCGAAATTGCCTCTCGATTTGATACTCTCGGTCAATAATCCATCGTGCTCGTCGAGTGGATTGAAAATTTCAAATTCCGTAATTGTGGTCTTACCTTTTGAAACGTGGTACCAATCAATTGCTGCTGTGCTTCCAATTCAAACGAGTCCAAACACGACGTAGATCGGTCTACTTTTATGGTCTTCGTATACAACAATCATATCAGATGTTCTTAATTATTGTTTACATCGGGTCTATAAAACTGAGCCGATTTGTGTCGTGTTTGGACTCGTTTGAATCGGAAGAATCCCGACAATCCACTTGTGCTATGTTTGAAAAGGTACGACGGAAATGATCAAATTTTATTAAATTTTTAAATCTACTGCATAGAACAAAAGTATTTGAACCGGACCTGCCACGTGTATTTAGTGAGATCTCTTCAAACATTCACGTCGAAATGCTCAAACACGGCCGAATAATCATACTTCGTCAAGTAAATTTCGGAATACGCTCACAGCATAATTAAATTTACATACAGCGATCCAGGAATCGAACGATCGTAATCGCGCGAATTCGAAGTTGGGAGCTCGAAACTCACCGTGTTGACATTCGCCGGAAGTCCCATTAGAATCACGTTCCGGGTGGGGTATATTCGGCCGCGTTCATTGGTTTTTGCAGAGCGGCCGCTTTGAAAAGTTCGGCCGACGGGCGGTGCACGTCGCCGGCGAGACACATTCCCCCCAACACAGCAATAAATATTGATGACGTCGTTTAAGCAGGCCGCGCCTGAAAGCGAAATGAAGTATGAAGGGGAACAGGTTGAACTGAATTTACCATAAATCGTACGTGCCGAGGACTCGAAATTCCCGATACCTCGCACACTACCAGACCGAGTAAGTAACTTCCAATAGCCGCCGCCGCTGGGGAGAAGTTAAACGAGACTCAACTTTCGCGTTCTCCTTTTTCTTCGTACTCTCTTTGCCCGCCGTGGAAATCCTCTTGTGATGCGCGCTTTCCCGTTCTATCAACCGAATATTGAATAGTCATTAGCTATCTTCTCGGGCAAAGTTGGTTCTTCGGAAATCTTGATCTTACAAAAATAATTGGGTTCGAACTCTAAGATTGCCTACGGCCTTTATCAGCTGGTGTATGCGTGTGGCCGGGTCAAGATGGACGTTCGCCACATTTGTGATCTCCTCTCGAGACCTCAATCCGTTCCTCGATGTCAAATCGACACAGTGATAAAAGATCGATGAAATAACAAGGTAAACAGTTATTTTTCGATGTTTCCTTTCTTCGAATTGATGAGTGAACATTTACATCTCAAGTCTTTCGGTTGTGTTTTGCATTTAAGAAATAAAAGTCACGATGAGTCGGACAAATTTACCTACAAATAACAGAACAGTATAACTCATTTCGAGAAAACTGACAAAAACAACAGAGCTCTGGAACGATTAGGTCGTTTGCGCAAGATGGAGGGTTTGCGATTAATATGAGCAATGGTCGCTGAGATGAGACAACGAATTGAAGTTAGCTTCAATAGTAGTTCAATCTTGGAGAGCGATGCGGTTGCCGGGTCAGGTTTGACCAGAAGTTCCGATTTGAATTGTTCATCAATCTTAAACTCCGTTTGCAACATTTGCAATCTTCTCCCGAGTCTCCAAGCTCGCGTTTTTTAAGTGCAAAATCGACAGAGTCCTGGCACGATCAGGTCGTTTGCGCAGGATGGAGGGTCGCGATTAATATGACTAATGGTCGCTGATGAGACGACGCAATTTCCAGTTCTTGACTCGGTCTTTCCGCTCGGCGGGCATTACTTGTTGATACAGTAATTTAGCCAGCTGCAGACAGCTCGCGTTACACTATCTCCGCGAACTTCATCCTGTCGCTGCGCTGTAAATTCTACACTCTCGGGGCTTCTTGTTCCGTTCAACAACCGGGGAGAGACGCTGTCTTCCGGTCCGGTAATTTTCCGCGGGACACGTACACGTCGTTTCGAGGGAAATCTCGTTACCAGTTTATTTTTCCGAGAGGTGTGCACTCGCGAGCGAGCATACACAGTCGGAGAGAAGTTTCTGACGCGGTGCGTCTGCTCTCGTTCGAGAAATCTTTCCCGATAGTTGCCGGCGCGAGAAACGCGCCTCGACGATTGACAACAGATTCTGCAACTTTACCTCCCCGCCGGATCCGATATCGTTGCACTTTCGAGACACTTGGATGCGAGGATTTATCTCCTATCGGTCGACGGAATTGATGGCACGCGTCTGACGTGACGGAAAACTGGCTTTGCCGGTTCCCCTCTCGCACGTCGAGTCGTTTCTTCTGGAATTAACTCGCCGGAGAAATTAATGGAGAAACGTTCGGCGAGATATAATTGACCCGTTCCGTTCTGAATCCCTTGCTTCTGTTTTTAAAGATGCGTCAAATGTCTTCGAGAAACGTTAACATGGCCTTGAATGACCTACAGCAATTATAATCGCTGAATTCCCAATGAAAGGGACTATCATCGTAGCTGTTTCAAAAATGAAAGTGACCTTGAGATCTCTAAAAGAATGCTGCATCCGTCCCGGGTACAAATCTACTGGGATACATACACTGAGAAAAAAATCCTGTCGAAACAAAAATAATATATGTTGATTCAATAAGATGTACTATTGAATAGTGCCAATATCATATGAACTTATTTTAATATTTAATACTATTGAATTTCAATAGCAGAACTCACTTCCGCCAATCATATGAGCCAATAGCTTGACCATCAATGTTTTCAAAAAAATAAGATATGGCCTCGAACCAATTCCAGTATAAATCAATACATTTCTCAAATTTTTTTTTAACAACATATCTGATTGAAGGAAAAAAAGAAATATTACGAATAATGATATACGGTATTGAATCAAATACTATTTTCAATCATTTCATGATAGACAATTCAAATACATCACGATTTGCTTCTAAATTTCATACCATCGAAAAGAATACATTGATATTCATCGAAGTAAAAAATTACAATAACACGCGTGTTATTGAAGTAACTACTTTTTTCTCAGTATACCAGATACATCATAATTTATGGGAGAAAGGCACAAATTTTGAGTACAGTAAAGTAAAGTTTACCCTAAAATTGAAATAAAAGAGACAAGTGTTTGTATTTCAATGCAATTTTCGTATAGAATGTTATATTTCATAAAATTTCCAAATGGACTACAAGTAACAATTTTATATTCGTCCAACCATCACAGGCCACTTTCACTCACCCCACGCGCGCGAAACAAAATTCCACGTACTTCACAGCATCGTCCCATCGCCAGCCTCACTTTTGTCGTCAAATTCGCAACGATCCGCGAGCCTCCTTTGACGCGACAACCGCCTCACTTGAATTTACAAGCCACTTTGGATCTCGCGCCGCGGCAGAGAACCACCGCCGCAGCTCCGGGCGTTCGCATAAATTCGCGGACGACTATATGCGGCCATCCGAGAACGCAATACGCTCCGAGTAATCCACGGATCGGCGTGCTCGTAAGGAACACGGCACGTCGGATCTATTCAGATTCCGCTCGTTTCCATGCCGCGAACAATATCGCGAAAACGCGCATACTCGCGAGAGCACTATTATACGTGCCAGCGTGCACAGAACAGGCTGGCGCTCGCGCGAATATGCACCGCAGAAGTGCAATCCAGGGTGCAACGGTTTTACTTTTCCTCTTTTCCTTCGTTCCGTCGACACCCGGCTCTTTTCTATTTTTTATTTCGCTCCGACCGAGATACTCGTGTACCACTCATCAACGCACAAAAGAATATTGCGTTTGATACCCGGCGATTGTTCGCTCCGCGGCTGAAAATTCACCGAAACACGGTGGCGTTCGTGTTCTTTCCCTTTTTTGGTCGCGATGCTCACGTTTGTTTAGATTTTCTCGAACGTGTTCCGAAAAACCGAGTCAATCGTCGAAAAAGGGATTGCCGGAGCGTGAAAGTTGTTTTTATAGGGGTACGTGGAGAGTGGAGGTACCAAATGTGGCTCCTGTGGAGGTTTTGTTAGGGCGTTTGTGAATATATTCATTTCATGCAGCTCTGAAAATTATTGCCGATTTTGTTTCAGCCTGTAAACCATTTTCTAAATAAGGGTAGTTTTTAGGAGGATTTTATTTAATTATTCCAATAAGGGTTGTGATAAAGGGAGTTAGTAATGAAATTTGTGAAAATGTTAATTTCATGTAGGTGTGAAAATTATTGGCATTTTTGTTTGAGTCTGTAGAGGATTTTCCAAATAAGGATACTTTTTAGGAGGAATTTATTTAATTATGCCAATAAGGATTGATAAAGGGACTTTGAAATCTTTGTGACAATGTCAATTTCATATAGGTGTGAAAATTATTGGCAATTCTTGTTACCTTCTAAGGATAGTTTTAGAAGAATCAATTTTATACAACTTTGTTGTAATATTGTGCTCATATATGTATAAAATTGGAAGGCAGATAAATGTTACCGACAAATCATTCAGGATAAATCAACAGAATGAAATAAATTTGTTTCTGACATGACCGTTTCTGTTTAATGTTAATCGCCGTTAAACGTTCCCGTCAATATTTAATCAACTGAAGACGATCGAAGCTATAAAATTAATTTTTCGTTTAAATCAAACTCAATTTTATTTAACTTTGATCAATATCAGTAAATTTATGAAAATTATCATGTTACACAAATAATAATTTCAATATTGAAAGAACACATTCAAATAAAGCAAATACCGTAACTCCAATATGAAATTTTCAATAATTTTAAAAATTTACTGAAATGAAATTGAATGTGGAATTTAAACAATTTTATATATAATTTCATCTACAAAGCCGCGTCCGTAAAATCGATGCCGCATCAAGTCAAAGGGTTATTTATGCATAAAAGTATTCCTGTTAATTCCTCAAAGAATGATAATTATTATACAAAGAATAATAAGATTGATAAATAAACAAAAAAAGTTGTAGGTTCAATATTTTCTATATTCTCCTAAAAAAAAAAATTCCTCGAATAATAATTTCAGAAGAGTTGTACATCGAATATTTTCGCTATCCACGTTAAAAAATAATATCCGAAAAATTGATTTCAATCGGTTGAATTTCGATATTCATGAACTACGTGTTAAATTCGGTAAAACAAGTCAACGATAAATCAGCCCAATGTCAGCCGGAATATGGACCTATATCACTGACTTCCGAAAAGAACTCCAGCACCCAGAAAATTCCAATTTCTTTTCAATTTTCCAGGTTTGTAGGGGATCTCAGTAAAACTGTCATGTAATATTTTTTCCTTGCTACTTTTTGATTCTTTAGGGAGACGACACCCTCTGAATCTTAATACTTGACGTCCTACTTTCCCGTATATCTTCACGAAAACTGTGTGATAGATACGAGAAAATGATTACACTGAAACTTTAATGCCCGGATAAATAAACTCCCTCTATATGAAAGAGAATTATATATTAATGTCCAATAAAACGAAAAATTCACAAAAAGTTCCATACACCCGACGCATTTTAAAAATCACTTTGCCGAGCTGCCTGAAACGTTAAAAAACCATTGCATATTCATTCTCGCCATCTTTTAGCATTAATTAACGAACAAAGCAGTGCAATAGATTTTTGTTTCTATCCCAGAAAATCTAATCTGGAATTATTATAATTTAGCCTCGTTTAATTATATTCCCAAATAAAACAAATTACTTACTAAAAAATCACGAAAGGAATAATTTTATGAAGTCTAATTTTATGGTTTAACGAACAACCATAATTTGCTGCCAATTCCAACGAATTGGAACGTATCTCGCGCTGAAGAAGGGCATTGGCATAATCTAACAAAATAAATCTACCGTAGATTTCTCTTCTCAGAAGAGTCCCTAATCCATTGATTTAAGTAGTAGTTAAACAGACTGCTTAGCAGTTAGAAACAACGCTTAATGTCCGGATTATACGGTCCGTGGGTAACACGCGATCGGGTCGCGTGCGACGCGGATATAATAATCCGTGGGTGCGCGTCTTTAAGGGGGTGGTGTTGTAACTTCCCCGTTTCCGGTCTATCCCAGGATTTCCCGGATTCGCTTCCTGCAGCTTCGGGGAACCGGTTTCGCGGCCAGATCTGCCGAAAAATTACGGCGATAGCCTCGAATTGCTTATCAACGAGCCAACTAATCTCACTGCCCCCCTTAATCTGTTAATTATACAGGCTGGTGCAAATATCATGCCAGTGTCGACGTCGATGCACACACTGCATGCAATTCTTAATGCCAACTGACTACTCCATCTTGGTTTCTTGAGAAAAAGTAAATTTAAGTTCTACCTAAAATAATTTGATTTTCCATTTTTATAAATTTTGTAAAGTTCTGTTCGCAAATCTCAAAGGGATCCGCTTCCCTTCAATTTTAAATTTTATATTAATCACAATAAATTTAATCATTTATATTTTAAGTTTTAATTTTCCTACAATTTTTAATAAATTAAAAATTATTGATAACATTATAATTGTTAAGAAAATGATAATAGTGGAAGCAAATTTTTTTAAATAATTTAAGGAATTCTTAAAAGCAAGATTTAAAATTGTTATGTTTCAATGTTGAATAAATTTCACATAAAATAATTGCTGCGAATGAGATATATCAATGACATTATTTAATTGGCTCGACCAGTATTGGCAAATTGTATTTTAAACGTTTTCATAAATTGTTTACAGGGGCGCTCGAATTCTCTGTTAAATTTTCATTATCATAGCTTTTAGGCCATTAATTTCTTACGGTTACAACATAACACGATTGAATCTCTGAATGCGTAATGTCAAGTACGTAGTATGGAAAATGCAATATTTATTCTCCACTCGTCTGACCATTACCAGCCAATTCTACTCGTGAATTATTACGTAGAATATATCAGAAGTGCGGAATCGAACAATCTCTGCAATGATCTGATTGGATAATTACTAATTTGGAGGAGGCATTTAAATTTCTAATTTGTCTGGCCATTGCTGACCATTTCTACCGAACCTATCTCTTTTATTTCAATTTTCGGGTAAACTTTACTTTACCGGTCTCAAAATTAGTTCCTTTCTCCTACGAATTATGATGTATTTGGTATGTAATCCAGTAGATTTGTACCCGTAGCGGATGCAGATCGAAGTTTCAATCCTCTATGATCAATAGTTGAGGAGTTATGGTCGCTTAAAGTTGAGCATTTTTGACAGGTAAGGGCGCCTCTATTGGTTTGTAATGACGACTGCGAAGCCGTTTACACACTTTGCCCCCCCTCTCCGAACCTAATCCTAAACAACACAGTAAGCAGCGTGCGACCGTCACTACAAACCAATATGGCGGCGCCCTTACCTATCAAGAAACTGGAGATATTCTCAACTTTAAACGAACATAACTCATCAACTATTGATCCTAGAGGTCCGAAACTTCTATCTGCATCCGCGCCGGGTACAAATCTATTGGATTACATACCTAATACATCATAATTCGTAGGAGAAAGGCACAAATTTTGAGTCCGGTAAAGTAAAGAGCAGCCCAATTTTAACCTCTTTTAATCTCCTACATTTTATTGTGTGCACATACTTCCAATAAACAATAACTAAATGCTCTAAAAACCAGTTCAGTCACTTTTCCATCATTTTATCAGTGCAGAATTTTTGAATTTGAACATGTTTTAAGAGCCATAAATTGCGCAGCTCCTGTTCAAGTAGAAGTGGTCGGTAGAAGCCATGCTACTACCAGCGGTACTGGGAACATGGCGTGTTTCATTTTCTGAAAACAGCGGAAAAATACATCAGTACACGGTTAATTTACCATGCTAATAATTAGTTCAGCTTGATAATTCCATGTTCGCGTATGCGGTTCCGTCTTGAATGCAAAATATCCGCGCGGACGGACGGTGCAGACGAGTTCCAGCCGACAGACGCAATTAAACGTGGAATAGCATTGTTCCACGCAACGGCCCCGCCGTTTCGCTTGTAAACAATGGTTGCTGGCATTCGTTACGGCGGATCAGACATCAACAGTGGACCGGACAATCGCATCAAGACGATCTATGCCCGTGCAAAAAACGGACTAATTTGCTCCGACTTAACCCAAATTCCCCGAGGGAGCTGCTGCATTCCGCCAGACCCTAGACCGTGTGACGGCTGTTTTTGCAGCCGAGCGAACGATCAAAAAGTTTGTAAGTTACACAACAATGCTCACGTCCGCGAGTGTTAGTATTTCTCCTGAAAATCCATTAAACGTACAGTGGCGCGTAGAAGTTTCCGGGAACGAACCAACAAATCCACCCCTTTCACTCAAGCTGCAGTAAAACCCAAACGAAAAATCGCACATCGATTTTTCTGGTGTCGTTGGCAGGGGCAGACTTCAATCTTTGAACCCTCGTTGGCTCGAGCCGAGAACAATTTTTTTATAGGCTACAGACTGCGGAATATAGACCGAAAAAATGTACGCATTCAATATATTACTACTTCATGAAAAAGATCGAACTGTCATCTATCTGGTATCATTATGAAGAGGAATCTTTAATCTTGAAATCCATGTTGGTTTCACGACCGCAAAAAATTGTTTAGGCTCCGTCGACGTCCATTCTTTTGGGTAAAGTGTCATCCCCTAAATGGAGATCATTTCAGCCCAGACTGTGATCTACAAACGTCCTTGAAAATAAAGACCGTTCAAGGGGTTGAAAGTGGAGGCTTCACGCTTTAAAATAAGCCCAGAAAGATGGTCGTCCGAGTTTTTTTCGCCGCACATCAATTATTTAAATATCGACACTCGGCCACTGAATAGCTCGGATCAATTTCCCCGATCGAAATGTCAGTTCCGAGCGGTTCCCGAACCGGTCCGTTAGAGTTTTACAAATTGTCGAGTGTCGCGGTCACGATCAGTGCTCAATGGACCGCGGACCAAAGTGGATACGGCAATTTTTACATTTTTCTTATTTTTTCACCACCACCCTCCTCTCATACGTTTTTCTCATTTTATTCTCGCCGAACACGTTTCATTGGTTACCTCTCTATCGATTCGCCGTGGGGGTGGAGGCGCGTACACGGTTTTCTTATTTCCCTTTCGTGATCGAATTTTTAATCAGAGTATTTGCTGACGGGGCGGATCGCGATGCCTTTTATGCCATTTCCTTTTCTGATGGAGTCCCCAATCGGAGACGGTCTCATATTTCTTGAATTTTTTCGGAGATGATATGATTTAATACCCTACACTTCCAATTTTCATAGCATCTCAATATTTCTAAAACCGTGATGCACTTTCGTTAATCAATAATACAGGGTGTCTCAGCTGAGGGAGGCCACCTAAATATCTCCTGTATTTTTAATGGCACAAAAGAAATATTTATGGCATAATTTAAATGGTCTCGAAAGAGGAATATCATAGAATAACATTTTTCTTTTTGTCCGGTTATTTTTTCAGTTTTTTCAAGGTCATCGTTATTTTTTATTCTGAAAACTTTCTTTTTATTCCATTTTATAGCGGCTGAAAAAATACATTTGAATATGCTTAAGTCATTAACAAGATGGAATAAAAAAATATAAGTTTCCCCGACAAAATATAACGACGACCTTAAAAAAACTTTGAAAAAATAACCGGACGAAAGAAATTGTTCTTCTATGATATTCCTCCTTCGATACCATTTAAATTATGACATTAGTATTTTTTGTGCCGTTAAAAATAAACGAGATATTTAGGTGACCTCCTTCAGCTGAGACACCCTGTAGAGTAATCAATTGGAGACAGAAATTACAAAATAAGGAATTCTGCAATTGTCATACTATTCGGATGTATTCAAAATGTTTTATCTTCGGCGATTATTTTTATTTTTTAAAGTCTATAAACATCCCTCTCCCTTGAAACAACAAGGAATAAACGGCGGAACCTCGAGAACCGGCTAAAAATTGAAATCAGTTCCCACAATAGAGCGCTTAAACCTGGTTAGTTCGTTCGCAAGTTCTTCGATAAATAAATTCTCGTTACCCCCACCCACTGACTCGAATTTATCTCGAACAATTTTTTCCATCGCGAAATGAAGCCGCAATTTACACCACCCGCAAATTAATCGTCTCCTATCCTTCAACGACCCCACCCCTTACAAGTCCCCGTTTCACCCTGCGCCCGGCTCAATGGAATTTTCTTTTTAGCCCCTAGTGGTCGAACAATGCCTCTTAAACGTGATAAATTATTATCGTTGTTAGTCCGATTAGGCGAGTCAAAGTTTTCAGAAGACACTGTTTACGAGTTCACACGACGTCGTTTCATAAAGCGGATTCGGAAACTACCCCTCTCAGCTCCTTCTCACCTCACGTACTGTGATTAATGGATACTATAAGAGCAGCTGCTCAAATCTTTACTTATGGTATCACGTGTAGCTTGTCGAACGTTTTAATGGGCAGGCAAAAATGTGGCTTCTTGTAGACACTGAGTAATTATTACAGTAGGAGGGTGGGTTATCATTATAGAGATTAATTAATTAATCTTTGGATGGCTGACAGAGAGACAGAGAGTGCTGAAATTTTTCTAACGTGTGGAAATTAATATGAGACCTATTATAATATGTCCAACTTATTCCTAATGATATTTTAAATTATACTTTTATAGAAAAAAAACGCACAGATGTAGTCGCAACTGTCACGAATGATACAGCGAGTCAAAAAGCCGAACCGATACGGTTCATTCGAAAGCGATTAAGCCATGCGATTTACATGTTGATGTCCAAGCACACTAATTGAACAATGCCCGGATTTGCGTTATCCTGAGCCACGCGAATCGCCCGGCTCGTTACGGCCGAAAGGCCGGGAAATTAATTTCTAATTAACTGTGATCGAACGCGTGGCGCCCGTGGAAATACAAATGTTACTGGTCGGTCGTGGCCACGTGACTATACTGATAAACCCTCTACTGATAATATTACACTAGCCTGAACCACAAAACAGAAGTTTCATTCAGAAACTTCAAAATCTAACTAACTTCTGAAATAGCAAGCACAGAATTTCTCACCGCTTCATGTTCAGCTCCGAAAACTGATCCGAAAATCCAAAAGTATCATTTCTCTACAATAAACCGTTCTCCAGCAAACTGCGAACGAAGTTTCGGCCAATTGAACAGCGCAGCGTGTCCACCACCGCGCGGCGGACGGCCAGTGACACGCGAGGATTGCAGAGTGGGCGGGTCGTAGATGCAGCGCCAGATTAGCGGAACTACAGCAGCATTTTCGAAGAAAACGGTTCGTCGCAGAGAATTGGTTCTTCGGGAAAGTTTTATCCCCTCGACGAGCGCTACATGACTACGCCCGAGTTTCTATCGTATCTCTCGATCCAGCGACGCCCTGAAAATTCGTTTTCCGGGTTGTTGAGCCGCGGTTTCGTTCAGGAGGCATCGCAGGATTTTTGCGAAGTTGTTTCCGTGTTCGCAAAAATTAACGGCGTCCGAAATCAGGACCGTAAATCGGATTACGAGACGCGAAAGTTTCGCTGCGCATTCAAATGCCCGTAATCCGGTTCCGGCGGACTGGGTCGAACAAAGACGCGATTGTCGCGGGTTTCGAACGGGGTTTTCACTCGCTCACGTACGGGATCGTCGAAAGAATTCCGCCGATCCCAGGAATAGGACAATCCCCGGGGAAGTTAAGCGAAGTTAACCGATTCTTCCGTGCTCCAAGCGAGCATCCGGCAGTGAAAGAACAACGATCGCTCGATCCACCAACGCGCTGGCTCGTATTTGCTTTCTATTTAGCTCTTTTCTTTCGAACGATTTACAAAAATAGAAATTCGATAGAACTTCGCTTACAATAACCGTGCGCCAGTTCCCGTTTTATTTCAGTCCGTGTGTGTACCCACGTAAATTTATTCTGCAAAACACACAAATAAATTTAACCATCTGCTCGCGCCAGCTGAGAATTTATACAACACACGAAATCAGAAATTTTCCTCAAACTTTGGGTGGGTGACTCGAATCAAATATATCGAAATTGGTTTTACTGAATCGAACCACACAATGTTGCAATATCGAAAAATTCGATATTAAAATCATTCAAAATTTTTTAATTTGTATGAAAATTGTTTATTATTATTTGTTGAGACAGGTTATTTCCACAAGAAATTCTCGTTTCATTATTAACAAAACTGTGAATACAGAATGAAGAATTAATCGTTGTTTATAAATATTTTAATTTTGCGATGCGAGGTGCGATGGAAAATTGTTGAATAAATGTTTAATGGTATACGGAGCATGGTCGAGTAAAGAAGTTAATTTGCTAAGTTTAATAACCGTGATCCGATCGTATGGGGAACTTTACTCGAGCTAGACGCTATTAATGTTCTTGAATGCATCGTGTTACTATTTCGCCTGACACAAAGATGCACAACACCGAAATTGTTGCACCTAATCCAGGCTTGACAAAGGCCTGATGAACGGCTGAGCAACTTTGCAAACGACCGTTGAAAATCCGTTCACTGCCGGGAGGGAGTCGTCCAACGAATCGAGCAGGTGTAAATACCTAGTTGTAGTTACAGGAAACACGCTCCCCTGTAGAATTTAATTCCCTGCTTTCGTTTGTCTTCGCAGTTTAACACGGAAACTACAACATTCTCCGGTAGAACTCAGCGGAATTGTTAACATTTGACTTCTTCAATTAAAACTCGCAATCCAAATATTTTATCTGAATTTTCTAGTGGAGAAACTCAACTTAAAACGCTAAAAATTGGCTTTCTTCTGTGGTAAGATTTGAATTTCGCGCTATTTCTTTATTCCTCAAATCATTTCACATTGGATCATTGTAAACGGTTATTCGAAACAAAAATTGTTTAAATATTCTGCTGTCTCTATCTAAAAATTTGAACATTCGTTGACACGCACGTTCTTTTTATTATTTAATAATTCATTTGATGCTGTCTCCTCTTCTGTACATTATTTTGCTCGTTCAAATAAATAAACTTTGTATTGTTGTTTAGTGGAAGGTGAGGCATCCAAGCGATTATGCGTTCGATGAGGAACGATATTTTCAGCGACAAAGTTAAATGGGACGAGAGCTCATATTTTGTGTCTCCAAGAAGGCGTTGAAAGTGGCTTGCAGGCCAGGGAGAGTTTGTTTAAGACACCATTTTGCCGTCGCTGGGCATATAAGAAAAATGGCGACGACGCCCATCATCAACGGGGCTACTAGCATCCATACAACCTAAAAACAACACTGTTCTTGATTACATTGCCTCGGTTGCCTGAATTAAAAGCCCTTCCGAAGGAACAATGAAGACATGATGCTTGGATCGTGCTTCTCCGAGAAACCGTAACTTTCGCCGTTAAATTGACAACAACGTAGCAGACAACATAAACAAAAATTGTAGGAAGACAGCTATTTTCATTATTGTCTCGTTCCTTAAAAATACGTTTGCACAGAATTCCGTAATTTTAAACCGTAACTTTTTAACCTTCAAAAAATAAACAAGTTCACTATTGAAAGATTACACAGCACTTAAGAAAATGAAAAAGTATATTTTTTTTCTACATTTTCGTTCCTTATCCGTTAAAATTTTTATAAAACCATGTTACAAATATTCCATGAACACGACCACAGAAATTAAATATTGAACCAGTGCATCAATAACACGATATAGTAAATGTTTAATTAAAAATAAAAGGATGAATCCGTGTAGCAGATAAAAAGCTACAGTAAACATGAGAATAATTTAATTGTCATGTTGTTCAGGTTCGTAATTTGGATTGCAGACAAGTTTTTAACTGCCGAAGGAGTGTTATGGCAATTATCTGGCTGTAATTCGAGTATAAGGGCGCAGCTAATTACAGTCTCCTCTAATTAATAAATAAACAGCAGCCGCGTAACGTAAACAAACGACCGCGTTAACGAATCCGGTAAATTCTATAGTAACAGGTTTAATATACGTACGTAAGATATCCAGGACACAATTAGCCACCCTAATAATACGGTACCGGCTGTATTCAAGTATGGCGCGTACTCTGGCCGCAGAATATATTGCAAGCACGGGAATTTACCACTCAAATCTGTCAGCATGCTCTCAAACTGCTTTAACAGGTTATTAAAAATCCAAACAATTAAATTAAAAATTTTCCACATACAAATTCAGTACATTGTACGAAATGTTTAATTTGATACACGCACACAAAATATATAAAATGTATATTTACGATAGTTTCGCGTATACATGCCAATTATAACCTCGAAGAATAAAAATGTCTCTCAAACAATCAAAACATCACCAGCAATTAAAATAAGCATCTTCTAATCCGATATTAAATTTAGCAACTGAAAAATCAATTTATCCCGACCCTTTTTGAAATAATCGACATTACTACCGGCACCAGTGAACATGAATTATACATGATAGAAATCGTCAGGTGATGGTGATCGTGAACGCTTATTGATTAAGGCGAAAATATTCAAACGAATCGAACACCGACTTGTCGAAAATCCGTCGATATCGCATAATTACAATAGAAAAACTGTGCTACTCACGTTCATCTCGCGAAATTTCCCAATCGACTATCGGCTCGAGAATTTAACGCTGCCAATTACGGGGAGCTCCATTTTACGTACCGCTGTCTGTCCCTCTTTTGTCGAAAACGTCACTGTCAATCCTGAACAATAAATTAATCTGGTCCGAGATTATTAAATGCCCGTTGTTGAACGTAACATGGGAAATCGGTTCGATCAAAACTGACGGAAACAACACGCGTGCGAAACAATGTACCTCGGGTGACGCATGATCGTTACTACCATAATTTACCCGGGCACCAAAAAACTAATTGAACGTCGACTGGCGTTGTTCATTGAAAACTGGGATTTAGGATTTGGTCCGTGAACAATATTACACTAGATACAACATAACATTGTATTTATTTGAACTTCGACCATATATCTATGGTTGCAAAGAAAAACGCCGCATGTCACAATTTCAAACAATTTGAGTTTATGCATTCATTGAGCTTTACACTATAGGATTTACGTATTTACCAGAAAAAAAGTCATGAAAACAAATACGAAAGACTCGAAAAAATAATACAATTTAACCGATGTCCTATGTCCTATGTCGAAGCCATTAGTGACCAAATTTTAAACGGCTATATCTCGATAGTGAAAGTGTGCGAGCGTTGTTCTTCCCGACAACTATAGATATTGTGGTTTTGTTCGCGACGCTACTGCAAATCGCGCATATGATCATCTCCGCTGATTGTTGGGGCGGCGAGGCCTGCCCGTGTGTACAACTAACTACTTTTCAAAACTACTAATTCTACAGACGAGTACAGTGATAAAGTTATTAATGAAATGACGTCGCATCCGAAGATGCGAGGCCATTGTAGTTGCCCTCTTGAGCGACAGTTTGTCGGGGCCACTTCGGCATATAGCCTCTTCTTTTCTTCAGCGGTCCGCCAAACATCTGGAACCCTAAACGTGCTCGCAGCGAAAACGATCGCCGACTTCCGAAACGAATCTCAAGTTTCGAGGGAAGCCGATCGTTCCTAATTCGCGCGCGTCCGCGTCCACGAAAAGCTACACGAGCAGGAAGAATCGAGCTCGAAGCATCGATTCGAACGTCATGCCTCGTTCGATTTAGCTTCGGGACGAAACTTCCAGCTCTTCCAGTGACCGACTATCGCTCGAATCGCGGCCTACCCGAAAGTGAAAACGATAGCCAGCCCCGGCCCCTACCTACTTAGAATGAGCAATCACACCAAGAAGGTAAGCTACCTGCCTGCCTAACCCTGTATTTAAAAAATCGCAAAGGACACAAGCTCTCCAACACATTCGCAACACGATCTCCACACAGACGCCAGGGTGCAACAGCCTAACACCTAGAGAGAACGTCCCGGGACGCCTCCGACACCCTATCGTTCGAATCACAATCACTAAGGTACGTACCAGTTTTCCTGAAATCGAGTGACAATGGCAGTGATCATTGCAAAACGAATGAATAAATTGAAATAACAGGCTAGTTGACACTGAATTAAATTATGCGTATAATTCTGAATACTGCATATTGTTTTTAGTGAATAGAGAAAACTACTACACACATTCCACGAAGATTCATGTAGCATGTCACGGATCGACAGAAATGTGCGCTGCTGAATCTATTTTAAACAACCGACGCATGTCCACTGGCTAACAACACTCACACACACAAGTGGAGAATACGTCGTGCACGATACACTAACCATTGTCAGTCGCCACACATATTATTAAGAAACAATATTCCATGTGCCCGTTGCTCTCACCATCCTGCGTAGCACCTGGGCACGCGAGAGGATTCGAGCAACGAACAGGGAATCTCAATATCCTGAAAATCCTAGCTAAAAGAATCAGTTAGATTTTGTACGGGCTGGTGCTCTTGTATTCTTGCAAAATGGCTCTACTTACAATTAAAAATTGAATTCAATTTAAAAATCAAATATTTAATTATTGGAAAGACTAATAAAAATTTTATTGTCGAGCAAAGAAGGACTAAGCAAGATTTTAATGAAGATATTCATTTATTGATTTATTTATTGTCAATCTTTACGAAAATATTTTAAAACCCTCGGACGACCCTTCAAACAAAGCAAAATTAATATTGGTTAATTGCTTTGTCAAAAGAACCTATCCGTCGCGAATCGTCTTTTTGTACGTGGTATCTACTGCTTCCGACCAATTCAAAATAATTTTAAAATATGGAACAATTATCTTCATGTGTGATAAAAAGGGACTCTAGTAATTGTACACTAAATTACAGAAGACTTTCAACTTATCGAAAGTTGACGATTAAATTCTCGAAAGTGTTAATTTATTTAAAAAAAAACGCGACGTACAAAAAGACCCTACCTAGCTAGGAAACAGATTGCTACCCGCGGGAACGCCTAGCGTTCCCACAGTCACTGTACTTGTCAAAATTATTACGAAAGAAATACAGAAATAAAAAATTGTTTATTCGCTTACTACTTGTTGGGAGGACGAGAAGCTGCGTTAGAGTCCTGAAATCAAAAAATGAAACGAAAAGATATTAAAATCGATTGGGACAATTCCATTGGCACATAAAAAGATTTCAATTTAAACGCTATTTAAATGATTTTCGAAATAAAAAGTGTAGACTACACGATTTCTCATTAATGTTTTGAAAGGAAATGTTGAATGATAGAGATATCTTGGTACTTACATTCTCTCCCCCTTGAAGAAAGCACGACACGTTGCCCTCGATCTCAGTATCGATGTCGTCTTCAGTCGTCAAGGTAGGCAGCATTAGGCATCCAGCATTAGGCTGCATTAAGCAACAGGTTCAAACTATTTTATACCCTTTGGGCTCTATAACAAAGAATAAATCCATTTAATCTCAATAGGAATTAAATAATTAAAGTTGAATATTTATTAATTGTACTTACGCTCGCGTCCTCTTCTCCTGCTTGAAGAAAGCACCGAGTAGCATCGAGTAGCATCCATGGATTCGTTTCCCTCGGAATCTGTAACAGGAACAACAAATTCATTAATTTCAGTCGACCAACAGTCAAAAACTAAATAAGAATTAATAATAAATAAATAATTAAAGTTAAATATCAAATCAAAATTAATTTTAACAGAAATTAAATAAAATCAATATCTATCGCACGACTCGAATTCAAATACAAATGCTCGTCGTAACACAAGAGTAAATCCGAATTAATAGAAAATTAATCATTTAAATTGATTATTTATTAATTTTTCATTAATGATATGTATAAAGATGTTCAATATCATATTATAATTTGCAATATGATTTGTACTCACGCTCACGTCCTCTCCTGCTTCAGCAAAGTACGCCATGAAGCTGTCACGCTTTCGATTATCGAAAGCAACGTGAAGTATCGATCTGGATAATGAATATGGTCCTCCGATCGATGGATTTTTTCCCCGCGGAATCTGTAACAGGAAAAGCAAATTCATTAATTATAATTGCCAACTAGTCAGAAACTAAATCAGAATTAATTATAAATAGACAATTCAATTTGGAAAGAAAATCGAAATTTATTTGAACGGAAAATAAATAACCTTGATTTCTATCACAATCGACATGAAATCGGATTGATATGTGAAATCCGAATTAATACGAAATAAATAAATTAAATCAATATTTATTTATTGTTCATTAATGTTTTGGAAAAAGATGTTCAATAACAGTTTGATTTTAAAGATAATTAGTACTCACGCTTGCGTCCTCTCCTGCTTCAAGAAAATCCGCCATGATGCTACGTCACGATTCGATTCTCGAAAGAATCGATCTTGCTACCAAAATGCTCGTTCAAACGATGGATTCTTTTCCCGCGGAATCTGTAACAGGAAGAACAAATTTATTAATAACAATTGACGAAATGTCGTAAAACTAAATAAGTAGTAATAGTAAATAAACAATTCAATTTGAATAGAGAATCAAAATGAACGTGAATCAAAATTAAATAAACTTTACTTCTATACAACGAAACGAATTTAAATAGGATTGGTGGTCACGACACAAGAGTAAATTATCGCGAGAAGGCAACACAATACGAGAATAAAAAGTCAATAAAAAATAAATAATTCACTTGAACACAAAATTAATTTTTGGAAGAGAGAGAGAGAGAGAGATTACGGTAAATAACCTTAATTTCTATCGAATAAAGAAACACGGAAACGGTACTCACCATGTAACGGTCCCTGCTTCGTGTCGTCTATTTTCCACGTCTCATTCACGAATGACACGACTGACAAGGAGAGGAGGGTGACTAGGAGAAAACGAAAGTTTCGTCACGAAACATATCTACGCGTATTTACGTGGGTTCAGTTAGAATTTCTAGCAATGAATCCGCGGTCTTTACGGTCCTTATGACCGAGTGTCACCGATGATTGACGACTGTTACCGATGATTGGCATCACGCAGCAAGTTTCCAGCCGGGCGCGCGCGGGCGGTTTGTGTTTACATGTTCTGTCCTTCTCTACGTCCGGCACGGTCGACGCTGTCACAAAATATAGTGTCCCCTTACTATCTACAAGTTTTACAGCTACAAACCGAGGCAAAAATGAAGTCGATGTCTTCATCAGATTCTGAGAATTCTATTGTATCTCCTAGACAGCGTAAGTAAACACCGAATTATTTGAGTGACACGATCTCCCGCAAGGCTAACAGTCTTTAATAGTACTTGGTCGATATTATAGGACGCAGTGTTCCAAGATAACTGAATATCTGGTGCCCACAAGTCACATCACAAGATAATTCAATATGGTGGATAGCAACATAAAAAAAAGCGAGGTATGTACATACATATATATTTATACATTATTTCGTAAGCATTTATTGGGAAAATGGCGCACACTTGTTACATGAAGAATTGTAAGTAACGACAAAACTGTGCTACAAGTACATCTTCTCACAAGTATATAAGTATCTTATACGCAGCGTACTCGCGTACCTAACCTCACATAACCTCGCAGAAGTTGTGTAAAGAGTTCCGTTCCATTACAATACTCGAATAATAGATTATATGCGGTACATGTTTACTGTTAAAAATTAGGATTCATACTGAAATAAGCGAACTCGTTTCTTAAAGCTTTATTGTATTTGTGGTTCGTCCTGGCTAACTACAAGATTATGTCACGATTGAACATTATTAATGAACACATGTGACTCCCATTAATATTCGGACGCTCTAAAAAAAGCGATAACTTTTTAAATATTGGACTATACGATTCAAATTTTTTTGTGAAGCTAAAGCAATTAGTTTACTATAGGATGTGAAAAGAAATTTTTTCGAAAATTGCAATTGGTCGGAATTGTAAAGAAAATTCTAAAAGTTGTATTTTACAACTTTTTTATGTGGGTCTGTATTGAAAAATTAAAAAATACGTTTTATAGATCTATGTCAATTACACATATCCTGAAAATTTCGTCAATATTGATCGACGCTGCAATGACCTACAAACGTATAAAGATGGGAAAAATTGCAGATTTTCACGATTTTCAGCTTGTATACAACGGCAGTAAATCTAAGAATTCTTACATCTTTCAATGTCTGTCGTCTTTTTCTGCATCAACCGATATCAATAAAAATTTCACAATGCAAATAATTGACACCGGTCTATAAAACGTATTTTTTAAATTTACAATACAGGCCCACATAAAAAAGTAGTAGAATGCAACTTCGATCATTTTCTCTGCAATTCTGAGCAATTGCAATTTTTGGAAAAATTTCATTTTACATCCTGTAGTAAACTAATTGCTGTAGCTTCTCAAAAAAGTTCAGATCGTATAGTCCAATATCAAAAAAGGTATCGGTTTTTTGAGAGCGTCCGAATATTAGTGGGTGTCACTGTATGTGTGTACATCAAATCGTAAAAATATGTAAGAATAGTTCATTTATTACAGCTGAGAGTTTTACGAAATTTTGTCCAATAGTAACGTCATTTCGTCGAACGAGTTTAATTTTGAATTATGCGTTTCGCGGAATTACGAACGTACAGGGAAAATGTTCCAGAAATTTCCCGAGGAAAATTTATATTCGTGCGCGAATTTACTCGCAGCTTTTGCAACAAAGCGACGCGATGGTTTCGCCAAACAAAACCTTTCGGTGTTTCTGCGCAAGAAATACGTGTTCGCAAATATGGGAGTTGGCGGTTTTATTTTTTTCCGCGGCAGTGGCGGATTGTACCTGAAAGGAACCCGAGCTTACAAAAAATGAAAACTTACGATGTTTACTTTACTTGAAGTTCTGTGCTAATAAAACTCGGAGAATAAACGAATGTGCATCGAATCGTTAATAATTTGGAAAATATACCACGGTGATAGATAATGATAATAATAATAATAATCATAAATCATGCAAAGAATTATTAACATTTTTCTAAAAGTGGCACACAATAACGGAAATTATCATCGTTCTACTACAGATTTAAACCCACCTCTGACAACACATTGTCAACGTCTGCTCGCGACAATCGTTCATTACTTAAATCGCCGTCTCACGAGGGATTTGACGGGCTTTTAATTAATATTTCACACGGGAAAATTAATCATGTCGCGACGACAATGTCGCGACGTGCGACCACATCCCCATAAAACATGCTCATGAATTTATAAGCGACGAGGAAAACATTTCGCGAAATCTTCCACGGTTATAAAACGATCTAAACATAAGACTGCATACAATTTTTCTAAAATTACAAGAATTGTAACAAGAAATACATTTTTATCTAGCTTCGACTTTCTATCGTCGACTTAGAAAATTTTTATTTTGGATAAGTATTGCATAAATTATTTTCTTGCGTAGAAAAGATCGTCACAACGCATTGGCAAATATCGTTAATTATTGATCAAGGTGCAAATCGAAATTCCCAGTGGGAAAAACGGCGGGCATGCAAATAAATTCAACTTTTTAGTCCTGGGAGCTGAAACGTCTTCCAAGGGGACTCGGGATTCGATTTCCTTCGACAGGACGGCAGTCGAAACAATCTCCGGAATGTGCATCTTCGGTGCATCTTCTGCAATCTTCGGTTCTTATCCGTGTCGAGTGTCGCCGCCGTTCTCTATCGCTGCCATAGTCGACGGTTTGATGAAGCCAGCTCGGGGAATCCCCGCGCGGAACGTGTTCTCGCCAGTGTTTCGCCCCGTGCAAAAGGTGCATTTTTGCTTTTATCGTGGCGCAGTTTGTTCTAATGGAGTCTTTTAGAAGAAAGAACGCCGCGCCGCGCCGGTGGTAGCACGCTCTTTTGTCGTTGGCGAGCGCCATTTAAATGATTGGGGTATTGTTTGATCTTTGGGAAATGGCTGCTCGAGCGTAGATACGCTACATTTATCTCGCTTTTAACGGCCTCCTTTTGATATTGAATTTCCTGTCCTGTTGTGCAAATAAATTGCACACTGTCTCCTTCCCCCGACCGGACCGATGCCTATACTTTGTTCGATCAAAAGGCAAACATTCGTGTTCTGTTATTAGAACGATTTTAGTTTTCTGGAGCCACTGCATCGCCATTTCTAGTCGAACGGAATAGTGGCAAAATGGACCTAAACTGTTTTCACGTTTAATATTGTTATATATTATACAGGGTGTCTCTCAGCTGAAGGAGGCCACCTAAATATCTTCTTTATTTTTAATGGCACAAAAAAAATATTCATGGAATAATTTAAATAGTATCGAAGGAGGAATATCATAGAAGAACAATTTCTATTGTCCGGTTATTTTTTCATAGTCTTTTCAAGGTCATCGTTATTTTTTTTATCGTGAAAATGTATGTTTTTTTATTCCATCTTGTAGCGGCTGAAAAATACATTTGCATATGCTTAAGTCATTTACAAGATGGAATAAAATAAGTTCTCCTGATAAAAGATAACGATGACCTTGAAAGAACTATGAAAAAATAACCGGACAAAAAATTGTTCTCCTATGATATTCCTCCTTCGATACCATTTTAAATTATGCCATTAATATTCTTTTTGTGCCATTAAAAATAAAGGAGACATTCAGGTGGCCTCCTTCAGCTGA
This sequence comes from Lasioglossum oenotherae, assembly GCA_028455765.1. Taxonomy (NCBI): domain Eukaryota; kingdom Metazoa; phylum Arthropoda; class Insecta; order Hymenoptera; family Halictidae; genus Lasioglossum; species Lasioglossum oenotherae. The sequence continues at coordinate 9,084,951 of CM052295.1, forward strand.
GGCAGCATATAACAGTATATTTAATCACTGTTTTAAATTACACCTACACATTTTTGTCACGAATGCATAGAGTCCGCTGTTTAATTGTAATTATTGGACTGCGAATCTTTATGCATTTATAGCAAAATTGAGAAGATGAAATTGAAAATTATCGAAAAATTTTCAAAATTAAAGATGTCAATATATGATGTCTTCTCTATTAAAATCATTAAGGGAAGAAATAACATTCAATGTAGTTTCTGTTTCTTGTGCAATCGATGCAGACATTTTTTATTTTGCATAAAGATCAGCAGTTTAGTAATTGTATCAATCTATCAATCTTTCGTTTGCGAAATTCTTTTAGTATTTAATTTACTTGACTAAAATTAACGTCCGGAAAAATCTCAAATGAAAACCACAGATTGCCGAAACTGCAGTTTCCGATGGCAAAAAGTTCGTTTATTAAAATCTCCACCAAAAATAACAATAATTTACGTCGATATAAATTGTGTACGTCACACGACAATAATTTTCATCCGACTCGTGGAAAAATTGTTGGTTGGCCTAAGGATTTTCCGTTTCTGATATCTCCTCTGCTATTGGTTCAATGGGAATGATCGGTTCCACGTTGTCCTGCGCCATGTCTACCACTGGCACCGTTTCCGCTACCAAATCGGGAATCACGCTCCTCGCGTAATCGACATTCGGTGCCCTCAGATTGATCACGAGCGCCGCTGTCCCGCAGTCCATTGTACACAATCGGCCGAGTCTTTTCGATGTCAAGGTCGCTGACCGACTAACCATCAACTGAGGACAGCCAGGTTTCAAACATTAACTGGCCACGGACTTCCTGGCCCTGTCTATCACTTCCAGTATAAAAAAAGTTATGCGAACGTACGAGAACACCGATCTTGTTATTTTCCTTAATTTTCCGTCGCGTTGCGATTTGTCTACACAACACATAATCGAAGCTTCTGTTACTTTTACGGATTGGCATGTAGTATTGTTAAAATTTTTATGTGCTGCTGCTTAATATAATTTTTATAATTCCATTAATAACCATAGCTGATTGTAATTGTTAATATTTATAGTGAGTCTCAAAATTGATTTATCTAATAATCCCATTAATATTGAATAATATTGACTCAATTACATCATTTGGTGAACTAAGTACAGACTAATTATTCACATAAATTAAATACAATTTAATTTCATGCAATTTTGTTATAAATTTAATATTAATTCTGTTTTAAATTTAATAGTCATTTGTATTATTATTTAGCATATTGTTCGCTGCTATGAATCCCTAATTGAATGATAATGAAATCGAGCTGTTGCATGACAATGGCATAAATGTCATTATGAAAGAATTTAAATACTTCGTTCAGTGAATCAACCAGTGAACAATTAAGAAACTAAGTCGCAGCATTGTCGAATTATTAAACTTATTCCAACGACGAGAAAGGTGCTGGACAGGTTTTCTTTGATAAGATGCAAGAGAAAGCACTTAATACTGTTCCGAGCAGAAGCTTATTACAGAACCTGTGCAACTCGAAGCTATTTAAATAAATACATTTACTTCTTTACCCGGTGCTGAATGTTGCCGGCGAGAAATATTTTTCGGATGTGTGTGTGTGTGTGTGCTCGAGTTAATTATACATCGACCAAATGTCTTTAATTATTATTTTGCTGCGATCCACATAAACTTCTCTTTCAAACATTTAATTAATATGTAATCTAGACTCTGCTTTAGCAAAAGTACGATTTTTTAAAATAATTACCTCGGAAACCATTCAAATTCCAATTAAATGTATATGAATCAACAAATTCTTGCCTTTTCCTCAAATTATAAATATAATCAGGACGTACATAAATTATGAACATTCATATTTTGTGAGAATCGAGGATAAGTTAATTCTGTTTTATTTAGCTGACATTCAATTAGCTGGTTTAGCGAACTCGAGCATAATCGGGAGAAACATGATCCACGAACGGCAGAAATAATTCGTTTAAACTGGAATTTCCGGATCGGCATAATGGCTGATCTAATTTTACCGAATAACTCGCGCGACGGATTCTGGGACGACGTTGGATTACCAAATCGCGTAATAACCTAATATTTTACTAGACTTCCCTCAGTCATGATGACAGTTTTCCATTTTCCCGGGCGTTTATTCCACGAGAAATGCATAGTGCCGACGCCGGGCCGGATATTTAAATAAAAAGTGTCCGCCGGACGCTTTTAGGCCACTTATTATTGCACACCGACCATTGAGAACTGTTTATCAAGCACGTTTCTATGCGCTGCCGCCGGTGGATGACGTTTCCGATATTTTCCAAACGTGTTGGTGAATAAATTGTTTCAAACAGTCATATTTTATCATCCTTGCGATAAAATTTGACCAATTTTCTAAAAAGAAACACAGCCGATCAATCTTTGACAATTTTTAGAATCTCGAAATAGTTTACGATTTAGTCATTTTAAATATAAAATAATTGTTTATATAGCATGTTTGTTTTATATAGAAATTTGTTTATATAGAATGTTTTATTATAGTGAATCCAATGAATGTTTGTCTGTGAATGAATGAGTGTTTCCATTATTTAACACGAGTTTAATGTTCTTCAATTTTAATATTTTTATTTGAATTAAATTTTGGCGAATCAGTCTCTAAAAATATATATGTATCTCTAAATATATATATTAAAAAAATTTTATTGAGATCACAGAAGTTAGTGGATAAGCTCCAAAATTACTAGGCTAAAAAATGACCATTCTAAAATGATTTTCCTGCTTTTAAAATATCCTGACAGTATAGTAATTTCGATAGTATCAAATATTAAAATTGTGCCTAAGTATACTCACAACGACCAGTTTGCTGGACTGTCTGAGTATGAAGATGGTCACCGGGTAGATTAAGCTGACAGTCAGCTCCATCAGACGTGTAACAGCAGCGAGGGAGAATAGAAATCCGGTTAGAACTAGAAGTGTCACCAGTTGCAGCAGACCTGCTACCGCCTAGAATATTAAATGCAGTTAACAGGACCATTTTTCATTGGTGACGTACATACGTTATCACATTATGAAAATTTCAGGGTACCATAAATGCACCCGCACAAAAATATCAGCGTCGACAATCTCTTTGAAAGCTCATACATCAGGCGCCCTAAATTCACCTTTAGGATAAACCACCCCCGTAAATTATACTATCACCCAACCCTATCACTCCACAAAAATAATTCCGAAAAAATCCGAAAACACTAAACTTCCCAAGAACTAATAAAATAGCCACCATAACAGACTCACCCCGATCAACCCCTATCACAGTCACCAAAATCCACCTCTCTGCCGAATGGAGGCCATAAAAATCGCAGTACCCACAACCTCGTCAAAACACCATAAATCATAAAAACCTCCACCCTCCCTAACCACTCACCTCAACCTATCCCAACACCTCTTTCCTCTCGATAAAACCGTCTGGCTAACCTAATTCACGAGCTCAAAAATCCTCAGAAAAAGTCGCAGCCACTGAAAGCCCTTTGAATAGTAAAAGGGGGGTAATCAATTTAGGGGGTTGCAATAACTATCACTGGAACGCATCGTGTTCTAACCTAAGGCAAAAATCTTCAGGAAAATTACAGTCACTGAAAACCGTCAGCCCCAACAAGAAACAACTTCCAGCATGAAAAAGGGTGTTGTTCGAGGGTGGTAATTAATTTAGGGGGCTCGTAATAACTTACACAGAGGATCGTCATCGTCGCTCGGTTACTGTCGATTTTGCTATAGCGTCGACGTCTTCGAATTCATTTCACAGGTTCGGGTCGGGGGGGTTCGACGACTGCATCCTCCTTTGCCCCTCTCTCGCCCCTTATTCACAACAAAATAAGGAGTTCCCGGAGTAGAACTGCGGCCGAAAGAGGGGTTAGGTGAATTTGTATTCCGGCGTTTGCACAGTCCTTCGGATGACACTCGACGTTGAAGAATGGGGAGTGGGGAGGGGCACCGAGAGGAGAAGAGAAGGGGCACGAGACGAAACAAAAGGAAACCGGAAATTCTCCGGGGTTGTTTGGTTTCTATCTTCAGCACGTCGAGGCCGCCTCGTTTATTTTCAAACCTCCTTGCCCCCCCCACCCCCACCCCCGGCCCCTAACATCGTCGATGATGCAGCCGCCAAGTGTTTGCACTCGTCGACGTCGAGGTTCGACAGTGACAATTCGTTATTGGAAACACGAGGCTGTTGGTAGATTTTTTTTCAATTTTGTCGCTCTGTTTGACTTTGCTGATCGATTTTAGTGGGTCGAGGTTGGGGGGGGGGGGATCGACGGGGAGGTGGTGTAATGCGATTTGATTGGAATTTGACGGTTGTGATTGTGATTTGAGGGTGCGAGATGCGTAATGCGACTGTAATTGCTGGTTTGGTTAACTGAAATCAATATGTGCAATCTGTATACTGTGACTATATTGCGTACGTATATTGTGTGCATGTATAGTACTTTTATAGCATTATATATAACAACATTTATAGCGTGTATATATGTCATAATTTATGATTTTATTTTTCCTCATTTAATTATGTGTAGACCGCGGATCTTTATGCATTTATAGCAAAATTGATAAAATTCCAAGTTGTTGGAAAATTTAAAAAATTACAAATTTCAATGTATGATTTCTCCTCTATTTTTTTCAATCATTCGGGGAGGAAATAACATTCAATTTCGTCTCTATTTTTTGCAATCGACGCTGACAATTTTAATTGTGAGTTACATCGTGCAGCAATTTATTATTAATTATTTTTTGTCGACATGAAATTTCGCTCGTCCAATGAATTGCTATTGTTATTATTCGGATGAAGTTAATGAAGCAGATCGCGAAGGACGATTGATTTTCGATTTCGGGGCAATTTATTATTTGATGGGCCGAGAACGAGGGTGGGAGGAGCGTTTAAATAAATTGGAAACAGGAAATTGTTTAAAGCGAGAACGCGGTTGGGAGTTTTATGAAACTGGACGGTGTTATCGATCGCGAAGGAACAGGATGATCGACTTTCGAACTGACAATGAGGTATTTATTGTGGGGGGGATTATGGGATTGATGGGGGTTGATAATGACCGAACTGCAGAATTATTTGCTGCAGGCTTCCTGAATGTTTAATTATGTTTGATTAGACCTCTCGGAAGGAATTCGATTTTCTATGTGTACGATAAACATGAGAAATTATCATTAATTTGCAACAATAATTATGCTACAATTCAATTATATTGTTTTATTTTAATGATAGATTTTGTACGTGTAATTAATCTTTACAAATTAATTCAACATGAAATGATTACGTTTCAACATTTATGGGAGTATTTTTTTTTATTCTTATTTCGTTCATTATATAATTTTGTTTCCGTAAAGTTTTTAGGTGTACGATTATTTTTCAGATAAAATTCATATAAATATATTTATATTCTAATATAATTATAATTAACATTGTTTGGTAATTATTATTCCTCTGCAGATGAAAATGTAATATAAGGATGAATTATCGATAGATAACAGAGCTTCGATGATTCGAAGATTTGATTAGAGCTATCATGTGGTGCTGGACATTAATGGTAATTATTATCTAGGCACTGATACTATGATCAGTATGCAAATAAATTCACTTGTTGTGTTTGAATATTACCAAAGCTAGATTTACTGTGTTAAGAAGCAAAAATAGTTGTAATGTTGTTTTTAACCAATGAATTGTACAAGAATAGATAATTTAATTTTTTAAAAAATGGTTACTAATTTTAGACAATTACTTTGTATATCCAAAAAATAACTGAAATAATTCGATAATTAATAGGAGTAAATAATTTAACTTTCTGAAAAAGTGAAACTTTTTAATAGAGTTTCCTTCCTCGTTTAAAACTTGTCTTAAAATTCCCAGGCAGTTCATTCAGAAAGGATTCACTAAGAAACTTCCTGATTTACGACAAAAACAATGCTCCGGAAGTTAATGTATTTCGACAAGGGTTGTTTTCGCATTAAAAAATTTACATCACGGTTGAAACTTCGTTCCCGAAGAATTTAAGTTTGCCAACAAGGATTGCGTTCCACATCGACCACTTAATTTCCTATAAACAAAACTTCGCTTCAGCCACTCTTATTATAATGTTGGAAATGTTCCGTATAGCTCTAGATACTTACAAATTTTCCTGCAAAACTTACAACAAAATTCAATAAGAAAAAATCACTCATTTTTTAGTGAATTAGTATAATATACTCCTTTTCCTTTAAATATCTCGAGATGAGGAATATGTGTCCATGATTCATAATTATGGACACATACAGTGGGTGTAAAACGTATTCGTACTTTTAAAAACTAATAACTTTTTTATAATTGTATCAAACGACCAGATTTTTTGTAATCAATTAGAAGCATTGATTTACGAAATGATATGCAAATAAGATTTTCCAAAAATTATAATTTACAAAAATATGCAAAAATAAAAAAGGCATTTTTCAAAACTTTTTTGTTTGGGTCCTTAATGTGAAAATTTAAAATACATGTTTTCTTTAAGGGCCCAAATAAAAAGTTTCCAAAAATGCCTTTTCTATTTTCGCATACAACCTTGTAAATCATAATTTCTGGAAAATCTTTTTTTCATATCATTTCGTAAACCAATGCTTCGAATTGATTATAAAAAATCAGGTCGTTTGGTACAATTATAAAAAAAGATATTAGTTTTTAAAAGGTGTACGAATACTTTGTATCAGTTACATGATTAAAACTTTGCTGCTGTAGAAGATTAAGTAATTAGTGTCTCGATGTTCGTTACGTTCGCCACAATGTGCGGCGCAGTGTAGCAAATGCAGCAACGATATTTCACCGAGTTCTGATTCGCTGGATCAACCGAGACTCGCCGATTCAATTGAATTTCGGCGACCGTGATCGATCGCCGGCCAACACCTGCGATCTACCCTTGTAAAGGTCGTGGCGAACATGATAATCGCATTTCACGAATATTTTTGGCGGTTCGGACAGCCCGGAACTGGACATTAATCCCTGGAGACGAAAAATCCGCGATGGCACTCCGAAAACTTGATACCATCAACGGTCGGTGTCACGTGAGGTCGTTTCACATAGTATCAACGGCCAATATAGTACCAAAGCGTCTTCTGTTGTATTTTTGCTTTCAGATCGTTTGTGTATTTATGTGTGTCGTGGTGGTTGTTCATAAAATAAAAAAATAGGGTTACAAATTTATTAAATTCATTTAAAATTTATTAAATAGCTCTAGAAGTCTGTTTTCAATCAATTATATTTATACATCGTCTGTTTCTAATGTTTTAAGAAATTGTGGGATTTTCGTATTATATTTTTAGTATGTTCTCCAATTAGTTTAATCATTCCATGCAGATCGAGGAAACTATTACAAGCTCTATCAAATCTCTAATTGGATTTGTGTCTACATGTAGTTTCATTAATGAGGCTTAATTGGTTATTTTAGCCGGAATCTGTTAATATCCGGTTCAACGCGAAACCACAGGCTCCTATTTATTGATCTATTACATCGAGTACACTCCAGAAATTGCAACGTGAACGACCATGATGGTCGGAAGCTTGCAATACTTCGATAATCACAATCAAATCAATTTTAACAATAATCCAATCGTCTCAAGAATTTAATGGAGTCCTTCTCAATAAAATTGCATTTACATGTTGTCACAGAAAGGAGAAATATATCTGTTTGGACAGCGTGCAATCAAATTGCAACATTTTATTTGCCACAATCATATTATTGTAATTATGAAAATTCTGCGTCAATATTTGTTTCTGGGAAAATCGAGGTAACGTGCCAGCAATTTAGCACAATTTATTACGCGAAAGCTCATTATGAAATATGTTATCTAAAGACAGATTTGATCACGTTTAATTGCAAGCATTTATTTCATATGATTGTGTTTATGGAATCCCAAACGTCTTTTTATTGTTTTTTAAATTTCATTTAACTACAATGAAATTACAAATGGAAAATATATATCAACAATTTGTTCAATTCTCACGTTCTTGTAATATAAAATTAATTAAATTAATTTCATCGAATTCAAATTAAATTACTGAAAAGTTTGAAGTCAAATGATTAATTTATTAGTTATACAGCAATAAACAAAGGAGGAGCACGGAGATTCTTCTGCATAATGTCCAGCGTGTTCGAGCGCACCACTTTCTGGCCGAAGCCTCTCGATCCGGCATTCAGGCGGATTTACAAATTGAATCGGGCGATCTAAACAAACGGCAGCCGACCGAATCGCTTCTGCAACTCAAATGCATCGCGCGCGAGCGCCGCCCCTGTAAATGAAATTTAACGTAGCGGACAAATTGGATCGGAATTATACCATCGTAATTCTAGCGAGCGCGAGACATTATGAAGGTTCGATTAACCACCGACTAGTTTCGGCCCGAAAACTACAAATCTCTGGCCAACAGTGGCATTGGCAACGACGTCATTAACCACTGTGACGAAATTGCTGATGGGAATCAGACTATCATACAAAACCGACCGCGAAAGCATCGAACAAACATCGCGAACTGGACACGTGCCTTTAGCCATTCAATATTCGATATAGACGTGAATGATGAATGAACGTGCTTCCCTTACAAAGCAGTTAATGGCTTCTCTATTAGCGCTCCAAAAAAATCCGAGCGGAGCTCGAAAGCGGAATTAACCGTGAGAGTAAGCGTTAACACACTCTCATTCAGGATTTATTCATACCACAAATGACGCTTAAATTATTCTTAACCATATCGAGGCCTTGAACGCGAGAAGCGATAAAAATAAATCGGCAAACTCTAGAAAATTGATAAAGAAACCAAAAAGGGCTTTTTCCATTTTTCCAAGTCACAATACAGAACTTACATAAATTTAAAAATAACTTTGGTAGCTTGAATCTGGCAATATTTTAAGCGGATTCAATGTAGAAAACAACTTAATTAGCTTCGTTAGATTTTTACTGATTTAATTAATTTTATTGATTTTATTAATTTAATTGAATCTAATAAATAATTTATAAGTACACTGATTATAGGAATACATACTTTCTAAATGTTTCTAAGAATACACATTGTCCGACACTTTATCAAGATCGTCGACAAGCTCAAATTCGAAAATCCCGAGAGCACAGACCAGCTAGAAAACCGATCTCGCTTCGAATGGAATCTCGTGAATTGATTCCCGTGCATAAAACATAAAACCATCGTATCAGCGGACACCTCGATTTCTGTTCGAGCGCGATACTCGTATCTCGCCGCTGTCCCATCATTTCGTTGTCGGCCATATTGATGCTGGTGAATAGCAAATCGAAAAATCGTCACGGGGCCCCCCTGTATCCCATCGGTGTTTCTACTATACCTGGCGTGGCCTGTCGCATTATTTAACGTGGACAAAAGACTGCTTTGAACCAGTTCTGGTATACAGGGTCTCCCAAAAATTTTGTACTTCAACGGGGTGATTCTTCAGACGATTCGAAGTAACTTTTTCCTTTTCGAAAATCTTCTGCGTGGCTCCGTTGAGGAATTATTAATAAAAAAACATGGACCAATCAGAGCGCGGCTACAGCTGAGCGCATCATCGGCATTGGTCGAGTCGAAATCCATCCGTAGAAACCGCGCTCTGATTGGTCCGTGTTTTTCAGCGATAACTCGAAAACAGAGGCGCGGCGAATATTTTCGCGAAGGAAAAAGTTATTTCGAATCACCTCTACAACATTTTTGGGACATCCTGTATACGTCCGTGTATACCGTGGTGTATCGTGGGAAATCTGCTCGTTGAGCGGATAGGTTCGCGTCGATGACAGGAAATAGAGCCACGGAGCTGTCGTAACCTACCGATCTCGATGGACCCTTAAATTATTCGGTTGATTGCCACGGGTACAACGTCCCTCGTGGACCGGAAGCTTCGAAGCGTGTTTGAAATTTTCCCGCCGCGGAGATTACGCGATGGGTGCGCAGAGCTCGAAGAGGTGAGTGGGAAGACCCGCTTGAGGACACTTATTAGGCTACGGTTACACTTCTCGCAATTATCATTGCGAAATTAGTTATAATTTATTTGTATATCTTTATAGAGACAGCTTTAATATGACTTTATAGAACTTCGAATATAAACGAGTGGGTCATATAATCGTTCATTACAGAATATAGTAAAAGATCATTATACAGGAAGCTCCGATATAAAATTCAATAATTTATAATATAAATGAATGGGCCGGGCCAATGATCATTGTAGATCTTAATATTCTCTATAATTTAAGGCATAAATTATCATTCTACATGGAATGAGCTTTAATACAAATTTACATAACTGTTAATGCAAATGAATGGGTCGTTGACGGATTTAAAAAAAAGAGTCTCCAAAGTCTCCCTTATAAAATAAAATCGTTGATTATATTGAATATTTGGCTTTTCCTAATAGCCCGCCGTGCTATAGGTAAAACTAAAGATCGCCAGAGAATGGTAGAATGAAATCGCCACTTCCACGCTGTTGAAAGCGGCATCAAAAGAATCGTTAACTCCCTACGATCATCGGCCGGACATAACCTCTCAATGCCGTCGGTCCATTGGCCGATGTCCAAAGGGTGCTCCCAGATCTGGACGATCGATCTCAATCCATAAAACCGCGTGTCACCGGCCTGGTTCATAACGCGCCACGGCTGTCTAGTTCCGAAAAGCGAGACGTGGCCATCGAAATCGCGCGGATAGCAAAGGAGGACCGCTGTCAGGTGGCAAAGACCGAGCACAGGTCAATTTATCAATGCCGGGAACGATTGTTAAAGAGTTTCGAATGGTCCGCGATCGATGCCCGGTTTTTCACCTAGGATTACGAACGGGTAAGTGGCCGGGGTGAAGGGAAGGGGGCGGTACCAACGACGCCGCAGCCCCCACTCCGCGTCGTTATCGGTACTCGGCTCGCTGGAAGGTGGATTCGAGGACCTAATCTCCTCGCGTGGTGATGATCGGCCAGCTTAGCTTTTTACACGGCCGTATGAAAGATATATCAGGGTTAAAGCGACGCTGAATCATTGATCGCTTATGCACCGAACGAACGGAGATCCCCATGGGGACATGTTACCGGGCTTTTAAAAATTCAGAAGCGGTCCGGACCTTTAATCGGGACTTTTTGCAAGCTGATGAGCCACCGACCGACCACATTCGTTAATTATTTTATCGGCGATGTCATCAAGACGGGCTTGTGGTTGGGCAGAGTATTAAGCTGCACTTCCGCCGGGCTAGTTCGTGCGGATTTATTTTGTATGGTATGTTTGAACGATTTTGCGAATTGTAAAATTTTTAGCAATTACATTGGCTTTTCTTTTTTAATAAATACTACATCGGACAGTGGTTCTTGTCATACGTATTCAAATAACTATACGAGATGCAATTAACATATTGAAAAGTAGAAACGCAGCTTAATACCACGATCAAGCTGTGCGTTTACTTGCGAAGTTTGTAGAAATTTTATCAGCCTTTTTCTAGAATAAGTCTTTGTGTACCTTCTTTCGATTAATTCTCTACATCCAAAAATTATTTGCGAAATTATACAGTAGTCGTTTAAAATTAAACTATATTTCAAGCATTATAAAATTTCATTAAAATCAAGCTGCTTGTTCAGTCACTAATTGAAAGTATACCGACGTGGTATTTAATTAAATATTTATAATCGACACGTGCGTAACACGAACACGAGCATAATGCGATCGCTTAAGGGAGCTCGGTAATTCAGATTGACGTTTAATTATTTTACATTCTGAATCTCGCGGCCGTGTAATTAAAAATTAAGAGGACTTCATTGTTTCATTCATTAGCTAGGACGCTTTGGATAAAAGTGGAATTAGCTGAGCGCAAAATTCATTATAGAGGATCGGTGGCTAATGAGTTAACAAAGAACGGAATTATCTCGTAATATTTTCGTTTTATTTGCTCTCGAAAGCGTACAGAGGCGTACATTGGAAATCCACTTTAGAGTACTCCATATTGATCGTCATCGTGTCGCTGTAGAGTCATCAAATTCAACGTGTGTTACACCTGTGGTACATAGAACGAAGCAGAATTAAATTAGCTGTTACGGCAATGAAGAATTCATTTCAATTCACGTTCTCGTGTTTCATTCATTAAATTGTTGAGCAAAAATTCCCCAGACTGGCATACCCTGGATCATGTATATAAAACAGGAACACTTAAATCGCAATGAAGAAAAGAAATCAAATTTCCACTTACATAGAGTTATAAGCTATTCTGCATAAACCCAGTTGCAAAACTGAATTTCCCCTAGTACATCGTCCAGGGAATCCCCTGAACTGTTACCAACTTATAAACCAGAAATTCACTAGCTCCCTCATATTAAAATATGTACAGTAAATCCCATGAACTATCATCGATGTATAAAACAAAAATTCCCTAGACTACCAAGTCTCTTCCCAACCCCACAAACTACAAGCTCTCTATACAGTTCCACCCCAATCAACCATAAAATTAGGAACAAAAACCCCCACCTTTAAGCCTTGACGTCCTTGGCAAACTGATGGGCACTTGACCTCATCAAGGGCATAGGCATATGCATGTGCCTTGCCTTCATGGCCATTATGTGCATGGGATCAACAGGTCCCATAGCAGCAGCCCTCCCTTCCGGTCGATGACAGTCGCACTGGCAGCCGACGCCTTCGCTGACTCCTTGATGAGTGCAATGAGGCACCTTGACAACAGTGGGCTCTGGGTAAACCATCATAGGCTTGGAGGGCACGACAACCAGTTTGTCCTTGCAGACAGGTGGCACAGGGACTAGCTTGACGGTTTCAACGATCATCCTCTCTGGTTGTGGCTTGACAGTGACGACTTCAGGGGCAGGTGTGGGTGCTGGGACCTCGACCTTCTTCTCAATAATTTGGACCTTGGGCTCTGGGGCACAAGGCTGCTGGGGCTGGATGATTTGAAGGGTCTGCATCGATTGCGGTTGGACCAATTGCTGGGGAATTACAATAGAAATACATTACATCACACGAAACAATAATTCCCTGGGCCTTCAAAATTACAAATTACACTGCTGTACCTGTTGGGGAACCACCTGCTGAGGCACCATGAAGGACTGCTGAGGGACCATGTAAGCTGGAGCTGCTGGGAAGACTCCCAAAGCTTGCATTGGTTGTGGAACAGCCTGTTGGACGTAGGTTTGCATCTGTGGCACCGCCTGAGACTGTTGGACCACGTTCAGGCTCTGCACCTGTCCCTGACACCCATCCTGAGACACCTGTTGTCCGTTCTCAGATGATGGCCGAATCTCCACGAGGAATGATGCTTGCTTCTTCAACCTCTCCTTCTCGTCACTTGTACCCTCCAGATCAAGGCCTTCGAGCTCCTTGGGAGCTATCGCTGATGGCTCGGAGATCTTTTCTACCTTGCCTGCTGGCACAGATTGTACCACGGCTACCGCCAGTAGAAGGCATAGACAGATTTTGGAATACATTGTTGAGGTAGAGGATTTCGAACTGAACTGAAGATTCAGTTGGTCCCGGCCGCTTTTAAACTGAATTTTGAGGTGTCGTCACTGCATACGCACGATTCTTGGACACGCAACGCTTGCTGACATGGCGGAATTTCGACGTGGTGAGACACGTCATTGAATCAAAATGAGTATTTCTAATTGCAATCGAATTGCCAGGTTGTTTAGGGGAAACAATGATTATAAATCGTTATAATAATTAAATTAATACAAATTACATCGCTGAGCTTTGTAAAACAAGAGCGATAAATGCAATGGAAGGTTGTAGCTTACACATTTATTGATTACAATTGTATGAAGTATCTCCTATCAGATTTGTAATTAAATTCCAATTATGGACATGAGAAACAATGAGAATAATCCAGTACAGGTATAATTAATATTGACAATAATTCATTATCGGTATAATTGCGTTTCCTTGGAAATCATCAGAAAATTTAGTGTTATTTGTAAATAATACATATTACACTGTATATCATACAGTGGCCCATAAAAGTGTTCGTGCGTCCTTTAAAACAGAATAACTTTTTTATAATTGTACCAAACGACCTGATTTTTTTTATAAACAATTAGAAGCATTGGTTTATGAAATGATATGCAAAAAAGATGTTCAAAAAATTATAATTTACAAGGTTACATGCAAAAATAAAAACGGCATTTTCTTAAACTTTTTTATTTGGGCGTTTAATGAAAATGTAAAATATATGTTTTGTAGATCTGTGTTAGCTGTACACATACATAAAAATGGTGAAAATCGTAGTTTTTCACGACTTTTGATCAGTTTCTGCTTAAAGAGTCGTTCTTTCTTGCGTCAACCGATTTCGATGAAATGTTAAGTGTTCGTATAACTAACATAGATCTACAAAACTTATATTTTAAATTTTCATTATATAAGGGCCCAAATAAAAAAGTTTTAAAAAATGCCTGTTTACTTTTGCACGCAACCTTGTAAATTATAATTTTTAGAAAATTTTTTTGCACATCATTTAGTAAACCAATGGTTCTAATTGCATCAGGACGTTTGATAAAATTATAAAAAAGTTATTGTTTTAAAGGGCGTACCAACACTGTGGGCCACTGTATATATATTTTTGTAAATAAATTAAAATTTTTTGGATTGTGAATAGATAATTTTTCGACCGTGGTGTTTCAAAATCGTGTATAAAAAAATTTGATAAACAATTAAACATTCGAATGAATAAAGCACATGCATTTTGGCGGGGCCATCGCATATTTCGCGATTCAAGGCGCTTCCGTTCGCATTATTTCGCAAATAGCGTTGCGATTTCTGGATTCCGAAGTTATTTGCCGTTTCATCGTGTTTCGACACGTGGGATTCCGCCCGAATTTAGGACACTTTTGACCGTTCTCAGGCACAGCACGCTGTTCATTGTCGCGCGTCAGCATTATGAACGGGTGCGTCCCCTTTATCCCCCGGCTGCGTTGTTTTCAAACAGTAATACGTAACGCACAATAACGGCGACGCCGGCCATTTAATAATGCCGCAGAGGTTCGCATTCATAGTTCTTTCGCAACGGCGAAATATTAATGGAATATTGACTACGGAGCCGACACGGCAAGCGCTCTAATTTTAATATCTTGCTCGACGATTTGCTTTCGTAACGCACCGTGTTCACCATTAACAATCCTGCGTTCGATGCAAATTTCTAGAATTTCGATTTTTGGCGATCGTTAGCATTTTTGAAATAAGAGTTTCATTCACTTTGAAAATAAAGGCGAGCGATTGGAACGACTGTGACGTGACGTTTTGCAGCTTTTGAAATACTGTTTAATATTGTATTTTTATTATTTTTTCTATTTTATATTATATTATTTTCCGAGCAACTTTTCCAATTTTTCTTTCCCTAAAAACCTTATTCGGACTATTCGGAACATTTTTTAAAAAATTACCCAAATCGGTCCAGCCGTTCTCAAGTGATGCGCTTACCAACGAACAGCATTTGATTTTTATTTATGTAGGTAGATTATTTGGTTAGAAAATATTTTTGAGAATCTGTATATATACATTAATATTAATTTTGATGAATTTTGATCTACTCTTGTCATTTGTGTAGGATACACATTGAAAATATGTCCAATTTAATAATTAAAGAACGAATAGCTTTTTGGGAATTTTTCCGAGCAAGAATGATAAACATACAATTTTAAGACTTTACAGGTACGTTCGCCACTATGAAATGAGTGTCTAAAATTTTCTCCGAGTTTCGACAACGCTTTCGTTCGAAATTATACTGCTTCCTGCAGAGCGCTTTGGAAAGATTGCATGGCGACCATAAAATCAGCCACCGCAGTCCTCTGAAAGAGAGGAAAACAAAAAGATTGTTAATCTGCAGGCTACTCTCCGACCCAGAATAAATAAAAAATGCTAAAAAAGGGGAGAGAGAGTGGACATTGCTTGCAAACGGAAATTTGATTTTTATCAAAAGAACTGGTTTTTTGCTAGCCAAAATTTTACATCTATAAAGAACGATTCAAATCTGACATTTTTATTGAATTCATTCTATTTTTTGAGCAGAAAACCATTTCATTCATTTCACTGAATAATGTGAACGAAACGTTAATAATTATAGCCAAAATAAATCTTGAACAAAATAATGGTTTATAAAATGAATTCCAAATAAAATATGAATAATTACATATAAAATAAATTCTAAAAGATGATTGATTATGTATGTGCAATGGTTTGAATTTATGCATATTTGAAGGCTGAATAAATAGTTGATGTCAGTGAGCTCTATTGGAGAAAGTAGCCATTCATCTGGGATCTTCATTATAATAATGCTTCCATTCGGTTTTAACTGCAACACGTGCGATATTCCGCTCGGGAAAACTCGGTGCAGCTGAAGCAATAACGGCTTGCATGATTTGCATGGAATATATCCCCACGCACAGCGAGCAGAATTTCTGCCCACACGAAATAAAAAACAAAGTTACTTTTCCATTCAAAAAACTTTCCATTATCGACTCCCGTCTGAATCATTTATACGTAGTTGTTCTCTTACGTTAACATTAGAATTTCAGATAAAACAGGATAGTCCAAAAATAACGAAAAATAAATATAAAAATTATCACAAGTATAAAAGAATTTTCTTAATAAAATCACGTCAAAAAACGCAGCTATGCATCATTATGGAGTCCCGAATTTGCTAAACAAGACTTAGACTGAAAATGCATGGAAAATTGAAAGTCACACAAAAGTAAACAAAATATGAAATAATTTTCTTAATCGCAGAAAAGAGCGTTCTCATATGATCAGTGACGTAAGTCAAAAAGTGAGCATAGAATCGAAAGCGATATGAAAATCGTTATAAATAAAACGAAATCTTTCTGATAACATGGACTTGAAGAAGGAAGCGATTCTTCGTAGATAGTTAACTAAGCACGGCTCTTTAATGGAAACGGCCGGGTATGTGCTTCCTCGCTGCTGTTCTTACTTCTTACGGCATGGCTCTAATCAAAACCGACGGAGATAAGAAAAGTTCATGGTTTCCGGTGAAAGGAAGAACTCGAGATTGAGACTTAGTTTTATAGGGAGGAGTTGGGAGAAAGTAGAACAGTGTTGCTGGATGAGAGAATCCTGGTGGAATCGCTTAAGGTGAACGGAACCGATCTAGGAATCCAACTTCCAGTTGGTCAGACATTGGAACATTCACAAATTGAAATCGTTGGATCTATGTCTCTTCAAAAATTGTAGCGAGAAAATGTCGATAATGGCACCTAGCTCCCTTCTTTTCGAGTCATTTTATTGATAACATTTTTTTTATAATCAATTCTCTTAATTTTCGCATGATATTTAATTTTTTGCTCATTTTCACTCAGGACACCTAACAACAATAGGGTACAACATTATTATAATTATTTTTGGGAAGACATTTTGTTAGGATACTTATTTTACACTCATTTGCATTAATGTCTCTATGTCATTACGTCTTTATTTAGCCTTCTATAATACAATAACAATATATCTTAAAGTAACCACCACCTTAAGAACAATAAGACGCAAATGGATATATTTTACTATAATTCCCCTATACTTAAATTTAGATCTAACAGGGTTGTCAACTGCCCAACGAAAACTGTCTAATATCTGTCTTATCTACATCTCATGTTAATATGTATACCAACTGTTTAAGGGGGAACTATACCCTCGGATTGTAACTGGAAAGGAACTATTTATCAATGTTATCAACGTCTGTGCAAAAAAAAATTTTGGTAACATTGATAAACAATTGATAAACACGCAACTGCCTAACGAACACGAGATGGAGTTGCTTGCTATTTCCATATTCTATTCAGCTCGTCGCGAATGCCGTTATACAGGGCAGGTCGCTCTCTTATTAGTGCCACCGATTAGAATATGTACCTCGTCCGTGTCAGTTTTGCTATAATTCCACGTTGATAGCAGTGCAGCAGCGAAATGTTGCACAATCTCGCAGCACTGATCGACAGTCCTCCTAATTAGGCGCCATCTCGTCTAAATGAACTGATGTAAAATTGGCTCTAGACTAGCGCTGCATCAGAGAGGACCTCTGTCTTCATGGGGAAATCTATGCTAATGTGAATGAAATCACAGAAATCGATTTTTTGTCCTTATACGAGCATATTTTGAGCTGCACAAAGGTTCATTTGATAGAGGAAGGTTCATCACAGGGTGGTCATCTCATCATATCAGTCAAAAAAGTCTCTTTGAGACAGGAAAATACATTGAAATCTGCGGTTATTTTTCTAGACTTTTTCTCTACTTTGGGCACTCATATTATTAGATATAAACATAATCTTGTTAAATCATGAGATGGCCGCCCTGTAGTTAACCTTCCTCTACAGAATGAGTCCTCACCCAGCCCAAAATATGCTCAAATAAGGTCAAAAAATCGATTCCCGCAAACCCATGTTTCCACCAAAAATCTAGTAAGATTCTAGTTCTTTTCTAGTTATTTCAGTAGGGTATAGTTCCCCCTTAATATGTATACCAACTGTTTAACAGAAGTCTACTTAGTAACTTCCTATTATTATTTAGTCAATAAAGATAAGAGTTGCCAACCCAAAAAAATAATCCCCTAGATTCGTCCCATACATAGTATAGTCATAAACAATTAATCCATAGTCTCTATGGGCGACATAGTTAGAATCACCTTGGAGCTGATCTCGGGCATATGCCCTTCGAGAGAACCCAATTCCACCATATCTTTCAGCATCACTGGAACTCTTTCTCCATCTGCAACATCCCTCTTCTCCTTAACCTCTCCTGGCCCTGGGGAAACCTTACTTTCTTGAACCTGATCGTTCTCATTAGTCTTCTTAGCAAGCTGAACTCCTTGCTGACCACGTTCCTGTTCTTTCTGCGGATCCTCCTGCGAGCTACGGTTGACAAACATGTTTCCAATTTGTTGTATCACCTTGAAGATATCCATTTCGGATGGCAGGTTTCGGGGTCTAGCTTCTGGAACCTGCATTATGCTGGACAGTCGAGGATTATCTTCTGGTGATTGGCTGAACTGCTCAGCCATCCTAGTGTCCCTAGCCTGATCTTGAGGTTGGACAAACGTACCAGCCATTCTGGATTCCCTAGGCTGATCTTTCAGGGTTTGAGCAAGACTCTGAAGCACCCTAGCGTCCTGGGTTTGGTCTATTTGAGGTTGCACGAATTTGTCGGCCATCCTAGAGTCCCTATGCTGATGTTTTTGTGGTTGGGCGATCCTGTCAGTTCTAGACTGATCCCCTTGCATGATTCTATCAGTCATCCTAGCATCCTGGACCCGATCCGTTTGTCTCAATGCAGCACCCACCACAGCATCCTGAAGATCTTCTTGTTTATTGGTGACTGTATCAGCCATCCTAGTGTCCCTATACGGACTTACGATGTTACCAGCTCCATTAAGTATCCTGAGCTCCCTCTGAGGATTCACGATCGCCTCAGCTCTACTCAATTGAACTGCTGCTACTTTCCTAGCATTCTGACTCTCTGCGGCTGCCACTCTTCTTAGATTGTCCACAGGAGAAGAAGGAGAATTATCTTGCAGTCCTCCATTGACCAGTCCTTGCCACCTCCATGTTCTAGGATTGCTCGACAGATAAACATTATCTGGTCCTCCAACTACCAGTCTTCTAGGATAGTCCGAAGGGTAAAGAGGGACGTTATCGTCTTCATTGGAGTCGTCATTGTACTTGTCAGCCCTGTAGACCACAGATACCTTCAAGTTGGGGTTGTCGAACACTGATCCTGTTTGAATCGAAGCATCATCTAGGCTCTCCTGGCTCAGCTGTGAGGATTGAGAGCTGGATGGGCCGAAGATGTCAGATCTCCAGGATGGGACCCTATCAGAGGGTCTAATAACTGGGGAATAGGGTTGGAAAGGTGCTAAGGGTGAGACTGGAGGATTCAGACTGGAAAGAGGGGAGGCTGGTGCAGGAGCTAAGGGTGAGACTGGAGGATTCAGACTGGAAAGAGGGGAGGCTGGTGTAGGAGCCAGGTCAGGATTGAGGTCCCAGGTCCTGAAAGAGAAGGGATTCTCGCGTCCGCTGGTGCTCCAGGGCCTGATGACTCCTGGGCCACCTCTGCCTCCAATGGCTCCACGATATGGATTAAAGGAATTGAGGGAATTGGGGCTGCCAGGCTGCTGGAATTGTGGAACTTGGGGTTGCAAAGATGGGTATTGGAAAGGTGAGGATTGCCAAGATTGGGGTTGCAAAGGT
The DNA here is from genome assembly GCA_028455765.1 of Lasioglossum oenotherae. Classification (NCBI taxonomy): domain Eukaryota; kingdom Metazoa; phylum Arthropoda; class Insecta; order Hymenoptera; family Halictidae; genus Lasioglossum; species Lasioglossum oenotherae. The sequence continues at coordinate 9,105,171 of CM052295.1, forward strand.
GAGGATTGCCAAGATTGGGGTTGCAAAGGTGAGGATCGCCAAGATTGGGGTTGCAAAGGTGAGGATTGCCAAGATTGGGGTTGCAAAGGTGAGGATACCAGAGGTGAGGATTGCCCCACGATAGAGTCTGGCTGGCTAGTGGGCTCGCTGATGCTGCTGGCCCAGGAAGAGGATGATGCTTCACGGGACTCCCTTGGCGGCGAGGACCTGCAACGAAAGTTTTGTTAGCCGAATTGACCATGATGAATCTTTAACCTGCAGCGAGACTGCTATTACAATGACACTTCTGGAGATTTTCGTATAAAAAAATACCACAGGTTGTTAATATACAGGGTGAACCTCGAACCGTCACCAGTAGAGATTACTCTGTTATTAGCAGTCAAATGTAGCATGGTTTCAAGAAAGCTTTCACGTGATTATAGCACATTTTTTTTATTTTGTGACACTTACCAAATTCGCCTTGAAATCCTCTAACAAATAAGCGTAAGAAAATTATAGGTGTATTTGCAAAGAATTAAAGATGAACTTGAAGAATTATGAAAATAAAAAGTTGACGAAAGATTTGCTATGATCACGTGAAAGTTCTTTGAAAACTATGCTATACCTGAAAAAACATTTTCGATCGGACTGCTAATAGCAGAGTAATCTCTACTGGTCACGATTTGTGGTTCACCCTGTGTGTACTTTGAAATGTGGTGATTGTTTAAAAATATTATGCTTGAATTTTCTTGGAAAAGTTTCTCAAAATTAAAGAAAAAATATGTCACGGCTGATTTCTCACCAATTGGCCAAGGCATCTGGGCGATCTCGGCTGCACGAGGGACAGGAAGCATCCCTGCGGTTCCTCGGTAGATCCTTCGCGTAGATCCGCGACGATCCTGCAACCAGGATCGCGTTCACCAAACAAAGCAGAACGATTCTTCGTATTGTTCCTCCGATCATGCTACCGGAATATTAAACGCTGCCTGATCCACAGCTGTTTTATAAAGCTAAGATTGCCGCAAAGTGTTTAATGTTTTTCAACGCAATGCTATCGTCATACCTTCACTTTCTCGTTGCATCATTGCTCGATTTTCATTTAACTTATCAAGGTTCGTGACGATTGATTCATTTGTGTCCGCGATGGACTCTTCCGCTCGACCTTGATCCACTTCGGGGAACTGTGACAGTGATGCAAATGATAAAGTTCGACATACTGAATCCGCTCTTTCTCTAAATCGGTTGATTTTACTTAGCGATGTATCATTTTGTAAACGATGTTTCGAAAAAGATTGTCAATATGAATATTTTTTAAAATTTTGCTGGGACAGCATTAAAATTTCATTTAAAATGTACATATTCGCAGGAGAAGAGTTTTTCAATCAGTATGCGCATTTTATTAATATTCTTTTCCACTTTTCGTTGGCCCGTACATTTTTCGTTGTGGACCATTTATATTTATTCATGAATTAATCATTCGCTGGTACGTTTTATTGAAAAAATTTATTCATAGCTTTTTATTTCATATTTCAGTAACATTTCTGCATTCAGAAGTTTATAAATAAATTTGTTGCTTTAAAATTGTGAGTTAGTATGGATCAACGTTGTTGCTAGCCATTCACTAAAATTCTCAACAACGTTGTATTAGACGATTATAGTAATTTCAAACATTCTTTCATCCAGACCATTATAAATAAATTTGTTGCTTTAAAATCGTGAGATAGGCGCTCGTTGGACTGCCCTAATAAAATCAACATTCTTGGGGTCACTTTACGAACAATCTGCAACAATGTCATACAATCATTATAGTTTTGAATAATTTTCATAACAAACTTACGTGCCTGGCACTTGTACGATTTTACTAGAAATCAACATTGCTGCATTGATTTACGAAACATTGCAACAATGTTGTAGAATTACGCGTGTCTCGTTTTAAATTCTTCCAAAAAGGATGTGCCACTCGAGTTGCCCTAATAAAATCAGCATTGTTGGGCGCAGTTTATGTAAATTTGCAACAATGTTACAGAAAATCAACCGGGAAACGGCGATCATAAGTTTCCGGACACCCCGTGCATGAAACAATCGCACGGCTGCGACAGTTCGCGGTATTTTCCAGCGTCGGGCGTCATGAGCTGTGAAATAACAATAATAAATAACAACGGTGTTGCTCGAAATATCGCGAGCGAGCAGCCTGCCTGTTTCCACGATCGCGAAAGTTGCCACCCAGTTACAAGGGACTTCCATTTCACGTTTCCTCGCGGACTGTTTGTTTGTTTCGAACCGACTTCGCACAATTACGCTAATCAACGCCGCTGCCCGGGCAATTAAGCACACACATGAACCTTCGCACACGTGTAACATGATCCCCCGGAGAATATGCGAACTCTTTATCCAGCCCGATTCGCGCGATAATCTGTCCGGGAGCGATGTCGTGCTTACTTTTTGGAACACGAACGTTCTCATTGTTTCAACGCCTGAAAATACAAAAAAGAGGAACGGATAAAACTTTCCGAACCAATTTTTTTCGGTATTCAATCTGCTGTGGATTTTAAGAAATCGATTATCACAATTTTTATTGATATTGTGTGAAAAACAATAGTTTTAGTTTAAAAGATAACCCCTTAAAATTTCAAGTCCCTAACCCTTCATATTACCAGATGATATGAGGGTAAATACCCTTAACTGTATCATTTTTTTTTCTCAGTTGTTAATTAAGATATTCAGATGGAAAAATAACGAGAATACTCGAACTTACCTCCTTCATAACATACATTTTTTCACAATTGTGATGAAATTATTAAGGGTAGAAAAAAATCATTTAATTCTTTCGGGATGGGGATTGCAAGCAACCCTTCGAGTGACTACTTCTAAAAAATTCAAGAACAATGTTCTGTTACATGGAACATAATGTGGAACATAATAATAATAATAATAATAATTTTTTTAATGGAATACTATATTTTTTTCCTCAGAAAATAATGGCAGGTATACTTTTCTTTGCAGGCAGGATGCAGATGACGATATAATATCGCAGAAATCTCTGCAGTCGGTCAGACAGACCATAATCTTCCTCAAAAAGCGTACGTAACAACAACAAAATTGTTTTTCAACACTAGGTTTACGGAGCTGTAGAAATAACAGTTTCACATTATTTTATGAAAATGACAAGAATGTATCTATCCAAAGTTTTGGCAATTTTTCAATAATGTGTACCCAAAGAAATAAATTTGGTAAATAATTCCACAGGAAAGCATCGTTACTAGACTGCGGATCTTTATGCAAAATAATAATTTTCTTCGTCAATTACAAGACACTATAAAAAACTCTTTCTATATTTAACGATTTTAATAAATTGCAAATAACATATGAATGTTCTTAAATTGTTTTAATGTTTTTACTGTTTTTAATTACATCCACCCATTTTTGTCATAAATGCATGAAATCCGCAGTCTAATCATTACAATCTTAATAATCGTAAACTAAGAATATTAGAACACCATTTTGACGGGTCCCGTAAACCTAGTGTTACATATACGCAACATTAATTTTGTATTTCGATAACGAGTAAGCATTCACACGAATTCTGATACACTGGATGCAGTTTTATACTTTTTCCCCTATGTTGTATCAGACACCAACCCTGTTTTGTTTCCCTCGTTTCTTACAATTTATTTCTTATTTATCACTTCGCTGCTCGTATGCGAAATACTTTCGTACGAAACGCGTTCGGCGTGTCTGGGGAAAAAAGTGCAATGTATGCAACCCTCTCTGGCGTGCATTTTTGCGAGAGGGGGTTGTAAGCGTAAAGTGCTGATATACTTTTCATTGAAGATGCGAGGGTGGAGGGTTTGTTCCGGCGTGCCGGACGCCGCGAGCTCAGAACGCGAATCTTGAATTCGCTGAAGAGGGGGGAGAAACCTCATTTTGGCAACAGCAACAATAACAACAGCAACGCTGCCCTCGAGTGCGCCGCGGCGTTGCAGCTCTTCCTCAGCCATTTAAAGAAGCCAGTGATGCCTCAGCACGTCCAGGAGCTGCTGCTTGGTAATTCTATATTCACCGACAATGCCACTCTAAATTTCATCCAATACTGCCCCATAGTCCTCATTACCATACCCCGAAAACATCCCCGCATTATTGTCTTATGTTAATTCTTCCCGCTACGTCCATTCCCCATTATCATCATCGTCAATTACATTTAAACCACAGTGCAGCCAAATAGTATGTAAACATTCTCGAAAAATTGTCGATGTCCTCCATATCATTTGGAAAAAGGTACAACCATAAGACTTTCGCGAAACAAAATTATTTTAATTATTTTTGGGAAGGTAATTTCTCCTCTCTCAAAAATGCCGCAATTTCAAACGTCTCCGAAAACTCTCAAAAATTTTTCTCGCGAACAAAATCTCCGTGGATTCGAAGACTGAAGCCTCCTCTTTGCAACGCCTTTCTGAAAATTGATGTACGATTTTTTTCTCCATTTTGTGCAAGGAAAATGACGAACACTGTGCACTATTGTTAGCGGCACACATCTCATTCAAAGATCAATAAAACTATAAGAAAATATCGGAAGTTACTTTTTAAAGCTTCGTTGGAAAGAAGAAGCTTTAGTCTTTATATCTGTGGTGGTTGCAGTGATGCGAAAAATTTTGTTGAGTTTCCACAGACGTTCGAATGTGTGGCATCTTTTAGGAAAAACGCGTCTTCGGTTTGTCGCGCCCTCCATCGGGAAAGTGATCTGAGGAGAAAATGAATGAGGGGATGTGAAGGTAGAGACTTCTAGCTTTGGAACGAGTCCAAATTTAGCGTCGTGCGACCGTTTTTTTACGAAATTATCACGGGTTGAATATAGGCAATTTTGCGAGAATAGGGTGTTTTCATTCACAGTGGTAACATTATTGAGGACGGGATACTTGAAATTCAAAAAAAATTTGTTCAATTAATAAAATAAACATATTGCAACGTCCCCGATTTTTACGCAATACATGCCAAAGAAGAATCCTCGTTCGCACACACAGAAAGAGGGAAAAATCGACCTTTTCCGTTCCGCTGCAATTATTAAAAAGTCTACAAAACAAATAATACTTTGAAAATTGAAAAAGTGAGTGCATAGGTATCTATACATATAAAAATTCAATCGAAAAAGTATCAAAAATTCATGAATTTTATCAAGAAAGGTAAAAAAATGCAGGGCTGCACATTTTTGTACGAGAAACAAAGCATTGTTGAAATTCGATCTTTTATTAAAAGGAATAAATCAAAGTGGGAGTGGAAAACATATTTCCGACAAAAATAAGTAAAATTCATCGCCATAAAACGGAACGAAATGGGTAAAACAATTCGTAGATTTAATCGAATGAATGAACAACGCCTTGGAGAATTCAATCAGAGTTTCGAAATTAATTGAACGGCGCAAAAGCTTTTTGAGCGGGCGAGGAACAGAACGCAAGTGGAAAAGTGTTGATGTGTTTTTAATTTGGCCGTTCGGCGAGGAAGAAACGCAATCTTTTAGATTACACGTTCGGAATTGCGCGACGCTGATGAAATTAACAAGTAAACGAAGAACGCTGAAGTCTGCAATAATTCCGCCGTTGTTGGCCAACTATGTACGTTCCCGAGATCTCGCGTTTCGACACGATACTCGATAATTGATAGGTCACGCTGAGTCAGACATTTTGTAAAATTAGATTTTCCAGCTCCAATATCGTCTTCGACGTACGACGTTCCTGGAAGTATTTCTCGAACGTTTTATTATCCATAGAATCTCATTAAACTCGGATCAGTCAGCGTGTTCCTCATTTCATTAAAATCGATCGACTAATTGTTTATACTCCGCCATATTTGTGAACGATTCGGGACCAAAATGTCGCTTATATCATGTACAAATATTATTCGTTGATGTCTCGAGAGTATAGAAAGGTATAGCGAATAAATTAAATATTAATTTCATTTTAGCTATAACTGTTTTGATTATAAAAATTTCTTCGTAAATCTTTCATTGAGGTATTCCTGACATTTTTCTGAAGAGAATGATACCAAACATGAGACGATTCGGATCATGCTTGCCTGTTTAATCCACGATTTGGTAGAACCTCTGCTATCCGAACTGGTCAGTGAAACACGAATGTTCGGATGAAAGAACAGTTAATACAGAGGTGGATTAAATATGTACAGACTCGTTTAGTGAGTTCTACATATATGGTTCGTTTAGATTCGATCGGTTCGGATAATGGAGGTTTTACTAAATATAATGCGAACTGTATCGTGCGGGGTATCATTCTCTTCAGAAAAATGCCAGGAACGCGCTGATAAAAGTTGCAGAAAGAAACGATCTAGAACGAAAGAGTTGTGTCACTTTCATTGACCTGTAGAAAATTAACTTTCTCAATACTTATGAAATTCTAAGCGAGTCGACTTGACGTAAACGTTTGGGTTAGCAGTGCCATTGACCTAACCTCCATAGTCTCGAGCATAAAGTAGCACAGACGGAGGCGGCGTATAGGGAAACAGTTGGAGGCCAATGGTTACCATAAATTCCGCGTTTCCCCCGGTCCTCAGACCGGCTGAGAATCGTAAGAGCGGTCATTAAATGGTAATTTTGCATCGACCAGCTGACAATCCAGGGGTGACCGCCCATGTGATTGCTAGGGACGCCCTGGGCTTAATACGACAGGACGTCGGAGGCCGTCACGGAGAATTGCTGGCCGAGCTTCTTGATTTACTGAGACACTTGACTCTTTCCGGACCTCCATCCGAGAGATCGGAACTACGCGGTTCGCCACTTCCGATAGCGCTGCTCCCAGTCTTTTTCACTTTAACGGTAAGCCCCGCGACTCAACCCCCAGCCCCACCCCCCACTCATCTACCCCCACCCACCGGAACACGTTCTGTGATCACGAAGATTAAACATTCTTCTCCGACTATCTTCCTTTTCCGAACCTAAACTATCCTCTCTTTCTCTGTGCTACTCTCAGACTTCTTCTGATCTACCTTTTGGTACCTTTCCAGGCTTTTTCCTATCTTGCATTCTGGAACCTAGGGACCCTAGATTACCGTAATCCAGAGGTTGGTACCCGTACAGTTGAGATTTGAAAGTTTGCTGTCCTAGAATTTGGGATCGTATACTATAGCACCCTAGAATTCAACATGTTACAAGCTGGCACCCTACATTTTAACAAACTTTAATTCCCTAGATTTTGGTAGCTTCGAGTTGGAATTGGTAACCCTGTATTGTGGCAACCCTGACTAGAAAATAATGTAGAACCCTAGCATTATCTAGTATAATTCTTACCATTCTAGTGACTTTTTGTGTTCCTGATTTCCGAGACTAGCACCCTACATTTTAACAAACCTTAATTCCCTAGATTTTGGTAGCTTCGAGTTGGAGTTGGTAACCCTGTATTGTGGCACCCCTGACTAGAAAATAATGTAGAACCCTAGGATTATCTAGTATAATTCTTACTATTCTAGTGACTTTTTGTGTTCCTGATTTCCGAGACCCTGCAGAATGAATTTAGGTTAGACGCAACTCCATCAATCACGTCGTTCGAAACTTTTCGCAGATCCTCAAGGGAATTACTCTGCTTTTGTTGTCAGTGTCATATAGTAACTTTCTAAAGGCCCTTTTTAAATTAACCTAGCAAAAAGCCTCTTACCAGACGCTCTTTCTATAAGCACCTTTTTTCTAGTGATTCGTTTTTGCCCCTAGAGCCCTGGTGAGCCTTGCTGAGTGGATTTAGGTTAAGTGTTAATGGTACTTTTTCTTTTTGTCGTCTGCTAGCGAGGTAACCAACCTGAAACCATTAATCACCACAAGCTAAAGCTCACACGAGCTTCCGGAAGCATCAGTGTAATATCTTTCCTCGCGGTATTATAGTGACTTCCTCAAGACCCTCCCGGTGTGGATCTAGTAAATATAAATCCTTAGCTAACCAAACTAATTCCTACGATTTAAAAAGCTACCATATCCTCCCCCATCATTATTATTTTGATTCTAAAATATATAAATATGAATATCCCTAATAATATTTTCTAGTGAATTTTTCTTTATCCCCAGAACAATGAAGGGCCGAGAAATTGCCCCACGGAGCACCGTCCTGGCCCCGCAAAACTTAAAAGCAACAAAACCAGAATTTAAATTTCACACTGAAAGAGTGCGAAACAGATGTCTATTTCCTCCTCTGACGTCATTTGCTCCCAGGCCAGTGCCCTCTGGGGCAACTTAATGAGCGAATGTAGGTTAGGAAGCTTCTATAATTATCTACAGGTGCCAAAAATGATCAGTCCTCGCTCGTCTTAGATATTATTGATCCGGAGAGTTTTATTTTGCAGTGTTCCACACGCGCGCGCGCGCGCGGTTCGATTTATATTTAATGAATTGTCGTTCGTTTAAGATGATATCTTGATTGGAGAAGCAGATCGGCGAGTGAATCGCATAGATTTTCCCGGGGATTGATCGATCGTCTCCCATTGCAGCCAGCTGACCTGCTGAAATGGAAGCAAGTAGCGACCAGATTCAGCGAATTAATTACCGAAGCCCCTGACCAACTGCAGCTGAATGAAAATCGATCACACGACACGGAATCCGTGGGCGGCAACGACGGAAACGCGTCCGACGACTTGAGAAACTGGAATCGCATGCTGGCCACGTAGAAAAACAAAGAATAAGAAAAAAACAAGTATGGATTCTCGATAACCTCGCCCAAGGGTAAAATAAAGAACAAGCAGGAAAGAGAACGTGGCGTGATTCTATGTTAATTCGATTCTCATCTTGTGCTGTCTCTAATTCACACCGAAACCACCGAACAACAAAATCGATTAACTCGTAAAAATAATTTATTACTTTAGCAAGTATGTATCGAGATATTATTTCGATTCGCAAGGTAATAATAATCATTATCTTGTAAGAATAATTTGGAAGTTAAATTAATTAATAAATTGATTGTGATTGAATTTTGAATGGCGGCACTTGAAGAATGATTCTTCAGATCGATCTAAGCGGAGGATCAGGAGTAAAAATGTCGCCGTTGATTAGAGAACAGCAATTTCATTCAACGGTACAAAATTTTGTCCTCTCGTCGACGAAGAGAGTCCGCGCATTTAATGATTTATGTGATAGATAGTAATCTATGTTGAGACGTTAAAGAAACGCTTGGGAGGCCGCCGCGTTTAGGTACCTGCAATGTCCGTTCAAAAGACGGAGAGAAACGACGAAGTTACGCTTAATCCAAATGGCAGTAAAGTAGATTACTCTTCGTCGTTCGAGGCCATAGGGCTTGTACTATACTTACCTCTGGCAAAGAGTGTTTGATCGAAGGGACTAAGCGTGGCAAGAATCGTGTATCGAGTGCAGAGCATGGTTCTATTCATAGTAATCGACGTAAAACTGTGGCAATCTTCACATAAAACCTGTGAACGTAAGATTGAATCGAGAGCTTTAAGGAGGTTGGAGAAGAAACTGATTTTTGGGAATTTTTTTCACAAAAACTGTAAGAGATTCTTCAGAAAATGTTGGTGCATTTGATGTGACACATTTTAGGGAGCATCTGGAAATTTATTTAGTTAAAAACTTTTATTAGTTACAGAGTTATACATGATTTCCCGGAGAGTCCTCTGAGGATGACGGTGACCTTGGGTTAAGCTTGATGTCTACAATGACGACTCAGTAAATTTTACGAACCCGAAACCAAACTTCATTAGGCTCGAACAAATTTAATAATGTAAATTATAGCGATTTTTAATAGCGTCCATATTAGTGTGAAGGCTGAACAATATACTCTTAAATTAACTTAAAATCAGCGACCATAACTGTTATAACCAAAAAGAAAAAAGTTATAGAATAAAAAGTACTTCAAATAAGGATTATAAGTAACCCAAAATTTTGTATCTTGCTGATAAATGTTATCGCTGAGAGAAATTCATTTCGATCACTTATAACAGTTATCAGTGAAAGAAATCTATTTCGATTGCTCATTACATTTATCAATGGGAGAAGATTATTTCGGTTGCTCATAACAGTTATTCGATGAAATAAATTTATTTCGATCACTCATAACAGTTACTGACGAAGGAAATTTGTAATAGTTATTATTAAATAGTACAACTTTCAAATTGGAGACAATCAATTCATTCATACATTTTTTATTCGTAAAATTAATTGCTACTACCAAAATTTAATGTGACAAACAGATTTTGTGTTGTTCTTATGGTCTGTTGATTCGGCTTGTTGTACGAAACCTTCTCAATGAATTTCACAGGCCTGCTCCATCCGAAAAAGAGTAGACAATTCAATAAATAAGCAACCAAAATGAATTTTCTCATCGATAATTATTATGAACAAGCGAAAAGAAATTCGATAATCGATAGCTGTTATGAGCGATCGAAATGAATTTCTCTCATCGACAACTGCTTTGAGCAATCGAAACAGTTTTTCTTCATCTATAACAGTTATCGAGGAGGATCCAATTTTCTGGTAACTAATAACTGTTATTTGTAACCAAAAAGTATAAAAATCGATATTTTTTAATCATTTTGTTCTTCGAATTTTTTTCTTTATATTTTCTGTATATTATCTGAAATTTCAATAATAATCAACTTTTTATTAATGATTTTTATCGTAGAAAATTGTATACTAACTGTTATTTTTGGTCACTGCTTAAAATCAAATGGATGAAGTAATACACAAGAAAATATGTTTCTGGACAGTCCCCGAGTTTGTATTGAATTTACAGTCGCAAGAAACTCTAGTTTCGAATAAAGAAAGAAAAGACTTCCACGTGACCGGCCAGTTCTAATAAAAGAGAGAGAATTCGAAGGTATACCTGAGAGCAGTTTACATATTTAGGAGGTAGTGATTAAAGAAAGCGGCGCAGTTGAAATAAATGTTTAAAGCCTCTTCCGGAAGCTCGGTGATTCCGATGGCGGCTGATTAGGCGAACGTTCGCCCTAATGCCGGTTAATATGCCTATCGATTTGGAATTGGAAATATCCGGAATTCGAGATATCAGAGACCGGCCCGCGGGCATTTGTATAAATTCGTTATTAAAATGAAAATATTCCGTGGCCATGCTCTTTTATTTCACGCTTTTACAGCGCGATCGAAGAGGATCCTGGGATATTCCCAAAATAAATTCGCGATTGCCGTATATCTCCTCTCGAACTTTATAATAATTATTCTGCATCAGTGGAAATTTGTGGTCCATAATAATTTGATATCGCGACTATAACATATTCGGGTAAAATAGAAATCAAATTTGTTAACAGGTTCAGAATTTAACTTTTGATTGCTTTTGTGAATTTTGTTAAATAAATTTATAACGAGGAAAACCGGATCCGTTATTGTTCAATGAATCTTGAATGAATTACACGGAAATTGAAACCTGTCGCGATTGGAGATGTATTATACAGTGGCCCACAAAAGTGTTTGTACGCCCTTTAACACAGAATAACTTTTTTATAATTGTACCAAACGACTTGATGTGCAAAAAGAATATTCCAAAAATTATAATTTACAAGTTTACATGTAAAAATAAAAAGGGCATTTTTTAAAACTTTTTTATGTGGCCGCTTGATGAAAATTTAAAATATATGTTTTGAAGATCTGAAATACATTAAAATCGTACTAAATATTGTGTCATTTTTATAACTTAGCATTTTTTGAAAATTTCCTTAAGCTAAATTTACAAGAAAAATCTCCTCTCGAACTTTATGATAATCATTTTCCATCCAGGGAAGCGGCGCATACCAATTTGATATCGCGACCGCAACAAGTACGAGTGAAATATAAAATTTAATTTTTATTAATTGGTTCAGCATTTGACTTTTGATTGTTTTTATGATTAAATTTGTTAAATAAATTGATTACGAGAAAAACCGGATCCGCTGTTGTTGAATAATTTTGTTACGATGAGACTGGCTTTTCGTATTTTCAATAATTTTTGACGTACTTTTACACGGAAAGATAAACCTGTTGATCGGGAATGTATGTAATAAATTTATTACGAGAAAAATCTCCTCTCGGTCTTCATTTTCCATCAGTGATGATGAATACATTTCAATAAATTTATTACGAGAAAAATCAGCTCCGTTAAATGGAATAATTTTGTTACGATTAGACTGTCTGGCTTCGTATTTCCAATCATTTTTGACGAACTATTATACGGAAAGTGAAACCTGTCGATCGGGGATGTTGAAGCAGCCTTCCATCGGGTGGGACATTTTTCAGGAGCGAATTAATTGTGACAGACAGGGCCACGTTTTGTTCCGTGATAGTGGAGGGTAACTAATTCGTCGTGAGGCATGTGAACAGAAGAGAAAGGTCTGACGTAGCAAAGGTGCCGCGATGCTTCGCTGCCGAACTCGTTAGCGAACTAATTTGGTACAATTCAGCTCATTGTAATCAGTCATTACGCGCTCGTTACAGTCCGCTATCAATCTCCTAACGCGACTTTGCGTCAAACGAACCAGTCCGATCTTTCCTGCTGTTTCAATCAAGTCTTCAATTACGATCTTCATTGGAAAATTAAATTCTGAGTTTATTAAGAATTATGCACCATTTTCTTTCGATATATACGTGTTTCACAACTGATTTCACAGCGATTAATATTTTTACCATGCTTTTATTCATATTTCAAATTAGTTCCGACAGACGCAAATGATTCTTGCCGGTTTTCCCATAATACGCAATGTAAATTCCGGCAATGATCATCTGCTGCTGAAAATCTCAAAATAGCGCCATTTGACGTAGCGGCAAAACGCTCAAACTGTTCGCCAAATGTTACCATCGGCGATAATTTACCGGCAACGACAGAAGGCGCCACTTGCAACGCACAGTATCGGATACCGATAATGTAGAATCCTATTTATATTAATATGGCGCGTATCGATAATGTAGAATATTTTTTTTTGTTTAAGGGCGGTGAGGAAATGCTCTTACGCACACCCTCTCCTCCGATGGTGGTCGGAGAGGGCAGTGTGGGGCTTGGCTTCCTCCTAAAGTGGTTTTGGGGACATTATATGCAGATTATTATTTTTATTATTATTATTTTATTTTTTAGATTATTATTTAATTATTTATTTTCACCGCCCAGGGCCTAGAGGACTTTTGCTCAGCCTATTCTCGGAGACTTTAAACTTTATACCTCCACTGTCCCGCTGGCCGCATTCAGCTCCTGTTCCTGGTTGAACGATAATGTAGAATCCTATTTTAAGTAACGCGCCAATGACCACAATTTAGAAGTCTACATTTTCAGCATCCGCTACGGTGTTTTTCAAATGGCGTCATCTATCATTGTCGGTAAATTATCGCCGATGGTAATATTTGGCGAATTGTTTGAGCGTTTTGCCGCTACGTCAAATGGCGCTATTTTCAGATTTTCAGCAGCAGATGATTCTTGCCGGAATTTACATTGCGTCATATGGGAAAAGCGGCAAGAATCATCTGCTGCTGAAAATCTCAAAATAGAGTCATTTGACGTGGCGGCAAAATGCTCAAACTGTTCGCGAAATGTTACCATCAGCGATAGTTTATCGGCAATGATAGATGGCGCCACTGAACCACAGACGAGATATAGTATACAGGGTGTCTCAAAATTACCTCCGGAGCCGAAAATGGGAGGTTACTGAGATCATTCCAAGCGACATTTTCTTTTGAAAAAATGTCGTCCGCAGCTTCGTTAACGAGTTATTAACGAAAAACACGGACTACTCAGAGCGCAAGCTAGACGCCTGCAGCCCGGCGAGCCGGCAGCCGAGTGTCGGTGGCACGCCGCGATGTCGCAACGAACAAAAGTTTCTCGATGATATGAATCCTCCCCAATTTCGATAAGCTTTGGATATGTTGTCAATGACATGATTCTGAACAACATTTCCCGTTACAGTTTCTGTCGATCGGCTTTAGTTTACGATATTATTGTAAAAACTTGAATGTAATTGTAAATCGATCGATGTACTATTTCCTATTCGATTCCGATCAGCTTTATTTCAAAGGAAAAAGATATTTAAAACATCGAATGTATAAGATATGTCATGGTCGTCGAAATCAGTGTGGACCCACATCATCGGCAACTTTACCCGAACGATAGAAGAAGTAGAAACTGATTGAATTAAAAACTCACTTATTCAGCCGTAAATCCATTTGCTTGTTACACCAGTGAAACAGGAAACACCACACTTTCACACAATTACTGAACACTACACGTAGCACACTTTCGAATTCGTGGTTATAGCGAACGAGAAGAAATTAGAGATACTCCGACGCGGAAAGATGGCCGTGCTCTTCGCGATTCCGCGGGAAACTGTGCTCTCCCAGCCCAGCCTATGGTGCTAGATGGGGTATGTTTTTAACTGTTTTTCCGCGCAGCGCCTCTAGCGGCTATCCATCGTACGAAAAATGTTGGCCACAATCGAAGCACTGTCTAGACGCGAGTTGCCACAGTCGGCCAATAGCAGCCAATACACAGTTGGCGCGCCACACCGGGCCGACTGTGGCAACTCGCGTCTAGGTCGCGCTCTGATTGGTCCGTGTTTTTCGTTAATAATTCCTAAACAAAGCCGCGGATACCATTTTCGCAAAGGAAAATGCTACTTCAAATGATCTCAGGAACCTCCCATTTCTGGCTGTTGAAGGAATTTTGGGAAACCCTGTATAATACACCGTGAGTGGGGCGAATGGGAGACATGTTGCACGTGCGCGATGGGGACGCAACAATGACTGACATTTCGCAGGTTTTAGGTTATTGCTGCGTATCGTATCGTACCTATTATGTACATGTACCTACTTAATGACATGATTCATATGGATCGTTCTCATTTTTCGTCTACACGATAAATTGGCAAATTATGTTTTATTTGCAACGTCACATGTTAAAGAAATAATTAATAATTACATGGTATGTGAAATAAGTAAATGGGTGAATTTTACGTGGCAATAACCTAAAACCTGCGAAATGTCATGACAATGTTGCGTCCCCATCGCGCACGCGCAACTTGTCTCCCATTCGCCCCACTCAATTCTCGGTTAGATGGCAATGGAATAGGATAGAGAAAGGGGAAAAGGAGGAGAGTATTTCCGAGAATTTGGACATGGTTTCATACTCCATCTGGCACCATAGGCTGGGCTGGGAGAGCACAGTTTCGCGCGGAATCGCGAAGACCATGGCTCTCTTTCCGCGTCGGAGTATCTCTAATTTCTTCTCGTTCGTTATAACCACGAATTCGAAAAGTGTGCTACGTGTAGTGTTCAGTAATTGTGTGAAAGTGTGGTGTTTCCTGTTTCACTGGTGTAACATGCAAATTGATTTACGGCTGAATAAGTGAGTTTTTAATTGAATCAGTTTCTGCTTCTTCTCTCGTTCGGGTAAAGTTGCCGATGATGTGGGCCCACACTGATTTCGACGACCTTGACATATCTTATACATTCGATGCTTTAAATATCTTTTTCCTTTGAAATAAAGCTCATCGGAATCGAATAGGAAATAGTACATCGATCGATTTACAATTACATACAAGTTTTTACAATAATATCGTAAACTAAAGCCGATCGACAGAAACTGTAACGGGAAATGTTGTTCAGAATCATGTCATTGACAACATATCCAAAGCTTATCGAAATTGGCGAGGATTCACATCATCGAGAAACTTTTGTTCGTTGCGATATCGCGGCGTGCCACCGACACTCGGCTGCCGGCTCGCCGGGCTGCACGCGTCTAGCTCGCGCTCTGATTGGTCCGTGTTTTTCGTTAATAACTCGTTAACGAAGCCGCGGACGACATTTTTTAAAAGGAAAATGTCGCTTGAAATGATCTCAGGAACCTCCCATTTTCGGCTCCGGAGGTAATTTTGAGACACCCTGTTTATTAGATATATATTCACTTCTTTGAAATATTTATTTGAATAGTTCTAATTTGTTATATAAATAGATTTGTTAGTAGGAAACCAAAAACAAAATAAATGTTAACAAATTAATCGATACAATTAACATTAACAGAAATCTACATTATATTCACATCTACATCAGAAATCTTCATTATCTACATCCGCCTCAACACCGTAGCGGGTGCCGATTAAATTGTGGACATCGGCGCGTTGCTTAGAATAGGATTCTACATTATCGATACGCCCCATATTAATATAAATAGGATTCTACATTATCGGTATCCGATACTGTGTGTTGCAAGTGGCGCCCTCTGTCGTTGCCGGTAAATTATCGCCGATGGTAACATTTGGCGAACAGTTTGAGCGTTTTGCCGCTACGTCAAATGGCGCTATTTTCAGATTTTCAGCAGCAGATGATTCTTGCCGGAATTTACATTGCACCTTACGGGAAAACCGGCAAGAATCATTTGCGGCTGTACACACAGCAAGTAATCAATACCTTTAAATGCATCAAAGCATATTTGAAATAAATTCCTGTCATTCTAGGCACTTCAAATATTAGTATACCTTAATCACAGTACAATGTTGTATTATTCATGATTATTCGTCAACCATTTCTTGTTAATAAAATAGCAGTGAAGCAATAAGCGATATGAGAATTAAAATGTTACGAGCTGAGTCCACGATTGTTTACATACATGTTAGTATAGCAGAATATTAAGCAACATTCTGAATACAATTTTCATTTCATTTAATATAGCCTACTAGCTTCTACATATTGAATTCAGATATCAGAAGAGTGGACAATTGCAGAACACCCGATAGTTTCCATTCCCCTAGTCCATAAAAATCTAAAATCCTACATCAACAAGATCCCAAAGCCGTAAAGAATTCCTCACAGGATGCTGACGATCGAGCAAATCGCTCTGGCAGAATCAATACGAAGAAACGATAACTCGCTTTCCTCGTTGGGGCCCGTGCAGCAGTTAGGGGCTGGTCCTGGTTCGCATAATCCCTCGTGCGGCTCGCCGATCCGGTTCTCTGGAGCGTGACACCACGTCCATGGGTTTTAGCGTTCGCCCAAACGTTTCGCATACCTTAACCACGCCCTTATGCGTGGCCGCCACGCCCTTCGACCAATAGACGCGCCTCTATGCTCTCTGCAGGTCGTCGGAGGGGATGACAGGTCGCTGAGGGGGAGGGGCAAGGTCGTTGCTCGAGAGCACGGGACACCGAAGTTATTGAATTCGTCGAATTGGCTGGCAGCTTTGCGCAAAAAGACGGATGGACGAGCAGATCTGCGGATAAACGGTCGGAAGTTAGGGCACACCGCTACCGATCGATGCATTAACTATGATCGCCGGTGCTGGTACTCATTTTGGTACAGTCCAAGGCTATTGTGGAAGACTGCATATGCTAAACAGCTCGGCAGGTGGAAGCCTAAGTGGACCGGCGAAGCCGGATTATCACGTCGGCCGGCTGATCGGCGTGGATAAATTGTTTGCAGGATGGGAACCGGCTTTTTAACGATATTGAAATCGCACGAAACGTAATTTGTTACTGGACGGTGCCTCCTCTTTTTGCTGCACCGACCCCGGATCATTCTGAGATCGGTTAACCGGCAATCTTTTGCTGCTTGTTTTTTAGGAGTGCAGTGGGAATTGCAGTTTATGTGCTTTTACAGTCACTGATGTTGAAAAAACGTTAACATCTACTATTAAATAAATATATATACTGGATCAATCACTGATGTTGAAGACACGACAATATCTACTATTACTGCATTCGTAACTGAGAAAGAAGAAATATTAACATCCCTAATAACTACTGAATCAGTAATTGATGTTTATGTGTTTATACAGTTTAGAAGATTTTTTTGGAGGAAATTTATTGACTATTTTCTTCATTTTTTGAGTTGTGAGATTTGTTAATGTGTTTACGCACGAAACGTAATTTGTTACTGGACGGTGCCTCCTCTTTTTGCTGCACCGACCCCGGATCATTCTGAGATCGGTTAACCGGCAATCTTTTGCTGCTTGTTTTTTAGGAATGCAATGGGAATTGCAGTTTAAAAGATTTCTTTTTGGGAAATTTATTTACTATTTTCTTCATTTTTTTTTAGATATATTGGGATGTTTAATTTGTCTCTTATTGAGTCGTGAGATTTGAGATTTGTTAATGTGTTCGTTTGTTAAAAATTTTTATAATGTGGTTTTATACATTATTTAGGATACGTTTATTAATTTGAATTCTGGTGAAAAAATGAATGAGGTATTAATTCAGGATCATTCATGCAACAATTTCTGAGGTGTGATGATTTAATATTTAAAATATGTGTAAAATGTATCATAGTTAAATATGTGAAGCATATTAAAGTTAATTTGTTTAAGAAGTCGATGAGATATAAAAGACATAGCTACATAAAACAATTTACTATGAATCAAATTATAATCCTCTGGTCTTCTTTAATTAGTGTGTCTCAATTAAGATCACAAATCTCCATATCAGTTCACAAGACTGATATTACAATAATTTCATAATTTAATATTCTTTCAATGATTGAATTTAACATCTTTTTAAAAATTCTCTACATTCTACTTTGAATGCATAGAATCCATTAGCTGCCGAGAAACATTAACAATTCCCCACCAATATTTTTCAAACAGTGTCATTTAATACCTTACTAAATTCCTCGATTCTATTTACTATAATATTGTATGACAACAATATAAAAATGAGTGATGACAAAGAAAATGTTGTAATAACAACAATACAAGGGGGGGGGGGGCAGAAATCGTAGTACAACCGGTCAGGGGGTGACTCTGCATTCAAAAATACATCGAAGAAAAGGAATAACATTCTTTCGTTTGGCAGCTCATTTTCGAGAAAATCAGATTCACGTGCATTAATATGTATATGTAGAAAGTAGAATTGGTTGATCATGGTCAGACGGGTCACACGATTCCTATGCAATAGCACGTGTAATTGCTGCATTTTCAAACTCGATTATCTCGAAAACGAGCTGCTAAACGAAAAAATGTTATTCCTTTCTGTCGACTGATTCTTGCATATAGAATCACCCCCTGCCCGGTTGTACAACGATTTCCGGCCAACCCTGTATAAACAATATAACAATAAAAGCATACTGTAATACCTCTTCAATCTTTTAACATAACTTAAAAACAACCCCAAACTCAATCAAAATTGTCTTCAAAACAGCTACCATTAGTCAACACCAACAACATCGACCCAGCGTTCTCCAAAATACAATAAAATTGAATACCTCGTTTAATTCTCGAATTTCCAAAAATCCAATTGAAACAATTTACCTCGCTCCTCAATCATCCCCATAATCCCCTTGATCTCATTCTACGTACCATTACGCCCCATTCTCCTGATCCTCCATATCCAGGAACCGAGATGATCAGGGGTTGAAATGGACCCAGTCGTCGTCTCCTTCGTCGGGCCGGTTAACGACGTGCCGTCCGAATCCAGGCGACGATCGATCAAAATATTTCGCGCGTGGTTGCTACCGTTTCTCCGGGGCGGTGCTGGTTTCCCTAGGGAGAAGGAGAGAGAACGCTTGTTGCCGTTCCCATCTCCCGTTGCGTCCCCGTCATCATCATGCCGTAACTTTTTATGGTTTAACTCCAGCCGAGACCTGCTGACTCGGTCTTCCGCTGTTCCTTAGCCACGCCCACGACCAATTGAAGTCTCGGACCGCTCTAGCGCGGCCCCCCACGTGCCAGCTCAGGGAACGCTGCGCGCTAATTGGCCGTAGACCACACCCACAGGGCGGGGAGTCTTGGCGCGCGGGTGGAGGGGCCAGCGGGATAGAGGCGCGACTGAAAATAATTAACGGCGAGTGGCTTCGGGGCGGAGAGCGCGGTGAAGGGGTGGAGAAGGGGCGGAGACGTCGCTCAACGCGATTCGAGTGGATGCAAAAGCGGGTGGGGACAGAATGTGTGTTTTTGCGCCGGCGAGGGAAGGATTAGTCGGATCACGAGATTGAATATGCGCGTAATCGAAGGACTTACGGGCCGGCAGAAAATACGCTCGTCGTCTTTTGTACATGATTTGTTGGATGTGTGTTCCCTTTCGTGTGGGTCGGGATTTATTAACACCTTCTCTCTCCGGACCGACGCCCGTAAAAATACGGAGATGCGGACCTTCTTAACGATTCCGAGACTGATCGGCTTTTGATGGAGAGGTCTGTGACTTGGTTTTTCAGAGGACGGTGGCCGCTTTTGTTGCTGCTTTTGTGGGGTTGTTTTTGCATTGTCGGGGTTAGTTATAGGCAATAGAAAATGATGGAGTAACAAATTTAAATGTACAATTTTTCGGTAGATTTAATATCGAAATTGAAGTTGGAATTAAAATTAATTTTTGGCTAATGTCCGATACGAAGAATTTTTCATGGGGTCTTTTTGAATTTTAAGGGTTGGTTGGAGAAGAAAATTATGTGGCAACGAATTTAAATGTTGTACAACTTTTCTATAGTATTAATCAAATTAAAATAATAAAATAAATAATAAATTAAAATTAATATAATTAATATAAATAATAATAATAAATAAATTAAGATCAATTTTGTGGGTAATGTTCGGAGTATTTTTCATGGAGTTCTTTTTGCATCTTAAGGGGTGGTTAGGCGAGAGAATATTATGGGGCAACGAATTTAAATGTTGTACAATTTTTTTCGTAGATTTGATATCGATCTTGAAGTTGGAATTATCTACAATGCATTTTTGGGTAATTTTTAATATGGAGAAATTTTTCTCATGGAATTCATCAAACAAGAGGTTTTTTTTATGTATTTTTGCTATTATTCAAGTGGAAGAAAAATAATTTATTGAAGAAGAATAATCATTTTAGTGTTAATTCGAATGCCCCCAAATTTCTAGTAGCAAAATCAATTTTTGTTTAGTGTTAGGCTATGGTGAATTTTTCCTTATTGTCTTTTTGAGAGACAAATAAAACTGGCTATAAATAACGTGTGTATTGAACTTCATTGAACTTTTTCTTGGAATCTGTCATTATTTTGTACTTCCAGGAAACTTCATTTTTTATTTACAATGTTCGTGCGGTCATGAAATTGATGATAGTAGCTGAAGTAGGAGAACGCTTCTATCCCCTTGTTTTTTATAATCCCATTATTCAATCAATAATGCTACTACTGTCTATTATACTTCACATAAACATTGTTTTTTTCTATCGTACTTATTGCTCGATGATCTTTGTGCAATTATTTCTGACATGATTCACTCTGACTAATAATATTAAGTAAACTACAGCAATGATAGAATATTCAATCAGAAATATAGAATACTCGATCAATATCAAAGAAGTTTTGGTAAAAATTGTCAACATGTTGGTTGAAGACTAAAATAAACAAGAACACAGACAGACATACTATTCTCACCAATATGTATAAGCTTATTATACCAATTCTCATTCCAATAAATGTTAATTCAATTCTCGTAGCAAAAAATTGGTTGAAAAAATCATTTTCCATAATGGCTAAAATTTTTCTTATTTTCCGATCACCTCTTTTGCGAAAACTCGAAATTACAACGTGGATATAAGTATTTTACATTCAGTCACTAAATACCTAACTTCCACAATAAATTAAGTTTTAATTACAATAAGTCCCGATAAAGTTGAATTTATTTCAACAAATCCTCTGCCATAAAAAATATCATTAGTCAACAAGGAAGTACGTTATGTGTACCCACACACAACAAACCAATTAATCCATCAAAATTCATCTTTCCCCCAAAAGTCTCCAAATAAAAAATGACAACAAAGTAAGCCCTCGCATTACACCATTCAACGTCCAGCACCGAGCCCTCTAATCAGTCCATGGTCCCCAATTACGAGAAACCCCCTTCCCATTGGAAGCGGCCACCTCAAAATCGTTTACCCAAAGATCCCATCAAAATCGGACACCATAAACCGACGAAACCCAGCATTCAGTGTTCATCTGCCAATCCTGGGTGCGTGTTTGGCCGGGGCATCGTCACCAACAGGTCCAAATCATCGACTTTCAATGCCTAACGAAAGCAATGTTAACAAACCGGTGATTTGACGACAGAGGAGGTGAAACGGTGCGGTGCGACGACGGAGCCTCGCAAACCGCTGGAAGACCTACCGTGGCAGTGAATCGGGGTGGGTAGAGCGTGGAGGGGATAGACGCCGCCCACTCGGCCCGTGCGTCGAGTGAGAGGCTGTGGGCGGGGCTGTTGGGAGCCAACCGCGTGGTAGACGGTGCCAGGGCCGTCGGGGCGGGGGGGAAACAGGCGCATCGGTAGTGTGGGTATCGTTCGAGCGCAGTGTCCCTGGAGACGCGGCGCTGGTTGCTCGATTTTCCTATTCCTTTCCGGTTTTTCTCGGTTTCCGGCCGCGTGCGTTTCCCCGTCGTCCTTGGACGTGATCCTCGTCGAGGAAAACCAACAGAAGCCTAGCTCAGTGCCCACGATTCAGTCCTAAAACATCTGGAAGTGCAAATTATCAGCGAACAATGCTCAACCATCAAAGTTCTGAAGATTTTCGTTGAATTCCGAGGACTCTACACTTCCGAGGACCAGGGGGTTTGTGTATTTGATGGACCTCGGGCCTGTGGACTCGCCGCAAGGACACGTCTTCTTTTTCTTGGACCCCGTGCTGTGTGTATCTAGTGGGCAATCGTAATTTTCTCGAGGATGAGATCGAAGAGGACGATGTTTCACCGAGTTTGAACGAGTTTCAACAAGTTTGAGATTGTTTGGAGGCCAAGTTGGGACAGTTATCGTGGAGTTACGGGGCTCCTGGAGTACTAGACCGAGCCCCAGGCTCGGTTCTTGACGGTTCAGTGAGGTTGGACAGAGTTTGAGGTGGAGTTCGAGGGTGTTTGCGGAATTTGGAGATGCCCGATGCAATTCGCTTCCTTTTGACGAGGCTCCTGAGCAAGAGGAGGACTGTATCGTGATGTTTGGGACGGTTTGAAAAGGTTGGAAGCGACGGTGAGCGTTATAGTGATCCAAGGACGAGACTCCGGCTGGGTAAAAAAAAGGTTTATGGGATTCGCCGGGCCGGCAGTTCGCAGTAAAACGAGATTCAGTGAGTTGGCGGCTGCTGGGGATAACTTGCGGGAACGAGTTCCGAAGAATTCCTCCCGACGCGGCAGGTAGGTGCGGGTTAACTTAATAACCGGCCGGGACTTGTTTCGCGGCGATTAGCCGGCGCGCCTCACAGCGAAGCATGATTAAAAGACCGGGCCATTTGCATCCGCAAACAGAACCGGACGGATCGTGACGAACAATCAATCATTCGTCGGCTCGGTGGATTAATGACCGACGTCGCGAAGTAGCTTTCCGCGACCGGAAAACCGCGTGGACGTCGCCGGCGGTGCCCGGGTCGGTTGTGACCCGAGCTGGAAAATCGTTCCCGATGATTGTATTAACCCCTTGCCGTCTTTTGACGAGCCAGACTCGTGATAAAGGCTTTCAACAAAGTCAAACAAATATGAATGTTACGCGCGTTTCATGTTAAATGAAATAAAATTCGTTCGTGTGTGATCAATCTTTAAGCATCGAAATAAATGTAGCCATACAAGAAATATATATTTCCTTTTCTTTCTCGTTTTAATGATATAAAGAGTATTTGCTTGATACATGCGAATAAAGGATAGATCTTGATCCTCGATCATTGATCTCTTCTGGAAATGGCCGATTGACGTGTTTCAATCTTATTGAAAAACCATTAATATTAATTATAGCGGGTCAGTGAGAAGTACCTGGAAAAATGGATTTGTTTGTAAAAATGATGGTTGACATGTTGCGATGTTAAACAATCTTCTTGCACTTTCTGATTTCGTTCATTTTTGTTAATAAATTGATTAACTTCGTGTTTCCGATTAGCATCGTTTGATCGCATTGATTTATGGCTGTCCAGCGTTGGGAAAACTGATAAATGAAGCCGCGAGTTTGTCGATTGAATGACATCATCGACTGCAACGTTCTGGAAAAGAGGTTTAATTAATAGACGATGATTAACAGACGCTTGCAGAGGAGGTTCTTCGCCGTTCTTCCATGTAAATGTTAACGACTGTTGGATTTTTATCGGTTTGTTTATTCGCCGAGGCGTAAACGACTCGTGCGATCGACCAACTCCGTGTCCGTCGGAGACTATTCAGCAGGATGTTACAATGCTTGGCGGGATGTGAACGGAGAAATTGATGACACGATCGTTTTGATTATGATTTAATGGAATTTCGCGTGTTGTAAAATTAATTTATGGAATTTTTGTGGAGTAGTAATGCTGATGATGGGGTTGTTGAGTTGCCGGAGCTACTGGCTTGTGATTATTGCTTTTACGAGAATGAGAGATCAGCTGTGATTTATTATATTAGATTGGCAACTAAATTCGCGATCTATTGTTTCGTAATTCTCTTATTGTATCGTTATAACCTCGTCAGTGACCATTCTGCAATTAATTTGATATAAAATACCCTTGCTTAAAAATATATATGAATGGCTTTGTTTCAGAAAATGTGGAGGTCACGAACTTACAAGGGAAGGACCCCAAGTGTCCGACTTCGAATTTGATCATTTTTTGTGAGATGATGGTACATGGATCCCTAATTATGTATGCAAAATATTAGGTGTAGTTGCTCAATAGTTTCAAAGATATGAACAATTAAAGTTTCGTACCGTTTCATTAGCCGTGTAAGCAGGTTGCGTGATTTGAAACTTCAATTGTTTATATCTTTGAAACTATTGAGTAACTACACCTAATATTTTGCATACATAATTATGGATCCATATACCATCATCTGACAAAAAATTGTCAAAATCGGACACTTGGGGTCCTTCCCTTGTTAGTTGCCAACCTAATAGTAGGAATATCAATTGTTAATATTTTTATTCATAATTAGACCGCGGTTTTGTGTATTTTCCAGACAAAAATGATCATTCATGCATTCACTACAAAAATGAGCGTTTGAAATGTAAAAGATGAGTAAAAATATTGAGAAAATTCGAGAAAGAACTAGTAATATTATTAAGGAAAGAGTATGAGATTTAGTGGCTACTGTTTCTTGCAATTAATGCAGAATATTTTTATTTTCCACGGAGATTCGCAGTCTGTTTATACTGTAACGAGTGTTGCAATTAGTGTATGTCAAGATAAGAGAATTTATCCAATGATTTTCCACAAAGCAGCCGGTATAATTTTAGAATTTGTTAAATCGGAAACCTGAAACCAGTTATTTCGGACTGGTCTGGTAAGCTTGGCGTTAAATTACATAAATGTTGATACAGCAAGAAGTGCAGTAGATAGTTCCGAGTGTGTAATTACTATGCCAGAATTTTCAAATGAATTTCAGTCATCCTGGACACTTGTGCATTTAATATCATAATTTTTGCTGTTCTCGTTCCAAATTGCATTTTTTCATACAAGTGAACTGGCTACTCTTATGCAATTACAGTCAAATCAACTAGTGATTGTATTACTACAATCATTTAATTTATATTCGATTACAAAATAATTGAAAGTTTCGATAACGAACATGTTTTTACTTCGAGTGATAATTTCTTTGACATTTTGATAATCGTATTGTTGATTTGCCTGTTCTGAAGTTAATTGAAGTGAAAAGAATTGCTTTTTATTTAATGGATAATGCTCGAGTTGATTTACAAATGAAATTTGATCGAGTTCACGGATTGGTTGTTTTCTATCAAGTTTCCGGAGGTATTTAGCGATTAATGCGATTCCAATTCGCATCGAGAGCACGATGAATTAATTGGTGCATTAAGTAGAGTCCAATTAATGTATAGAAATTCGCAACGGTCCATTTTTTCCGCGGTAGGTACGCGTTGTAAAAAGGAGGTCGTCAGTCGGGCGATTTGTCACAGTTTTTCGACGTATTGTTTGAGCCTGGTGCACGGAACCCGTTTCCGGTTGATGACAGCTTTTAAAAGGACTCAAAACGCCCTGAATAATCGTGAACGTCAACGCGCGTTTGTCGTTACCCTAAATGATTTTACGCGAAGCTTTGCGAAAATCGCGAAACAACCCTCGGAAATTCAAGGATTCCCTAAATCTTAGCGTTTGACGATTTACATAAACATTTGCAGTCTGAAAATAGTCGGGGTCATTTAAATCTTGGAAGTTTTATATAAACAAATTTCCAAAATTATTGCTCCGATTAATTGGTTCTCAAATAATTAAAAAATGCGAGGACCCACTAAATCATAGCATTCAACGATTTATATGAACATTTGCGGTCTAAAAATAGTCGGGGTCATTCAAATCTTCGAACTCTTATATAAACAAATTTCCAAAATTATTGCTCCGATTAATTGGTTCTTAAATAACTCAGAAATTAGAGGGCCCACAAAATCTGAAGATTTCTTGAAGTTACATAAACATTTGCAGTCCGAAAATAGTCGGGGCACATTTAAATCATCGAACTTTTATATAAACAAATTTCCAAAAATTGTTGGTCCGATTAATTGGCTCTTAAATAACTAAAAAAATGCGAGGACTCACTAAATCATAGCATTCAACGATTTATATAAACATTTGCGGTCTAAAAATAGTCGGGGGTCAATTAAATCATCGAACTTTTATATAAACAAATTTCCAAAAATTGTTGCTCCGATTAATTAGCTCTTAAATAAGTAAAAAATGCGAGGGCTCACTAAATCATAGCATTCAACGATTTACATAAACATTTGCAGTCTGAAAATAGTCGGTGTCATTTAAATCTTCAAACTTTTAGATAAACAAATTTCCAAAAGTAGTGGTAAATTTGAAAAATTATGCTTTCTTGAGTAATGACTGCTATACAGTGTTTCGAGTGTGTATACACAGGCCAGTCAGTCTTTGTTGTCAGTCTTTGTTGACCTACTTCAGCAAGATACTTAACACGGACAGCTGAGTTAAAACCGGATATTCAGTTTATAAGGGTCCCTATCTCCTGGCCGACCCTATCTTCGCCTAACATAACCTAATCTGCTTTAAATCTGACCTCTGTGTAACTTATCCTGACATAATCCTTTTAGGCTACCGAAGGGATTACGCTGTCCGAGTGCTAGAATAATAAATCCATCACACAACTATTTTGATCGTTATACTTCTAATCAAACACACAATCTTTTACAAATCTTCAGTAATAAAATATCACTGATTTAACAATCCTTCAAGAACCGGAACTTGACAATCAATGGTTTAAATATTAATTAAGATATCAGAGTTATCAGAGCCATGCATAATCTCTTTTTCCAATATGGCGGCCGCATTTCGCATCAGCTGATCGCAAAAGCACACGACTATCTGTAACAAGTATACCAACAATTTATTTCTAACACAGACCAATCAGTTTATCTCACAAAAATGAACGAAATATGTTAAAACTCTGCTTTATTTCTCAATTTTCATATATAAATCTTCTCAAGCTCGACATTCAGGATGATGGAATTGAAAAACCTAAATCAAAATCAATTTACTATGATCACTTGCTACATACAATAACTCTAATCTGCCAGCATATAATTTTATAATGTCAAAATTCTACTGAATATCCAAGATGGCCGACTTTCGCGATTAATCGTGCACAGTAAACACTATGGCACGCACGAGCACAGTGAAACAATCATTGATCGAACGGAGCGGAACTCGTTTTTCCTTCTTTTCGGCCAATTCATTACATTACATTACCAGAGCACCGATATAGAAATTACGGGCCCTGGAACGTACAATTCAGGAACATGATTTGTGAGAAATAATGTGCACAGAGTGTGTCAGTCGCCAATTATCGTGTCAGTCACCGGCAACAGCCGCCGTTTCCATCGGCATCGTCGGAACGACTGATGGCCGAGGAACGATCTCACATGTGTGCTTTTTTCTTGCCCGTTCAACATTTATTTTTGCATCGCTGTATTCCTGAAATTAATAATTATTATCCTCCCTCCAGCTTTCCCCGAGTTTTTTTCCCCGCTCATGCGAATGATTTTCATGAAACTTTGTAAGCTTGTTTACGTACACTCGGCCTACAACCGTGAATTTTTATACGTTTTTACCGTTAAAATTATAGTGAATGTCTTCCCGAAAAGCTGACAGGTTGGCATCATTTTTTCTGGAGTAGCAACAAAAATTACAAAAGTTGTTCGAGTATACCATCACGCCATACTCTCTTAAAAATGTGTCCTTAAAACTTCGCACAATCTTGAAAGTAGTTATGGCAATTTGTTCTGGAACTCTTATCGGATGATTTTCTAAAAAACTACTGGTTCGTGATGAAGATTTTAAACAAAGTGTAACAAATCTGAATATGCTATGCCTTTCTCTTTAAATGAAATCAAATTTGATTCGTTTGTAATCAATAGACTGCGGATTTTATGCATTTATGACAAAATTTGGTGGATGGAATTTGAAACAGTAAAAACATTAAAACGATTTAGGGACATCCGTATGTTATTTTCAATTTATACAATTGTTAAAGATGGGAAGAAATTTTTGTATGGTTCCTGCATGTTGTAAGCGACGAAGAAAATTTTTATTTTCCATAA
The DNA here is from genome assembly GCA_028455765.1 of Lasioglossum oenotherae. NCBI lineage: Eukaryota > Metazoa > Arthropoda > Insecta > Hymenoptera > Halictidae > Lasioglossum > Lasioglossum oenotherae. Next base: position 9,133,574 of record CM052295.1, read on the forward strand.
AGATCTGCAGTTTAGTAATCAACGTTTAAAAATATTTAAAATTTAACATTTTAAAAAATGTAGCCATATAAAAAATATAAATTTTCCTTTCTCTTCTACATTTTTGTCTTAGATTATGAACAAACAAACATTTACATTTTTAACCGACTTCGAAAAAGCAGGAATTTACTCAATTCGATCTGTGTGTGCCTTTTTTTCGCTTTTTTTCTATGTTTATATATATGGATATGCTATTTGCAGATCATTGTTGGACCTAAACGATATTATACTCGGGACAGATCGGATAATAAAGATCTCGGAAATCGGTGAAGCTATAAAGCCAAGGCCCCCGTCGTTAATCGGAATGGTGTTAGGTTTCCCATAAAATGATGACGGTGCTGACCTAAGCGGACCAACCCTCGAGAATTTTATTGCGCGTTTGTCAGTCTGTCGCATAATAAATGTCACAATTTTCCTGCATGTCTCATTTTGTCAATTTTTAACTTGTCAGGTAGAAAATTGTCACTATCTGAGACCATTCTTAACATGTTTGCTACAAAGTGTTCATCATTTTGTTCATTTCTAACATGTTTGATATAAAATGTTCGTCGTTTGACCATTTTCGCCATAATTCAAACAAAAATGGTCACTATCTTGCCATTTTTATTTTGTTTGTTAGAAATTGTTCGCTATTGTGTTCATTTTACCATATCCTATCCAAAAACAATACTTCAAACAAAAGTGGTCACTATCTCGCCATTTTGAATTTGTTTGTTAGGAAGTGTTCGCTGTTGTGTTCATTTTACCATATCTTATTCGAAAACAAACTTTCAACCGAAACGAAAGACTCCAAAAATTACCGTTTTGTAATCTACTTATCAAAATCTTTTCGTAAATTCGTCTTCTACAAATACTCGTTTTCTAAAATCTTTTCTCGTCAAAATGACGTCGAATAAAACAGCGGAACCGATTGCTCTGATTCCAGGGATGTCGCAGAGCTGATCGCCAGGTTCTAAAATGGCCCTCGACAATTCAAAGTGATCGGAAACTGGCATCCTTATCGGTTCAACGATCGTTTCGTGGCGCTCGATTGAAATGCGATGAGAAAATGTGACGGAAATCCGTGCTCGACGCGAACCAACGTCGACGAGCAAACCGGAAGCCGTCCAGTCGGAAGTGATCCGTGTCCAGTTGTCAGGCGAAGAATAAGAAGAGGTGCGAAAGATGCCTCGACCGTCGAGGGACACCTACGGCGACCAGAAGCCGCCCTATTCGTACATCTCGTTGACAGCGATGGCGATCTGGTCGTCCAGGGACAAGATGCTACCTTTGGCGGAGATCTACAAGTTCATCGCGGACCGGTTCCCCTACTATCGCAAGGACACGAGAAGATGGCAGAATTCGCTGAGGCACAATCTGTCTTTTAATGACTGCTTCATCAAGGTTTGTGAGATCTTTGTTGATTCATTCGACGAGCGTACCGCGTGCGGTAGAATGCCGGTTCGATTCTGTGTATTTGTTGTACGAGTTGTTGGAGAGCTGATAGATTGGGCGAGGTGGAGCATAATCTATCAGTTAGGATTTTTAATCTGTCATTGGGGTTAATTGATGGTTAGACAGTCTCTCAGGTATTACAAGGGCTTGCTACTGTTGTGCAGAGGGGTTGTAATCTGTTTTAATCTATCTAATCTATGTGACGATTTGGATCTTTTTATTTATGTTTCGATTCTGTTGGTTGTTGCAAATTGATTTCCAGATTGTTTCGTTTCTTCTGGATTGTTTTCCAAGCGAGATTTGATGTTAATGTGCCTTAATCTATCTCATCTGTGTGACGATTTGGATCTTTTCATTTACGGTTCGATTCTGTTGGTTGTTGCAAATTGATTTTCAATTTGTTTCGTTTCTTTCAGTCTCGTTTTCAAGCGAGACTGGCTGTTAATGTGCCTTAATCTATCTAATCTATGTGACGATTTGGATCTTTTCATTTACAGTTCGATTCTATTGGTTGTTGCAAATTGATTTCCAAATTGTTTCATTTCTTTCAGTCTCGTGCTTAAGCGAGACTGAATGTTAATCTATCTTGATATGTCTAATCTCTATGTCGATTGGTATTCTTTCATTCTGTGTTTGAATCAGTACTGTAACAGTAACTGGCTTGTTATTACTTTATTCAACTATGGGAACCTCGCGAATAGAATTCCGTTTCGACAGTGAATTTTCTGTAATCGATAACCTTAATCTATCAAAGATTGCGGATAGATGCAGGATCTAGCTAGTAATTTCCTGTTCATTTAGTTGTTAGTGTAGTAGATTATCTATCAATATTCAATTATTTCGTCAATACTTTCCCACGATTGTTCCCTCATTCTTGTTTAATCTATCGAGGAGTGTAAAAATTGCAAAGCTCCCCACCCGATCTCAGTATTTAATAAATTGCCATTTGTTAACATTAAAAAAAAAAAGTTTGTGTCGCAAATTGCCAGTGCAGCGAGACGAAACTTTCTCATCTGTTTGTAGATCAATGGTTTAGTGAAAATGCAGCTATCCGTTTTTCACCGAGACGATTAAAGATGGCGGGCAAAATTTGGTCGCATGTTAGAAGCCATTAGTCTTTCTCACGACAGTTGGGGTTCTTGACCCTCTAATAGGCTAAAGAAAGGCATGTCCCCGATATTAATCATGCGGAACTCGGGTATTTTTATTAATTTTTGGAGATTCCACGATTGTGTCGAAATTATTTTCCATTTTGTCCGTATTTTAAAAGTGATTAATTACATAATACTATTTACCGATTACGTTCCCGCTCGAACTTGGACAACGAAGTTAAGTGTCATCGTAAACAAAAATATTAGGGAACAATGGCGATGATACGAAGAGGGGGCGTAATTCTTTTCCGCTTAGTAACCGCTCGATCGAAGCGTTGATAAAGAAAGTGGGAACATGATTGATGGCTCACGATTCTTCCTCTCTATAACTTGAAGTCATTGTTTACACGCTAAAAGCCACACAAAAAACCATGGGGAAGTCAATTCTCACACTCTGTGTGCATCAATTTCTCGCGTTCGAAGCATCATAAAAATATTTAAAACAATGAACAACGAAACGTTCCCTGTTTCTCAAAAGTTCTAGATTTCTAAACTGATTCTTTCAAATTTATTAAAATGGGAAAATTGCGAATTAATATACAATAATTTCCAGCACACCCTGTAGATAAATCAGCGAGCGCAGGTTAAATGTCAGCGGAATCTCGCATCTAAACTAACCTAACCGTGTTCTTTTTTTTTCGCCAGTTTATCTGCTATCTGCATGTACTATCGATCCAAAACAAAAAGCTCTCCGCAGCGCATAATTTCCGGCAGTCAATAATAAGAAACGCCGCCATTTTGGGCGACCCGATGTGCACTGTGTATTTATACATGTTCACTTTCACTTGAAAACGCAGGCGAACGAAACGGACACATAATTCGATAAAATCTACACGCTCAAGTACGAAGTTCCATTTGTAGAATGCAATTTGTTCGAGATCGTATCGCGACGTGTGCAAAAACCCGACGAGAGAATTTTAATCCGCCGATATATTTATTTGTCGGAAGTCTTTTAATCGTTTCGATGAAACCGCGCTTCTTAATTAGTCGTTTTTCCGTTTTCCAATTTACAGTTGTAGATCTCCCGTCGATTGAAATTGAAATTATCCTTGATACCATCTTGTGGATCGCGTGATGCACGTGGAAATTCTGAGGCAAATAATTTATTGCTTTTCGAGTGGATGCGGTGGTGCTGAAATTCCTTTTCCGAAAATATCGCGCCCATTAACGATCTATTAAAATGAAGCGAAATATGTACATGAAAAGAAGACAACGTGGATAAACAAATTGAAAAATGTGTCTGAGTGCTATTTTTAAATGACGTTGCCTGCTCTTTGAAAATAGATCAAAAATACATATCTGTTTCATTAATTTTGGAAGAAACCTAAAATTTCTGAAAGTATAAATTAATGAATAAACGCTTATAATAGAAACAGTATCAGTACAAAACATTTTCAAGATTTTGTTGTTGTTAATTTTGACTATTTTTAAATGACGCTTCCTGCTCTTTGAAAATAAATCGAAAATAAATTTTTGTTTCATTAATTCTGGACGAAACATGAAATTTCTGGAAGCATAAATTGATAAATAGACACTTACATTAGAAACAGTATCAGTACAAAACATTTTCAAGATTTTGTTGTTAATTTTGATTATTTTTAAATGACGCTTCCTGCTCTTTGAAAATAAATGGAAAATGAATTTTTGTTTCATTAATTCTGGACGAAACATAAAATTTCTGAAAGTATAAATTGATAAATAGACACTTATATTAGAAACAGTATCAGTACAAAACATTTTCAAGATTTTGTTGTTGTTAATTTTGACTATTTTTAAATGACGCTTCCTGCTCTTTGAAAATAAATCGAAAATGAATTTTTGTTTCATTAATTCTGGACGAAACATGAAATTTCTGAAAGTATAAATTGATAAATAGACACTTATATTAAAAAACAGTATCATTACAAAACATTTTTCCGATTTTGTTGTTAATTTGACAAGTTTGTGCGTATACTTTGCGTGTACACTGTGACTGTAAACTTTGAGTACGAGCCTGCGGATAAATGTCGGATTGGTAAGCATAACGCACGGAATCAGCAGTATTGATTCGCGATAGCAATTATTGAACGCGTCGAATCGTAGGTAACGCAGAGAACCGCGCACCGCGCGCACGCGAATGGAAACTTTGCAAACGGAAAGTATAAGCGAGGAAGAAAATAGAAGACAAAACAATTTCGTGATGCTTCTTCCGCGAGGCGATCGTGTTCCTCATCGATTTAGGTCGAGGCAGGTGCGAAACAGATGGTCGGGGGCTATAGCGTAGAGCAAAAACCGATGCAGTATTGTGGCATTACGCACCGAGTCGTTTCTCGCTCCTCCAATTCAATTTTCTCGTCCCTTAAAATCCATTTGGCCTCCCTCACTTTTTCATCTGTATTTTAGAAACAGTATTTCATTTCGTTCTGACAAACGAGACTTATATTATACAATATTACTTGTAGCCGCTTAGTCTGTGTAACACGGTTTTTGAAATTTCACAACACATTAATACAAAGTGTTACAAATGTTTACATTATAACATCCGTGACATTTTTCTGATTAAAACGAGCCCAAACACGACGTAATTCGAGGCATATATTTGCTTCTTCAATTCACGATTTAATAGAACGACTAGTATCCGAACCGATGATATTTCAATTCAGTTCAATCGAACTAGATTCGAAAATTTACATTAAAAAGTTGGTCTTGAATTTGGACTTTTTGTACTACTGTTTTTTGAAATTTTGCAAAATATTAATACAACGTCTCAATTATCATCCGTGACATTTTTCTGATTAAAAAGAGCCCAAACGCGATGTAATTAGAGGCATATTTGCTTCTTCAATTCACGATTTAATAGAACGTCTAGTATTCGAACCGATGATATTTAAATTCAGTTCAACCGAACTAGATTCGAAAATTTACATTAAAAAGTTGGTCTTGAATTTGGACTTTTTGTACTACCGTTTTTGGGAATTTTTCAAAATATTAATACAACTTCTCAATTATCATTCGCGACATTTTTCTTATGAAAATGAGCCCAAACATGACGTAATTCGAGGCATATTTGCTTCTTCAATTCACGATTTAATAGAACGTCTACTATCCGAACCGATGATATTTAAATTCAGTTCAACCGAACTAGATTCGAAAATTTACATTAAAAAGTTGGTCTTGAATTTGGACTTTTTGAATTACTGTTTTTGGGAATTTTTCAAAATATTAATACAACTTCTCAATTATCATTCGCGACATTTTTCTGGTTAAAATGAGCCCAAACACGACGTAAATCGAAACATATTTGCTTCTTCAATTCACGATTTAATAGAACGTCTAGTATCCGAACCGATGATATTTAAATTCAGTTCAACCGAACTAGATTCGAAAATTGACATTAAAAAGTTGGTCTTGAATTTGGACTTTTTGAACTACTGTTTTTGGGAATTTTTCAAAATATTAATACAACGTCTCAATTATCATTCGCGACATTTTTCTAATTAAAATGAGCCCAAACACGACGTGATTTGAAGCATATTTATTTGTTCTATCCGAACACTAGTACTCTACCTCTAGTACGGATAATGGAGGTTCTACTCTATCGTGCATTAAACCAGTACAAATGTCCAGAATCGTATCGTGTTTGGACTCATTCTGATCAGAAGAGTGTCACGACTGAGTTGATCGAAATATCAGTCAAATAATTGCAATGTAAAAATGCTGTACCGATCAGCTCTGAAGAATTTGAGTCTAAGAGTTGCATACCCGCACGTCCAAAAGAAGCACCTACCAGTCAAACTGGCCAACTCCCGAAGTCCCTGAAGCCTCTCTCAAGCCTTGAACCTTCACGGACACCTCTGGCAGCCCAACTGCACCCATACCTTTTAATTCCAGGTGCCTCGGGGTCCTCACCGTCCAGGCAAGGGGGCCTACTGGGCCCTGCACCCAGCGGCGCTGTCGATGTTCGAGAACGGGTCTCTGCTGCGCCGCCGGAAGCGTTTCAAGCTGCACAAGCCCGACAAAGAGTTGCTAAAATCGGAACTGCAAGCCCTGGCATCAGCGATGCCGCCTCCGCACTCGGAATCATCGCCGGTCCTCTCGATAAACCCGAGCGTCCAATCGAGCAGCTTGACGGTAGCTAACCTGTACCGTCTCCGGGACGATCTCCTACGCTGGGAGCTTCAGGAACACCGTCAAACGATGACCTCCGGAGGGAACAGCTCCCCAGGGTTCCCGACACCTGAGCCTGGGTCCAGTTACTACCTTCTCTCGCCAGAAGTTAGACAGAGACTGGCTGGGACCGACGAGATCCTCCGCGGCTACGACAGCAGCAACCTTCTGCAAACTGGGAACTGGAGCTTCCCGGGATTCCAGGTGTCCCCTTACGTCTCCCAGCTGTCCTACTTCCAGACTGAACTGCCAGACAGCAGACAAATCTGCCCAGCAACCGCAGAAGCCAACGTACCATCGGTGAAAGCAGAGCCCAGGAACTTCGTGGACGTTGCCAGGAGCTCGGCCGCCGATGAATCGAAAATGGCCCCCACATGTCTTTCCATGGACCCACTGCCCAGCCAGACCACCATCCAACCGGAGCTCAAGAAGAAGAAGAAACCGTTCACCATCGAGAACATCATGGCACCCGATGATGAACAGATCTCGAGGAACATGGAGGACAAGAGGGGCCATCTTCTCGCGCCGAGGCCTCTCTATGCTGCTGGATTCCCCTTCGGGCTGGCTGCCGCGAAGGTACCTTATGAAACTGCCACCTGAATCTCGTCATCCAGGCACCTGTGACCAAGGGACTCGCTGCGAGACTTGGCCTGTGTGTTTTTCGTGTGGTTCAGCTGGGGTTTTCATGGGAACGGGGGTTCGTCGGAGGACCGACATGGCGGACTTCCGGTGGACGATGAGGTAACCGGTCTACTTCCGGGCTGAGTGTCAGTGTTCGTCGGGGATGATGAAGGATGTGTTGGTTTTGAAGATTGTGATGGGATTGGAGTGGACTCTTGGAAGTTAGAGGATTGGGGAATATCGTGTTTTACGGGAGTTGCTGAAGTTGTGTAGTTGCTGAAGAGTTGGAGAAGACTTGGGGAAGAGGTATAGTTGGTTGAGAATGTGCTGCTTGGTCAGACTTAGGCTTTAGCTGGTCTGAGGATGCTGGTCTGAGTTAGGTTTTGAGATAAGGGGAGGGATTCATTGGGGGATGTTTTGGCTTATGGGGGTTGCTGAATTTGTATAATTGGTGAAAAGTTGAAGAAGACTTGGAGAAGAGTATAGTTGGTTGAGAATGTGCTGCTTGGTCAGACTTAGGCTTGAGCTACTGGATGCTGGTCTGAGTTAGGTTTTGAGATGAGGGGAGGGATTCATTGGGGGATATTCTGGCTTATGGGGGCTGCTGAAGTTGTATAATTGGTGAAAAGTTGAGGAAGACTTGGAGAAGAGCATAGTTGGTTGAGAATGTGCTGCTTGGTCAGACTGATACTTAAGCTACTGGGTGCTGGTCTGAGTTAGGTTTTGAGGGATATTCTGGCTTATGGGAGTTGCTGAAGGTGTATGGCTGATGAAGAGATGACGAAGAGTCAATCTAAAGGGGTAGTTCGTTGATAAAGTACTGGGAGCTAAAGATGAAGTATTTATAATATTTTAAACAATTGAAAAATTGTATAATTGTATCGAGATTGAAGTTGAGGAAGATCGGGGACACTCGGCCCAGACCCAGGATCACGTCGCGAAAACGATTTTTTTCGTACTCGTCGGAAGACTTGACGATGTTCTCGGCTGCGTGGGTGTACATAAAAGTAATTCAGTATTTATCTATCGAGCGTAGACCGAACGTACGTATGTTCGTGTGTTGTTTTCTTTTTGTTATAGAGACGTAAATATTGTACCTACATACGTTCCTCGAATTGCCGGCTTTCTCTTCGAATCTGGAATATTCGAAAGTTCGCCCTTCCATTAACCGGCCGATCTTTGCTACACAGTAAGAAAAAGAGATAGCCCTCTCCTCTCTTTTCTTGGCGTAATTTAATAAATAGCTTTCTCTTAGAGCGTACTCGAGAGGATCGACGACCATCGGAACGTAACATTGCGAACTGGTAACTTGAAGGGAGCCGAGTTCTGTTTGACGCGCGAGCGACTGATCCGCCATTTTGTTGAACCAGCAAAAAATGCAATTTCAATATTCTGTGCTGTTTTTATCCCGCGAGTGTTGCAGTTTCAAATTAGACTTTCGATACGGAAGGAAAATGGTGGATCATTCTCTGACACGCCATCATGATAGCGCAAAGTATGATGGGAAGTGATAGATAGAGGTATAAATCGAGATAAATTGAATATAATAATATATTTAAAGTTTAGTAACATATTTAACGAACGGAAACACGGACATTTCTCTTGTGACGTTGTATCACGTGCACATTCCCCAACGAAGAATTATGGGACGGTGGAAATATGGAATCATGGTCGAACACGCGGGAATATTTGAATGTTCGAAGTGAGTTCGAAGTTTGAATACGTCTGACAATGCGCAGTAAATCCTCCATTGTGAAATTAATGAAAATGGACCATTTTATAAAAATTTTAAAATCAAAAGAAATTCTAGAGATGTTTGCTTGACAAAAATAGTATTTCGTTTGGTAAAAAATGTCGAGGTATGGTGTCAAAAAACAATATTACAGAACTGGAAACTCGTAAACGAGTAGTCAAGTTTTGTACAATTTTTTCATAATAAAGAATTGTTTGTAAATCAAAGTGGGACATAACGTAGGCGCCGCCATAGTATTATGTCACAGTGTTGAACAATGGAGGTTTCACCGTGCTAAAGACACGGTAAAAATATAAAAAATTGACGGCAAACAATACCGATGCAAGAAGTCTTTGAAGAAACAAATTCCTCGAGCATTCTGACAATATTTGAGGTTATGTAACACGCGGTAAGAGTACTTAAATCGTATACTGATGGCGGAAAATGACGAGAAATGTGAAGTTTACTTGACAGACAGTTAAAGACGCTCAAGAAAACCGCAGGATATGTAAAGAAGTATTAAAAACGCGTATTATTCGAGGTACAGTCGGAGGAAAAAGTATTCGTGAAATATTATCTTTACATTATTTCTCACGAACATGATTTTAATCGATCTGCATTTTCATGGAAAATTGAAAACTGAAGAATAGTCTGTGTTTTTCATTCTGTGGGTATTTTTGTCGACGACTGTACCCGCAAGCGATTACAAGCACTCGAAACTTGAGAATTCACTGTGAGAATCGAACAAGCTCGTAACTACATAATGTATGTATACTTGTAGCTCCTAATAGTCACTCTATCATCCCTCATAGGTAATTGTATAATTTCCAGTTGGACCAGCTGTTCAACGACACCGAATAAAGAGACAGTGGCAAAATTGTTTACACAGATAAGATCCCCTTTCGTTTCGTGTAAAAATAATATATGTAATGTAGATTTTGAAATTTTGTACATTATTTTATAGAGAATATACCGCAGGAAGTATTGAATCGAGTCGGAAAAATCATTTCCACGACTATAACGATCACGTGTAAAATGGCGCAGACTCGAAATGGACTGTACCTTCTCGATTTTCAAGATGCCGGATACAGCATTGCAGGCCAGCCATTGTTCCAATGTTCCGAAAAAAAACAAGATAACTATTAAGGATAATAATTATTCAACTTGAAACAAAGTTACCATTGGTTGATGAACTTTTTGTACAATTTTGGTATTGTTTGCATTTTCTAACGACTGAAAGACCTCGAATATGTCGATTCCTTCATTTACATTTAACAAAATCTCGAGTTTTCGTTGTACGAAAAATATTTGTAAAAAATAGTACGAATAAGTTTGCTCGATGAGTGTCCGAGTTTATACAACGAATGTTTATATCTGCCTGTAAAATGATTTTCTTAAATAAGAGATTGCTTGCGAGTCCGTCGTATACGAGAATGATCCGCGAATGATTGACGAATGATCTGCAAGCGCAATATAATTAATGTACTCGATCGTACTCACACGAAGACGCCCGTAACTGTAAACATTGCTTCGTGGTTAAATAAATTATTGTATATACCTGAGAAAACTGCGTCGGTCTCTGTCCCCCTACCGTTTCCGAAAATTGTGACCGCCATTTCGGCAATGGAAGCAATTTTTAAGGGACCAGACTCGTTTCCAGGATTGGAAGGATGCGGGATTCGCCTTCTCATTTCTCGACGATACTAACACGAGGGTTTTCACTAGTCGAAAAGGCTAGATAAAAGATGGATCTAGGGCGCTATCTACCTCAAAAGTCCTATTTTTTCGTTTACTTAATAATCCATTTAATCCATTCATAATTTATTCGAAAGCCTTCCGCCGTTTGCCAACTCTTCGTGTGCCATTAAAATCCCGAAGACCACACACCCCACACTGAGAAAAAAATCCTGTCGAAACAAAAAGAATATATGTTGATTCAATAAGATGTACTATTGAATAGTGTCAATATCATATGAACTTATTTTAATATTTAATACTATTGAATTTCAATAGCAAAACTCATTTCCGCCAATCATACAAGCCAATAGCTTGACCATCAATGTTTTCAAAAAAATAAGATATGGCCACAAACCAATTCCAGTATAAATCAATACATTCCTAAAATTTTTTTAACAACATATCTGATTGAAGGAAAAAAAGAAATATTACGAATAATAATATACGGTATTGAATCAAATAATATTTTCAATCATTTCATGTTAGACGATTCAAACACATCACGATTTGCTTCTAAATTTCATACTATTGAAAAGAATATATTGATATTCATCGATGTAAAAGAATTACAATAACACGCGTGTTATTGAAGTAACCACTTTTGTTTCTCAGTGCATAAATTCACGAATTACCAAATCCGTAAAAATGCACGTCATCAATCCAGAAGAACCCAATTACGACGACACGAAGATTACGGTGTAGCATTAACAAGATTCGACTTCTATGTTGCAATCGGGCCATTTTAATTATTTCCTGGAGGAGTTCGCGCGACCGCGTTAATTACAAAACAAGAAACCGACAAGGGCAGGTGGTTATTCAAGAAAAGTGTTAAATGAAATTCAGTTAATCAAGATTCCGCTTGATCGGGAAATTGCACGTTTCAAATTCGCGCGAGCGGTTGTCAATACATCAAGAGAGCCTCCATCTTGTTCACGTCAAGATCCCGAACTTTTCTCTTTTGCGGGAACGTAACAGGGATTCGGGCTTGTCAAGCTCGCGAGCCATGATTGGCAAAGCATTGCACACGGTTATTACAGGTGTAGTATGGTTATGCATGTAGGTATAACAGCTATCGCATCGACGTGCTACGTCAGCGGCGCGCCGCGGTGTATTGTGTCGGCGAATCTCCTTTGAACTCGGCTATTTGCGCAGATCCTCCACAAAAGTTCGCGATCCGTTAATTGTTCGCAACGACAGCTTCAATGGAAGCCGCATTTCAAATATTTTTATTTATTAGATGATTTACGAGTGAATGCGATCTTCATTTCTTTTGGTGATTGAGTTACTGTACTGTGTTGACGTGTAATTAGTCTAGTTTGATTGACGTAATTTATTGTAAATGTTTGCTTACACTGTTCGGAACATTAGCTATGTTTATTAACTATTATTACTAGACTGCGGACTTTATGGATTTACGACGAAAATGGGTAAGCAGAATTTAAGGATGTACTGGAGGTATATAAAAACGCAACAAAATTTTTGAAAATTTGACGAGATATAATTCTTACTAAATTAATGCAATTACCAAAGTTTGGGTTCGATTCACTGCGCCGTTTAAGAATTACAACAACTTAAAGTTTGCACGTTTTAACACGTCTTCTTATGGAGACAAGTCGAGAGATTTTAGGACGCGCTTTGCGTTCTTAAACAATCTCTAAAACAGCGCCCGTTCATTGCCGATTTTCAAGTGTTTTAAGGAAAATTTTGTAAATTCTTGTATTACAAAATTTTTTCAGGTAGGTGTACAGAGAGCACTTTCGCACAGATTTCATTTTGTTATCATCTAAATTAGTATGGTTATTAATATTTGAACATTACCAATAATTCTGTATGTTTTTTTACGATTGCAAAATTTTATTGACGATTTTGTTATTAGTTCTATGCGAGTCTGGATGCTCTTTTTCGTCTCATTACATTCGGTGAAGATTTTTGATTATAAGCCAATAAAATTTGATTCCGACTATGTGCGAATTGAAATTTTATAGCTAATTTAGTATTAAGCGTTTAGCAGCGTTTCGCGTACGCCTGTGCGTTCGGCTACGCTTGGCCTCAAATGAAGAAGAAACATTATTTGAGGAAGAAATTTCTGATGTATTTTCGGAAGAAAATTAATGGTAATAATTTTTAAATGTTCTTATACTATACCAGGTGAGTCATTTAAAGTGAAGTAGACGTATATTTCGGAAATGAAGCATTTTGGAGAAAAATGTTTTCGCCTTTGATTTGACCTTGGATAATCATTTGAAAATGACGTGAAGGTCATCTTCAATTTCTTAAACAGAACTCCAAAAAAGAGCTTTCCAAAACACTATAATAATATATTTTCTTCTTAAATATTTTTCAAGTTATAAGGCTTGAAGGTGACAGTTAGAATATTCCACTATTGCCACGCTTTTTCATGGGTTCTCGATAGTCCGAGGAAAAAATGTTTCGAACGAAAAAGGAACAGTATTCAGACGTCTACAAATTTCAATATATGAAAGTTGGACAACAATATTTTTTTACAAAAAGATTGAGGTGAATTTGATTTTTTAGATGCTGAAATGTATTTTCGATTTCATAATGTTATTGCTGATCTTAATACGAGTCCAACGATACACAACATGATATACCTTGAGCCTATAAATAACGCTAAAATAGTTGTTCTGGTTAAATAGACCACTGTGCGACGTGTTAATTATTAGGTTGTAAAGAAACGAAAGTTTTTAAAGTGTTATAACTAGCATGAAAAACAATTTCATTAAAATTGTTTTAATAAAAACAATATAATATGAAAATTAAGTTTATAGAAAATTTAATATTGCTTAATAGTAACATTAAATTATTATGAGAATTGATTTTAATATTATTAAATTTGAACAAAATTAAATATCAAAAGTATAATTATAAATAGAGCGTAAAACAAGCTTTAAATATTTATCGGTGAAAATTGCAATTAAAACAAATGGACAAAAATCCTGCATTTCTTTCATTACAAACTAATAATAACGTAAAAATATATAGACGAAACAAATAATAGAAAATAGCTGTACAAATGAGTGGCAGCTTAAAAAAAATGGAAAGAGGTGAAAAAAGAAGAAAAGCGTGAAACGTGGAAAACACGATGTCAGGATAGTTCTGGTAATCGGTCGATTGAATCGCGAGATAATTAATACACGGAATAACTGAGCAGAACTGTCGAAGAACTGGAACACAGGTAGAAGAAGAGGAGCCAGGAGAGAAAAAGGGAGCAAGGTAAAGAGAGAGAAAGAGAGAGCGAGCGAGAGAGAGAGAGAGAGAGAGAGAGAGAGAGAGAGAGAGAGAGCGGGGAGTAGGAGGAAGGGGAAGTGCGAGAGAGAGAGGAAGATAGAGAGAAAAAAGAAATTCTTCCTTTATGGCGTTTAATGGGATTCTTCGCACTTCGGCCGGGCCTCCGACAAAGGGCCAATTTTGGTTCGGGCCAACAGGACCTCCTACCAAATTAGAAAGCCCCGGATGATTTATCGGCGAAGGATATTAAATTAGACGGAATTTCGAACTGGAAAGTAGCAAGCTCGTACTTTTTCGCTTAATAGCAATAATTGCTCGGCCGCGGCGAAACATTGGAAGCATTTTTAATACCTTATTTACGAGCCCGCCGAGCGAATTCCTCGCGAACGTTCCTCTTTGCGAACCGGTTCGCCGGAAATTTTGAGCTTTGAATATCGATCGTAACCATCCTCCGCTTCGGCAGCCACCGAACTTCAAAAATTACAAGCTTCCTCCCATAACATTGTGTTCAGTCGAGTAAAATGTCCTCCGGAATCCTAATTTTAATTTGGGGACGCTTCATGCAATAAAGCTAATTTTGGCATTTTTCCTTCTGCGAGTAAATATTTTCTAAAATACTAACATCATCCTCCTCGCGAAATTAGATCAATATCAAAGTCTCAACACAGTTCAATTATTCGTTTGCAGCTTCAAGGGATAGACCAAGTCCTTGATTAGACATAGGAATAATTTTGATGTTGCAGGAAGACCCACAAATTGTTAATCACTCTGTTAGAAGAAATTTTACCACTGTCGCAACGCTGCCGGAATTTTTATTTGGCTCCTGTGTTTTGAAATGGGCGCATACAATTTTGATCATGCGCAAAGATGCTCGCTCCACTAATAATTGTCTTTCAGTATAACTTTTACCGCTGTCCGAACGCTCCCAGAATTTTTAATCGACTCCTATGCCTCACCGTCGACGCACACAATTTTTATTTTACACAAAGATGCCCGATCTACTAATAATTGTCTTTCAGTATAATTTCCACCACTGTTCGAACGCTCGCAGAATTTTTATATGGTTCCTATGCCTCACAATATCGACGCACACAATTTTTGTTTAACACAAAGATGCTCGATCTACTAATAATTGTCTTTCAGTATAATTTCCACCACTGTCCGAACGCTCGCAGAATTTTTATATGGTTCCTATGCCTCACAATATCGACGCACACAATTTTTATATTTAACACAAAGATGCTCGGTCTACTAATTGTCTTTCAATTATGTGCCACAGTCTGAACTCCGCCGCCAGAATTTCGCAAGGGAGACCAGTCAAAGAAGATGAAGAGACGAAGAACAGTGTGAAGATTGTGGGCTTCCGTGACGTCTCCAGCACACCATAAAAAGCCCCCGGGGGTTCGGTAGGGGTGTCAGAGAGACCACCAACGATCTCGTTTCGTTATTAAATCTCGAAGGTATCGAGATTACGGTATAATCGTATTGATAACAGCGGCGTATCCTCGTCCACGGAGGCCGTGTCCCCGACGGTTTCCCATTTGCGAGGACAAAGCCCCTTTTAAACCGTCGCCTTTGTGCTCTTAATTCGGTGCCGTGCGTGAAATCAACACGTTTTTCCACTTAATTCACGGACACGCCTGTTTCTCGCGCTTTCCTCTCTCTTTTTCTCTCTCTCTCTCTCTCACTCTTTCTCTATCTCTCTCTCTCTCTCTTTCGCTTCTGCCGCAGGTCCCTGCGCCGCCGCCATTTTCTTTCTCCTCGTTCTCCTCGCCGCGGCGGCGCAGCGTCTCGTTTTTCTTCCTTTCCGACAGACTATTAAAGTTGCACTTTTGTATTCCAGGCTTTTCTGCACCGATCAATGTACGCTTCCTGTTCCATGCCACCATCTGGGCCCATCGTGACCGGCCAATTTTGAGCCCGATGAAAGGATTTTTGATCTTCAGGGTGGTCTACGAGACGCGGAGGGCTGACTCCTCTACCGCCGGGATTATGGTCGCCCTGCAGAATCGTTCTACTGATTTCTGTTCTGTGGCAATTCTACTGATATAAATGGAAAAAATATAAAAAGTGTTTCAATCCACAAACAAATAAGTTTTATCGCAGTTTAATGCAGTGCGGATTAATGCGGATTAATTCTCTTGAAAATGATCCAAATTCGGATCGAAACGTTGAGAGGTTAATTTTTGCAAATTTGCTTTGTTTGTACTATTGATCGAAACTGTGCGCCGTGAGCATATATTAATTTTTTTAAAATGTTCTTACTGTTCGGAATAAGACCCATTCATTTGCGTCATAAATGCATACAATCTATTAATAATAAGTCTGACTTGGTATTACGTACTGCAAGGGGTAATAAATGTTACTATTAAATCAATTTTTGAAAAATTACAAATGGCTCTAACCTTTTGGCCACAGACTATACCGGTGGGAATCACACGTTGTCGGATTGCTTCCACACTCAACCCCATTAAGCCTCACGAAGCGTCAGAACTTAGAATAAGATCAGGAAAAAATCGAAAGCAAACGGCGACTCTGACCCCCGTTGTTCGGTTGCAAGCAAATTCAACCCCCAATCATTTCCTCATTAAGTGTCACAATTTAGGCTAAGACCAAGAAAAATCGAAAGAAAATGGTGGCTCTGGTACCCGTTGTCCGATTTCATCCAAATTCAACCCCCATCATTTCCTCATCAAGTGTCACACTTTTAGAGAAAGATCCGGAAAAAGTCGATAGCAAATGGCGACTTATCAAGTGTCACAATTTAGGGTAAAACCAGGAAAAATCGAAAGAAAATGGTCGCTCTGGTGCCCGTTGTCCGATTTCACCCAAATTCAACACACATCATCCTCTCATGAAGTGTCAGAATATAGAGTAAGATCAGGAAAAAATCGAAAGCAAATGGCGACTCTGGCCCCCGTTGTCTGATTGCAAGCAAATTCAACCCCCATCATTTCCTCATCAAGTGTCCCACTTTTAGAGAAAGATCAGCAAAAAATCGAAAGCAAATGGCGACTCTGGCCCCCGTTGTCCGATTTCATCCAAATTCAACCACCATCATTTCCTCATCAAGTGTCACAACTAAGGCTAAGACCAAGAAAAATCGAAAACAAATGTTGGCTCTGGTACTCGTTGTCCGATTTCATCCAAATTCAACCCCCACCATTTCCTCATCAAGTGTCCCACTTTTAGAGAAAGATCAGGCAAAAATCGATAGCAAATGGCGACTCTGGCCCCCGTTGTCCGATTTCATCCAAATTCAACACACACCATCCCCTCATCAAGTGTAACAATTTAGGGTAAAACCAGGAAAAGTCGAAAGAAAACGTTGGCTCTGGTGCCCGTTGTCCTATTTCATCCATTCTATGTCTATCATTCCCTCATCAAGTGTCACAATGTAGAAAAAGATCGGGGAAGATCGAAAGAAAACGGCGGCTTTGGTACCCGTTGTTCGACAGCATTCAAATTCAACCCCCCTCATATTCTCTGATTAAGTGCCACAGTTTAGAGGGAGGTGGGTTAAGATGTAAAAATCGAAAGCTAAGACCTAGTACACATGCAGCAGAGTGATCAGATCTCCTCGGCAACTGTCGAAACGCGTCCCCCGGTGATCCGAGTGCCCTGGAATCGGACAAAGCGAGGTTCCCGGGAGGCAATCTCGCGGTTTATTCGCTTCCATTCACCGTGCATCGCAGAGCATCGGATCATTCGGATCATTCAGCGGGTCCCGAGAGACAATCTCGCGCGGATGCTGTCGAGCAATCAATTTCGCGGGCAAACGGGTCCCGCGCGCCGTTCTGTGCCGGGGGTAAATGCAAATCAACCTGGACGCCACGTAGAGGAAGCGAGAGAGTGGCCAGGCGAAAGAATGAGGACGAAACCGGGATGAAAGGCGACTCCATTCTTCATCGTCTCGGGCTGGTATCAATCATCTAAACAGAAACTCTCGGTGAAGATCTCTCTGTTTTTCGCGGCTCGAGAAACAGAGACGAAGAGTAATAATGTCGGAAGAAAGGGAGAGAGAAAAAAAT
The DNA here is from genome assembly GCA_028455765.1 of Lasioglossum oenotherae. Lineage (NCBI taxonomy): Eukaryota > Metazoa > Arthropoda > Insecta > Hymenoptera > Halictidae > Lasioglossum > Lasioglossum oenotherae. The sequence continues at coordinate 9,151,714 of CM052295.1, forward strand.
ATTGAGGAAGAAGGGGAAGGGGAAGGTGGAAGAGGTGGAAGATGAAGAAGAGGAGTAGCTTTCGCGATCGTCGAGAGGCGGGTTCGAAGGTAGTCCTTTTATCAGGGTCTCGAGAGAGCGAACGCGAACGAAGGCTCGTTAAGTCCGTGGCAGCGGTCTCGAGCTTACGCGGCCAGCAACCAAGCAACCAAGCAACCGGCCAGACTGAGCTATAATGGCATAAATAATGACCGGTCTCGGTACTTACGCCCGTTTTCTTCCTGCCACTCGACGCACGACTCCGAGAGGCCTGCTTCGTCGTCTTCTTTGGCTTCTTTCGGCTCTTCTTCGAGGTCTTCAAGTTCTTCTTCTTCTTCTCCACCGTATTCTTCTTCTCCTACTTCTTTATGTTATTACATCGCTGCGTTTTGGTATTTGTAGACGAATATCGGGCTACTGTCACTACGAAATTTCATTAACCGGAATTGAGACTTGACTTGTTAGGTGTACCTTAAACGTGTGTAGGTTAAAAATAATACAGTAGTAGACAATTGTGAGGTAAATGGATTTTGCAGATCGAGACGTTTAGATATTGTGGAATTTGGAATTGACGCAATCTCAAAATTCGGAAATTTGGAATTAGTGATACTCGAAAATGGTAAAATTTGGAGTTTGTGAAATTTGGGGGTTGCAAAATTTAGAATTTGTGAAAGTTGTAATCAGTGAAACTTAGAGTTTGTGGAATTTGGGATTAATAAAATTTGGAATTTGTGAAATTTTGGAGTTTGCAAAATTTGAAATTTATGAAATTTGAAGCTCGTGTAATCTGGGGTTTGCAAAATTTGGAATTTATGAAATTTGAAGCTCGTGAAATTTAGGGTTTGCAGAATTTGGAATTTGGGAGTCGCGAAATTTAGAATTTGTGAAAGTTGTAATCAGTGAAATTTAAAGTTTGCAAAATTTGAAATTTATGAAATTTGAAGCTCGTGAAATTTGGGGTTCGCAAAATTGGGAATTGATGGAATTTGAAGTTTGTGAAATTTGGGGGTTGCAAAATTTAGAATTTGTGAAATTTGTAATCAGTGAAACTTAGAGTTCGTGAAATATGGGATTAATAAAATTTGGAGTTTGTAAAATTTGGGGTTGCAATATTTGGGATTAGTGAAAATTGGGGTTTGCAAAATTTAGAATTTGTGAAACTTGTAATCAGTGAAACTTAGAGTTCGTGAAATATGGGATTAATAAAATTTGGAGTTTGTAAAATTTGGGGTTGCAATATTTGGGATTAGTAAAATTGGGGGTTTGCAAAATTTTGAGGTCGTGAAATTTGGCAAAATTTGAAGCTCGTGAAATTTGGGGTTTACAAAATTTGCTACCAAATAGATTTTTATATTGCGAGTTTAATCATCCTGCTGTCTGAGATTTTATAATTCCATTTCTGCCATAACTGCATAAAATCTGCACTTTACGTATTAATAATCATTGGAACGACGACACCATTATGTAAATTTAAGTCTTTTTAACTAACTAATTGACAGAAACAAGGATTACACAGAAGCTCGCGGATGTTTTAATAACGAACGACCAAGTAGGTTGACGCGATGCGCTGGTTATGAGCCGAACTGCAACAAATACGGTCAATAAACATCAGTCAATGTGCTTTGCAAATTGACTACGTTATTATATCCTGCCAAGCGCAACTGTGGAACCAGTTTCTCATGGGCGGCGATGCTGTCTGAGAAGAAACTGAGAATACAGCCGCATAAACTTCACTATACTCCACATCGTTTGCTATAACTTAATAAATTGCTTCACCGGAGTGTCATTCTCAAATTGGATTTTATTATTCGCTTGAATTCGCATGGCATATTTATTAAAATACATGTGTGTATTAATAATATGTATGTATAGTATACATAGTAATAGTATGTCTAGTAACCATAACAAACAAAGTATAATTATTTCATGTAGTATAAATACATAATAATAAATACCAATAACACGAAAGTAGTAGGTTTTAATAAAACAGGCATGTTACACATCATTCAATTATTTATTTAACTAAGGTGGAGTGGGGTAAGTGCGTTAACGGGGCAAGTGCGTTGATTGGTTACTTTTATTATAATATGAACGAAATTTCTCTAGCTTGTATTTATTAATGTAGTATAAGTTAGTATGAACTATTCTACATAGATGTCGCCCAAGAATAAAGAATAATGCCAGGTACACGTACAATTTGGAGGCTACCCTGAACGTGCAATAGTTTAACAGTTATTAATATATTCTGTGTCGTTATTTTAAGTAAATACAACAAATACTGATGCAGGTTTACATTAAATAAACAGTTTTCATTGTATTTTTTTTAATTTATTGAGAAAAACGCTAAGATGCACTTGCCCCGTAAATATTACTACACGGGGCAAGTACGTACTATTACGGTGGGGTAAGTCCGTACTATATGGGTAACTATAAATTTAAACAATATAATTTAATGCAATAAGAAGCATTTTATAGCAAGCTTGTTAATCATTCTTTTCTTGCCCGTAGCACTTGAAACAAAGTTCGAAAGCATTTTTAACTCTCAGAGACGCACTTGCCCCATTTTCGGGCCAAATGCGTAGTAGTTGACAATTGTTGACAAAATGATAATTTTCATGCAAAATTAGAATCCTGCATAATACTAATTCGTCAGTAATAACTGTGGCAAGAGTTTTATACCAAGAGCGTTACGTTTTTACATACCAGACTGCAAATACATCAGTTTAAAGTCCAACTTTGCAAAAACTATGGCGCATTTACCCCACTCCACCTTACTTAACTACTGTATTTAGATTTCAAGATTATTGAAACCAGTCGCAAATATTTCTGCACTAATCCATTGTTCCAATATTTGTTGCAGCTATTGCAAATATTTTGCAAGAAGAAATACATGTTTTTTAAATTGTGAAAGCATTGCAAATCAAGTGCAAATTTTGACTACGAAATTTCACACGACCACCGTGCGCGAGCATACAAAGAGCAGCTCCTTAATTCCGCGCAGGCACGCGATTATGCTCTTTGTAGTAATTATCGATTCGCAGGCCAAAGAGAAACACATCTCGGGCATCGTTGCGGAATTTTGCGAGCGCACGCACGCGTGTGACTTTCGAGATCGATTAAATCGGGCGACCAAACGTGGATAACTATGCCGCAGTTGCGGATTGCTATTCTATGGGCCGAGAGCGATCTGTTATCCGAACTCGATGCGCTCTTGCGTGCAAACAATAATCTTCTCCTTTCTTATAGATTTAATATTCAGTGGATTGAACGAATGAACTTGATTATCGCCGGATTGTGGATTTCACTATTCTATTTCATTTGCCGAATGCGAATTTAGTATGGATAACGTGCTATAATCAGTTTCTAAATTGACTTGCGAATTAATTTTATTCATTGGATAGTTTTGTTCCATTGCAGTTTTTGTATTGTGACATTGAAATTTGAGTTAAATTGTGAAATTTATTGTGACTTTTACAGACTGTAACATTAAATTTGTGCAATTTGTGAGAAACTGGGGAATTCGGAGTTTGGGAAATTGTGGAACGTGGAAAATTTTGTGAAATATGTGAAATGTGTAGATTTTCGGGAATTTGGAGTTTGCGAAATTTGGAGTCTATAAAATTTGGAATTTGTAAAAACTGGGAGACTCTAAAATAAACAATTTTTTGAATGTGAAATTCGTTAATTTTGCTATCTATAAAGTAAAATTTGTAAAATGTGGAATTATGGAATTTGGAGTCTATAAAATTTGGAATTTGTAAAACTGGGAGACTTTAAAGTTGCGAATTTTTTAAATTTGGAATTTGTAAAACTGGGAGACTAAAATAAGAAATTTTTTGAATGTGAAATTTGTTAATTTTGCTAACTATAAAGTAAAATTTGTAAAATGTGGAATTATGGAATTTGGAGTCTATAAAATTTGGAATTTGTAAAACTGGGAGACTTTAAAATTGCGAATTTTTGAAATGTTAAATATGGTAAATTATGCTATATCTATGTATAAAGTAAAATTTGTAAAATGTGGAATTAGTGAATTTGGAGATCAGAATTTACGATCACTGAGTATCATCTGTAATTGTGTGAATTGTTATGTAAATGTTATTTATTTACCATCAGCCCATTTGTAAACGGAGTATCAGTTTTCGTGTTTCCAAGCGACGGCTTGCGCCTCGAACACGAACCAAATGAAACAAGTTGCATGTCCAATGTAATCTATCATGCTTCGCGAAAAGCAACCGTGTACACTTTGTTTAAACAAATGCGATCGCACGATTAAAATGATTATTGCACTTCTGTGAGCCGATTACTAGAAACGAGTTAACGGAATTGCTATTTTATAAAACAAATTCTTAGCAATGTTCAATTTATGTTTCTTCAACTGATTTGCGTTTTCGCAGCTAATTATTTCGAGCTTCTGCACATTGATTATTGACTCCAATTTGAATCATGCTACTCCATTTCACTCGCATCTGCATCGTTCTGCACGTCTAAGCTCATCTTATCAACCATTCTCATCAACCTACTTCTTTATCTACAGTGCTAGATCGCTCGTAGATCATTTCGGTTTACTTTTCTGTTATTTCTGTGCTTGTCACGCTCGGTTTTATCTCAGCTGAAAATTAATTAGCGTGCCCGCTGCCATAACGTTTATCATTGACCGACATTACGAAATTATTTCGCAACAATTATACAACTGACCATGAATAATTAACAAGACAAATTTATATCGAATTTGTTATATAACATTTGAAAGCTTGTTTCTAATCTAACGCTTATATTTAGAAGTTTATAATGTTATCAATGTCCTGTACAAATTAATTAAAAAGAAAATGTTCGCCGAATGAAAATTTAAAGATTGTGTGAATTTAGTTAAAAATGAGTTACAGGTTTTATTCAGAGAATTTGTGGATATTATTTTGTCAATAGAAAAAAAAACGCACGATTGAGAGGAATGGAAGCGGTAGATCTCGATCGTTTTTCGTTCTTTTTCTTTTTCGTTTTATAGATCCAATAGATTCGTTCTGATTCAGCAAATACCAGGCTGAAGAACCTAGAAACAAGACAATAGGAACCGGGAATCTGCGAAACGGAAGACAACGGAGTTTGTACTGGCCCGTGTTATGGTGGATCGATGGAAAATTATAAATTATCTACGGTGTGGTCCATTGTCGGCTGTCTTTCTCCCAGCCATCTTTCTTTTCCTCCATAAACTGTGTGGCGGAAACCTTTCTTAACAAGCATTCTATTGTTTGCGGATTTTATTGAGTACTTCGTCCTGCAGACAGACAAACTTTACAATGAAAAATAATCGTAAGTTTATATCTGATTTGACCGAAGGCAATTTAACTCGAAAAAATTGGATATTTGCAATCCGGGAACAACCAGATAGATCCACAAATATAAATAAAAATGATAAAAATAAGAGTACCTTCCATGTAAAAGAAAAATGATTATACAAGTCTTACTTACGTAAGATCGTTTTTTAGATCTTTGCAAGCGATCGATGGATCCAAGATAGATCAACAAACATCTACACTAAATGAGGAATGATTGTAAACTTCTATCTGACACAATCAAAAGCGGTAAATCTTGAAGAATTGTATTTGTCTGACGAAAAATCGTGTTCTAGATAAAGGAGATCGATCGAACAAGATCCGGGATGGATCAGCGATCCGTCGGACACCGAGAAATCGCCATAATCCCAGAAAGAAGTCCTCGTTCACTGCTAGCTATCGCGGAACATCAGCCGTTGCTAGCAGATCTAAGTAGCGTATTGTTTCATAGTTATTGGATCCTCTCGGAAATAAGTTCCGCCACGGTTAATGGAAATTCAATGAATAATGATCAGACTGCCGATGTTTATGCAAATTCTAGATTTCTACAGCGCTACATAGTTCGAGACGAGCCGGAATCAGACAGAAACTAACTTCCTCCAGCAACAAACTAGCATAATTATAAATCTCCATGCAAAAAAAATTTGTCTACGTTAATTGTTAAAGCACTGTTCAATTTACAAAAATAAATTTGTTGTTACTCCAGAATTTTCAGTCCAAACGATCAAAATCCCAAGTTAAAAAATTCAAAAGAAGGCTTGCAACAGTTTTGTCATTTAAAATTCTCTCTCTTCATACAGTAGCAAATAATAATTTAATATCTTAAAAAATTGGTTCGCGACCCACCTAGTTTCAACTGGGAAAACACCATTTTTCCCCAAGAGAAAAGACAGCTAATTTGTTTAACAGCCCCAGCCATTAAACCCTTACCCTACGATTTATTTTACGGTTTCAGTGATTAGAACTGTTTTGTAGATCGTAATTTCCTAAAAAAGGAGGAAATTGGCTCAACAGAGCCAAACCTGATTCAACATTCACCCCAAGCAAAATCAACTTCCAGACGAACGAAATTATTCCTCCGGCTTGCTGCTACGCGAGAGATTACTATATTCATACTTCCTTTCCGCGAATTCTTTAGCCTGTTTCCTTTACGGAAGCGTTACGCTCATACTCCATTTTAGAAACCGCAAACGGATTTTACTGGGGAAAGCACGGCCATACCTAACCGAGAAACATCAATTTTCCCTCGACGATTTTGTCACAATGGCGGCCTGCACGGTTACATTGTGTTTTGAAACAAATTATTGAAAGAATTAGTTTACGACTGCAACGATAATATTTAGTATTCTTCAGGAGATAAATTCAATTGAATCGAAATTGAATTGAATAAAAATTTTAAGATGGTGTCCTACAGGGTTAAATTGCTTCAAACAAATTATTGAAAGAATCAGATTATGACTGCAACAATAATATTTAACTTTATTATTTAATTGAACAAAGCCAATTTTGATGGATTAATGTGTTCATTATTTTAGAAATTTTAAGATGGTATCCTGCAGAGTTAGACTGTGTCTTAAACAAATTGTCAAAGGAATTAGGTTACGACTGCTACGATAATATTTAGTATTTTTCAGGAGATGAATTCAATTTAATTAAACAAAGCTGATTTTGATGGATTAATATGTTCATTACTTTAGAAATTTTAAGATGGTGTCCTACAGGGTTAAATTGCATTTCAAACAAATTATTGAAAGAGTCAGATTATGACTGCAACAATAATATGTACTTTATTATTTAATTGAACAAAGCTAATTTTGATGGATTAATGTGTTCATTATTTTAGAAATTTTAAGATCGTGTCCTACAGGATTAAACTGTGCTTCAAACAAATTATTGAAAGAATCAGATCATCACTGCAACAATAATATGAACTTTATTATTTAATTAAACAGAGACAATTTTGATGGATTTGCTCATTTTTGTATTTCAGAAATTCTAAGGTGGCGACCTACACAGTTAGACTGAAACAAATCGTCAAAGGAATTAGGTTACGACTGCAACAATAATATTTAGTATTTTTCAGGAGATAAATTCAATCGAATCAAACAAAAATAATTTTTATGTGCTCATTTTTGTATTTGATAAATTCCAAGATGGCGACCCATAGGGTTGGATGAGTTATTAAAAGAAGTGACAAATGGCGACTAGTGATCGCAGACAGCGGTACTCGCGAACAATTAAAATTAAAAGTAACTATATCGCAACTTCCCGCTGAAATCAGTCTAGCTGAAGAAAAAAACTTTCGCACAGCTTTTGCACCAGATTATGGCAAATAGCCGTTGACGTGCAGCTGAAACGAGTAGCTTTTAGACCGTTCCCGGACGAAGGGGGGAGAGTTTTTGCAGGAAACGGGCCGGTTAAAAAAGCAGATAACAATTATGCGCGCATGGAACTCGTAATAGGTTGTTTAATTGGAAATTAAGCGTCGGAATCTCGCTTGTGATTCCTCGAGCAGAAAACTTAAACACCGGTCGCGTTAAGAAAGAAAACGAAAAACGAAGATCAAGGAGGAAGAAGAAGAAGAAGAAGAAGAATAAGAGAGAGGAAAGAGAAGGAAAAATGAGAAAGAGAGAAAAACAACCGAGAAATTTACTTTGCGATAAGGGGCAGAGAGCCTAATGCCTCGGCCAGAGAAATAATACGCCTGTAAAGTTTTAATTAAACCAGCATGCTTGTTCAGAAACCGACACCAACGTGTATAACGTGTAGTAAATCGATCGATTTAATGTACGGCCAACCGGAGTCACGGAAAACCATTAAAATATTCAACTTTATAACCATACGTGGCTAATGAACTCCGGCGAAAACGATACCCTCGCATAAATTCGCTGTTCCGACTGGACAGCTCTTACGACAGATAACAATTATCTTGATATTGTTGCAATGTATGCTCTCGCGCCTTCATTGCCGGCCACTACCGCTTCCCCCCACCTCGCCGATCTTTATTTTTCCCTTTTTTAATCGCCGTTCTACTTGGCAATTTCACGCACCATTATGTAGTTTTCTTCTACGATGTGCTGCGACTTAGCGTTGTTTGCGCTATTTTTTCCTGGCTCTAAGCTACAGCGTATACACATGTATAAAATGATACTGGCACAATTTAATATTAGACCCACCTAAAACAACTATTAGTATCTTCTCTGTAATTCCAATCGCAAATTTTTTCGAAATTTTTTTCCACGATCTTTAGTAAAGTAAGCTTGTAGAGTGTACATTAGGGGTGTTGCAGTGCAGTAGCATTATACTATGTGAATGCAATCACGGTTTTATAAATATTTACTAATTATTACTGCTTACGAATCAAAAGTAATTGAAATGATTAAAATAGACTTTCAAACCGTATACTAAAATTCAGAAAAATGGACTACATAAAAAATTAGCATTTTCCACACTCACTATCCGTCGGCAGAAGCGATTGTCAAACATTTCAGTATCCGACGGTTAAAGACAGCAAAAGAGATCCTGCAGGATTAAATTGTGCTTTAGATGCATTATTAAAAGAATTCGGTAAGGACTGTCACAATAATATGAAATTTATTATTATTTTTCAGTGAGATAAATTCAAAAGAGATAGTAGAGAAAATCCTACAGGATTAAATTGTGCTTTGGATGTATTATTAAAAGAATTGGGTAAGGACTACCAGAATAATATGAAATTTATTATTTTTCAATGAGATAAATTCAAAAGTGAGAAAAGAGAAAATCTTACAGGATTAAATTATGCTTTGGATGCATGATTATAAGAATCAGGTAAGGACTACCACAGTAATGTGAAATTTATTATTTTTCAGTGAGATAAATTCAAAAGAGATAGTAGAGAAAATCCTACCGGATTAAATTGTGCTTTGGATGCATTATTAAAAGAATTCGGTAAGGACTACCACAATAATATGAAATTTATTATTTTTCAGCGAGATAAATTCAATTGAATTGAACAAAAATAATTTTGACAGATCAATGTGCTCACTTCTATGTTTTAGAAACTCCAAGATGGCGACCTACAAGATTAACATGTATGAAATCATCAAAAGAATTATGTAACATCTAGAATCGCGTACTAGGATGAAAAATTATCGTTCCAGGATGAAAAATTGATATCCCCCTTCCCCTAAAAATGTCCCGAGAATTCTGGCTGGAACTGCCATGATCTAATAGCACGTTTACAGGAGACGGTTCTCGGATGATCGAGTTTCGACGCCGGGAATCACCTGCACAGGTATCGTGGGGATCCTCTCGAGAAGAAGTCGGGAAAAAAGAATCCGCTGGACAAGAAAGGGACAAAGACAGTGGAAGAAGACGGCGAAAGAAAGATCGTGCGGGAGAAAAAGAGAAAGAAAGGGCGGCGGCCAAGGAGTAATTCGCCGCGGCCGAAAAAGTAATGGAGTTTAGAGAATTCTTTGGTGTGGGTGGCGGCGCGCGGGGTAATGGCACAGACAGCGCAAGCAAAGCACAGGGCCCCCAAAAGAGGAAGGAAGGAAGCTGCCGTGGAAGATGAAGAGCGGTGGAAAGAGTGGCACACCTGTGGCGAACAAGAGCCACGCTGTCTGGAAGGTCGATCCTGTTTTCGGGCTCTCACCTCTCCTCTGCTCTTCTCGCTGAGCATGGAGAGAGAGAGAGAGAGAGAGAGAGAGAGAGAGAGAGAGAGAGACGCGGTCGGTTTCAGGCCAGCCAACAAAGGCCCGCGACCATAAATCATCCGTCGGGGTTAGGCTTCCAGGCTGCGCCGGGACGATCCACGGATCCACTGCTCTCTCTCGATCTTTCCACCGGGAACCATAGAGATCGCTATTTATACTGCTACGGACGATTAGGCGATCGAAGGTGTAACACGATTTCGAGACTTTTCGGGGATCCTCGACTCGGTTTGTTTATGGTTGTTGAGTAGGGTGACATTAAGCCGCATTAACCGCGGGGATAATTATTTTTGTTCTCGGAAATTGAGAATTTCTTTGTCTATTTTTTAGAAGTCAAAAATGCTATACTTGTTAGCAGACTATCAAATGCTAAATCGCACACAGTCAGCTCAATGCTGACTCATTGCTATGTAAAACTTTGTGAACATTCTCAGAACCTAAACGAAAGACTATATTCAAGTCCTAAAGGTGAAACTCCGAAATTTTTCACTCAAGGATGCCAAAAAAATAATTTCTGGAGCTGGTATTAAAAAAATATATATATAAAAGAAACATTTTAAAAGCCACAGGAGAAAATAATTTTTTTAGACATTATTGACTATAAATGAAAGCGTGGAGCGCTAAACTATATTGACATAATCTTCGTGGGCGCTCCATGCTTTTATTTATAGTCACTAATGTCTAAAAAAATTATTTTCTCTTTTTCAGTGCATTTTAATATAAGCATGGTTTTTAACAAGTTTTTTTTATATATATTTTTCTATTTTCTACTTTCCAGTCTTTTTTAAATGGAACGCAAGATATAGTAATACTGGTATGAAATAGTAAGATATAGAAACGCAAGATATGAAAATATGCGAGATAGAATGAGGGGATGGTCTGAAATTGTCCGAAATGGAACGGAATGAACGGAACACCACACTGACTGAGCTCCTTCGTTGCGAAATGGGTGGGAACGCGTAGTGGAGTAGGGAGCGCTGGCGCTCGGAGTGGGGATCGCTGAACGCGATCACGTACTACCGACTGTCGCGCGACGAGGTGTAACGGTATTAACATTTTTTTTTCTACTGAACGCACAGTTCTTCTTTTCAATTTGTTTTTTAATATTGCATTGTCATCCAGTTCTGAGCTATGTTTAAAGTTTCAAGTCTCTAGCTCATCGGTTTAAAATTCGATTACAAGATTTGACACACACAACAACAACAACTACTACTACTCGGCAAGGTAATATAAGCGTGGTAAAAATGTCAATTCTCCCAAAATTGAATGGAAGAATATCAACAGAAAAAAGAGCGATTGCAGTAAGTGGTTGATGTACGTATTAGAATCAGTTCACACCTTCCCACGGGTAAAAGTCAACTCCATCGCAGATCATGCGAGCGATCATTTTGTAGCCGTGTGATCAGGGTCGTCGAGGATTTATTTCTCAAAACGCTGAAAAGGGGAATCGTCGAGTTTACGGTTTCCTGCCGTTGAAAGATCCTCCGGAGGTGGAACGGGCCTCAGAAATAAGAGGATTCGAGACGACGAAGCCGCGGCGGAGGACGCGGAGGGTGGGGATCGGTGAAAAAGGGAAAAATTGATACATAATATACTATATACACACAGAAGAGAAGAGATAGAGAACAATTATATGCATAGTCGAGAAACGGGGCTCCCGGAGAAACATGTCGTTCGCGTGAGGCTTGAATGGATCCGCATATCCGTTGCGTGCCGAAACGCCGAAAGGATTCCCTTTTATTCTGAATTTCAATAGGATACAAACCTGGAGCCCGGCGCTAATTAATTCTTTGAACCGTGATTCGACGGTGGCGTGTCCCTTTATTTACAAACAAATCATTTGTTCCTTTCGTCTGCCCGTTTATTCCCTGAGAAACGTCGGTGCACGCCCGGTTTGTCTTTGAAAAGCGCCATTTTGGTCCGGGAACGCCGATATTGTGTTCACGGGCCTTGGTCATTTATAATTGGACCCTTCCCGGACAAATAAACAATTTCTACTGCGAAAACACCGGCGCCACGAACATTTTTTATCTCTTTCGAACGGTTATTTGTTTTTGGGGCGTCTTGAAATTCCCGATAATTATACGATTTTGTGCATTTATGAGAACAATGTGTACAATTTGTGAGAGTTGGAAGAATTCGAGATATACATACATATAGTGTTTTTTTAACGTTAGAATTACTAATAAAGAAAATTGTAATACTACAGTTAGGAGCAAAACTGATCACACACACTTTAAACCAGAATATTTTTTTTATAAGTGGACCAAATGATTTAGTAAATGACGTGTAAAAAATATGTTGATAAAATGCATTTGGTCGGAGTTGTGAAAAACAATGGTAAAAATTAATTTTTTATTGGTCATGTGTGATCAGTTTTGCTCCTAACTGTAGTATTACAATTTTCCTTATTAATAATATTCCTGTAAAATGCGAAACATACTCATAAAAATAGAATATATCTTTTTAGTAAAATGGAGAACGTAATAAAAACGTGACTTTATACAGATCAATTTGAATATAATATAGTAAAATATAATTCGCCATTTAATTTCGCGACAGGTCCTTGTAAAATGTCTGCGACCAGCAACGGTCTTGTTACACAGATTATGAATTACAGAAAATTATAAAAATGATTAACGAGACACTAATGAATAATTCATCGATCCCCGACAAGGACTGTGTGCATACCGAAGCCAACAAAAAGTTTATGACACGTGAACAGTGTTGTTCCACCATTGTTTCGCGGCAACGTCGCGCCATTTTAAATTGACCGACCTTATTAAAGGAAATTATGGGTCAGTTATTTATGCAACAAATATTATATACGCTACCGGGCAATTTTCCCAACAATTAAGCTTCGAGCAGTGCATGCAGACTCCGTAACAATCTATTACTTACAAATTGCCATATAACAATACGGAATTACTGCACTAAAATATCGGAGACCGTGTGTGTATGCTAAACGCGACTTTGCTGCTTGAATATCGATGACGAAAGTCCTGCAGCAATTTATAGCACACATATTATGCATCGATTTGTGCAAAAAAAAAATACAAATATGTACATTTTTATACAATATTTCTTTGAGAAATGTAAAATATTATACAAAATAGATATTTTTCAGATTGAATGAAAACGTTACTTGATTCGTCGACATGTGATTTTATGCATTTATGATAAAAATGAGTCGGTGAAACCTAAAACAGTAACATTATTTCCATAAGAAACAAATGCATGAACATTTTATTTTGCATAAAGGTCCGCTGTCTAACTGTAACCTAATATCTAAGGACAAATATAAAAATTTTTTAGCATCCTCAAAAGCCAAACAAACCTCTCCATAAACCTACTATAAAAGCATTCCTCGCATCACCATAAAAAATCCCAAAATAGTCTCAATAATTTCTTCCGGTAGGTGTTAACCCTTTGCACTCGGAGCTATTTTAACTGCAAAATTAAAAAACTTTCTTTCCGATCTATAGAATATTTCCATTCCTTGTGATTTTTAACATTTTGTAGATATGAAATTGGTGTAGTACCTCATACAATAACTAAATGTTTAATAATTGATTAGATACCGATATATTTAATAGTGTAAACAATATTTTGAGTAATGGTACAGCAATTTTTAGTGGTGCCTCAGAGGGGACAACCGAGTGCAAAGGGTTAATTCCGTAAACAAGAGAAGGCGATGGTATTTAATTAACGAATTATCATCGAGAAAGAAGAGGGAGAAAGGGATGAAAAAGGAAAGCTCGTGACAAATGGTGGAGAGTGGGTGAGAGGGTAGAAAGAATACCGAAAGAAGGACCTGCCTTCTGGACCCGTTTTACGAGGTGTACGAAGAAATAGGCAGAGGCAGAAGGAAAGAGAGAGGAATGCGTGTAGCCTGGAGCCTCCCTCTGCTCGAAACGTGCTCGAAACATGCTCTCACACTCTCTTCCAACAGCCTCCTACTTTGTTCGGCCGCCTCGTTTGACGGATGGAATTCCTTTGGACGCGATGTTGCACCGTGTTCCCTGCACCGGCGACAAGATATGCAACGCGACACTCGTGTTTACACTCGGTGTTGCCATTTTAATGGCAGAAGATAGCAGAGTTGGGCATTAATCGATTAAAATGTTAATCAAGATTGATTGATTAATGTGTACGATTAAAAAAGGAAATCATTGAAAAATCGACGATTGATTCAATTCATTGATAAAGTTAATCGTCAATCGTTGATTAAAGAAAGAAATCATCGAAAATTCGGAGACTGATTCAATCCATTGATAAAGTTAATCGTCAATCGTTGATTAAAGAAAAGAATCATCATCGAAAGAAACGTAAAAGCACGTAAACAGAGTTTGTATTATAGACCAAATAACAATACACCTAAACTCAGTTAACATGTTTTTCACTATTCATATAGTTTTGATTCCGTATTTCATTTCGAAATTTCAGAAGTTAATCATTAATCAATTATCCGATTAACGATTACAATTGAAAGTTACGATTCAAAATGATTAAAGTAGAAATTTATTCGTCAATCGTTGATTAAATTTTTTCCCCAACTCAGGAAGATAGTGTAGAATAAATTGTGCGGACGTACAGTTGCGGTGGCTGGGTCTATCTCGACCCCGACGCTCTAGTTAGTTTACAGTCTCGTAATTGACGTCACTTGACGGCAAGATAGCTTCTTAAAAAATGAACTTTCCTGCCGGAAAATCATGCTCACAGTCTGAATTTGAACAAAACTAGTAGAAATTACTTTTCACAAATATTTTATTAAGTTTTGTTTCGTTCATTTTATACACGGTGAAAATTTCATGCAAGTTGATTAGTTGGCTTAAGAGTTGCAAACGATTAAAAATGGCAAAAATCACAGTTTCTCAAGGTCAGCATACTTTTGCGAGTTCCACAATTTTTAATCGTTCACAACTCGTACACCAATTAGCCAATCTCGTTGAAATTAAACGTCAATTTTGATGAAACGAAATTAAAAGATTACAACCTTATAGAGTTGGAAAATAATAAAATGGGACATAACACATTCCTATTACTATGAAAAACAGCAAAATCCTCGATCCACTGATTAATAGCAACAACGAAAAATTGCCATGAGCACCTGAAGACTATTCAAAAGCTTAATGGCTAGCGTTGTTACAGTTTCTACGACTCCGGCAGTAAGTAGCCATCGACAGAGGTGTGCAGGAGGAGAGGCGAAATTGAAGAACAAAAAGAAAGTGGAAGAAACGAAAGACCAGAGACCAAAGACTCGAACACAACAGAGCGAGAAAGAGATAGAAAGAAAGAAAGAAAGGGAGGAAGAAGGAGACAGAGAGGTTTTGCGCATAGTTAGGAGAAAGAGGATCAGAGACAGTGTGGAGAGGTGAGAGAAGGAGGCCGGCAGACGATGTTGCAAGACGGTCAGGTGTTGATGACCAGACAGGATGGTTAGGTCCAGCCGGTGGGTTAGGGAGGCAGAAGCAGAGCGGATGCCTTTCATCTTTTCATCTTCGACCGAGGGAACCAGAACCCGCACCTACCATCATGGGAACATCATCCCCACTCCCCTCCCCTCTCTTTCTCTTTCCTCTCGCCCCTCCACCTCTCTTTCTTCGGCATCACCCTTCGAACTCCTTTGCTTCAGGATCATCGACGATGATCTTCGATAACCATTTTGTTCTGTATCTTCCCCTCTATCGAGGCGGCTTTTGTCTTTTGTTTTCTGAGTCCGGGGATCATGTCGGCCACGTTTGCCATAGGTTTTGTTCGTTGGTTTTTGCAAACTGTGGTTGTTGGTGCGGACCAGTCAGATTTGCCTTCGATAGGCTTTTCGGGACTTTGTTGATCCTCCGGGCGCTTTGTTTCGAGGGTTTCTGATGTTCCATATGCATATGGTGTTGCAAGGTTGTTTCTTCAGATAAATAATAATATTATTCGCTCTGTTCGGCGGATTTCTTATGCTCCATATGGCGACTCTTCTAATATTTATTGGTGTTGAATATTTGATGAACTCTTTTTTCTAGTATTTGGTGTTCAATATTTGGTTATTTATTGGTTGTTTATTTTTATATGTTTATATTTGATGTGGTGTTGTGTTCTTTCTTTTATATATTTATTGCTGTTCAATATTTGGTTATTAATTGGTTCTGTTTGGCGTTGTGAAATTTCATTTCAGTATTTGGTTACTGCTAAAGTAAATTCATTGTTAATATCTAATTTAATATTTACCCCTGTTAAAATTATTACATTAACAATACCTTAATATGAACCCCTAAATTTTCATCAAAATGTTCTTTAAAAAAGCCCTTTTGTTCCATGAAAAATATAATATCAACATCAACGAAAACCACTGAAACAAAGTGTAACATCACCAAACATTCACCAGCGAGGCTCAACCTTGACGAAGGAGCAGAGCTCACCGCTGGGAAAGCAAACCGGCGATCAAAAAAATCACTCGGAACGGCTCGTTGCACAATTGAGGGTGTCCTTGCGAGAGGTCGAAATCGAGAGGGATCGATGTGTCCGAGATGGCCGAAGGTGTAAGGAAAGAAAGAAAGGTGCCGTGGAATTTCGAGGGTGCAATTTGCCAAAGCACCGTGACGGAAAAATCGTATCAACGATCCGAGGCGTCGGAAAGAGAAAGATAGAGTGAGCGAGGGAGAGAGAGAGAGAGAGAGAGGAGAAGAGGAGAAGAGAGGAGGAGAGAAAAAGAGAAAGAAAGAGAAAGAGCAGGCTGCCCGAAGGCGTAATAACCGCTGCGAAACCTGGGAATTTCGGCGGGTTTTGATTACTAGGCGGCGAACTCAGCGAGGCCCGAATTCCTACAAATAAAAAGCCATCCCCGCCTGTCTAAATGCCGACACGCTGAAAATCATTTATTTATTTATTCGCATGAGGCGGCTCGCCTCTAGACGCAACCGTCTCTCCCTCTATTTCACTCTTTCTTATCCCCCTCTCTCTCACTTCTGTGTATTCTGTCTCTTTTCGTTCTTTTCTCGTTCCTACCGAATGGGATATTTGTTTGTTTATTTGTTGGTCTTATTTAAATATTTATACAACCCCCAACCTATCTGACGTAAGAACCTGAAACGAACGACGGCCACTGACCAGTGTATGAATTGTATAACGGTAGAGACACTATTATCCTTTAACCTTCCGACGGCGGAGACCGGGTTAACTTTGACCCGGAGTGTCAAAAATCGTCATTCGATTGTTCAGTTTCTGGCGAGTTAATTAACCCCTTGCCGTACCATTTTTTTACAGTTACAGCGATTAAAATGTCTTTATCCCCAAAAATATCGTAGAAAAGAAAATTTATATTTTTCGTATGGCTGCATTTATTTTAAAGCTTAAATATTGATTACAAACGAGTCTTTGATTCCATCTAAAAAGAAACACATAGGGTAAAGTGCCCAAACATGTCGTCTATTATGGCACTACCTTATATCTTCTAAAATCCCACCAATTAGAAATTATACAAAAAGTAAGATATATCTATTGTATGTACGGGTGATATTGTTATAGGCTTGTTATTCGTAGGATTTGAAGAAGTGGCACTCTAGTGAGAAAATCCTCAAACAACAGTTTACCATGTTTACTCAACAGTGTGCAGTGCAATCGCACCACATCTATATGTAGATTTTAGTATCGATCCTCCGGCGGTTGTGTCTCCACGTGTTGAATATTTGTGTGGTCAGATTTTCGATTGTATCTTTTTCGAGGAAGGTAAGTGATTTTGAAATGTTTGAACATATCTGTAGTGTCGGTTGATTTATATTAATTCTTGTCAACTGTTGGTTTGGGCTGAAATTCATTTCCTCTTTGTCAGTAGCTAATAAATTAATGGGTCTACCAGATATACTCTAAAAAATATTTTTTGAAAAATTGGTAAATGAAGCAATGAATGTTCTTAGACATCATGGATTTTGTTATAAAAGAATAGCCCGCAATGTTAATATTTTTCAACAACAATCGTCCCAAATTTCGCTAAATAAATTTTAGAGAATGACGTTCAAAAATATACAATAGAAAAGAAATAATAAAATAATCGGAATGTATTGTACTGTGTGGAGGAAGGTAATTGATCCAGGGACCGAAAGAGATATAACACGACATTAAAATCCGCCATGTATTCCTATTATTCGTGGTAATGTATCGGCTCGTTAACTCTCAGCCGAGCTATAGATCATCCGGACGATCGCTGCCACGTATACCACTATGTATACCACTATAGTAGTGTATAACAGCGTAGGTGGAGGCAGACTGTCGGCCCATAAAGAAGCATCTGGTTTTCATCCCCCTGGTTTTCATCCCCCCAGAACTTACCCTACCGAGTGCAAATCTAATATTCCCGTACCATTAACCCCGAGCATGTGTAGAACGTGATCGTTTCGACCCCTGCGATGGCTTTTAGCATTCTACTCTTTGTTGCCGTCTTTCTTATCCGGACGATGTCGTCTTGGTGATACTTGGGGCCACATAATGTGACAATTAGGCACGCTATGTTCACACTAACTCTCCATTATTTTCTCCATATTTTAAAATTTAAAAAAACAAATATACTTCATTGCAAAATTTTCTAGCATTAAAGTGACGGCAATATTATATTTGGTCGTTGTTAACCTTCAGCAATTTTTCTAAAATGAAAGTGATGTGTGAAATTTTGGTCAGTGTTAATATTCAGCAATTTGTCTCAAATTAAAGTGATGTGTGAATTTTTGGTCAGTGTTAATATGTATTCAGCAATTTTTCTAAAATTAAAGTGATGTGTGAATTTTTGGTCAGTGTTAATATTCAGCAATTTTTCTAAAATTAAAGTGATGGTTTAATTTTTGGTCAGTGTTAATATTCAGCAATTTGTCTCAAATTAAAGTGATGTGTGAATTTTTGGTCAGTGTTAATATGTATTCAGCAATTTTTCTAAAATTAAAGTGATGTGTGAATTTTTGGTCAGTGTTAATATGTATTCAGCAATTTTTCTAAAATTAAAGTGATGTGTGAATTTTTGGTCAGTGTTAATACTCAGCAATTTTTCTAAAATTAAAGTGATGGTTTAATTTTTGGTCAGTGTTAATATTCAGCAATTTGTCTCAAATTAAAGTGCTGTGTGAATTTTTGGTCAGTGTTAATATTCAGCAATTATTTTCAAATTAAAGTGATGTGTGAATTTTTGGTCAGTGTTAATATTCAGCAATTTTTCTAAAATTGAAGTGAAGGTTTAATTTTTGGTCAGTGTTAATATTCAGCAATTTTTCTAAAATTAAAGTGATGGTTTAATTTTTGGTCAGTGTTAATATTCAGCAATTTGTCTCAAATTAAAGTGCTGTGTGAATTTTTGGTCAGTGTTAATATTCAGCAATTAATTTCAAATCAAAGTGATGTGTGAATTGTTGGTCAGTGTTAATATTCAGCAATTTGTCTCAAATTAAAGTGAAGGTTTAATTTTTGGTCAGTGTTAATATTCAGCAATTTTTCTAAAATGAAAGTGATGTGTGAATTTTTGGTCAGTGTTAATATTCAGCAATTTTTCTAAAATTAAAGTGATGGTTTAATTTTTGGTCAGTGTTAATATTCAGCAATTTGTCTCAAATTAAAGTGCTGTGTGAATTTTTGGTCAGTGTCAATATTCAGAAATTTTCCTAAAATTCAAGAAGTGGTCTCTGCAAATAAAACTAAAGGATACTATCATTTTATTATTTTCTTTCAGTGAAAATTAACAATTTTTCTCTCGTTCCAATTATCAGAAAATTCGCTAGAAAATGCAAATGCGCAGAATCATAGTTTAAATAATTGTACAGATCTACAAACGTACAAAATCGTATTATATCCCGGGGGAGATTCGCATGAACGATGGAAACGGTGTCATTGTACGCGTAGGAGGCATAATGGAGTTATGGGTTCGCAAGTCGTCATTGCGGTTATTGTTTGAGGCGGCTCATACCTCGTAATCCGTTCCCATCGAGCATAATCGTAGCTCGCGTTCATCTTTCACGGTTAGGCGGCTGTTTTTCTTTTTTGTGCGTTTACTTTTTTATTTTTTCGCCGTTGATGTCCTTTTAGAGTGACATCTCGCAAACCACGAGGCTCGGTGGACCGTTAAGAATCCACCGAGGTTTTGAATGATCCAATTTACCGCTTGCTGCCAACCATAACTACCGTCGACTATCGTTCAAATGCTGAAGTTAAAAGGTTTGGGGGAAACCCCCCTCCCCCATACACTGTTTCGCCTAAATGTATATTTCGATGGGTCGAAATTGCGGTGGGTTTCCGGGAAGGGAGCAAGTGCACTGATCGATAGTGAGAGAACGATTTAATAATTTGTTTGGGAATTCATTGAGATCGGTCCCTTCAAGGGGTTCCCCTCGAATATTATGGTCGCGAGATTTCTCCCTAATGCGCTTCAGCGTAATCCCAATTTCTCTGTCATTTTAGTCAACTTTTTAACAAATAAAGGGATGAAATCAACCCTTGAAGAAATTGAATATTTTCTTAAGAACAACGACATATTTTTAAAAAATTGGAACGAAAGTTGCATGGTATTAACGTGTCTGTCACACTGTGTAACAAAGAAAATTTTTCAAATCCATTTTTTAACACTTTTTTGAAGAAATGCATTTGAATAAAAATTTTTGGTGGACATAATATTACCATGCAACTTCCGTTGCAACGTTTTTTATATCATCTATTGTTCTTAACAAAATATTGAAACTTTTTCAAGGGCTGATTTCAAACCTTCACAATCCGAGAAGTATTCTAGTAATTTCTTGAATTTTTACAGGGATTCGACAAATAAAATCCCCGTTCCTTCCATTAAATATTCCTTGCAACAATCAGGTAAAATATGAAGTGAGGAAGTTGAAAATTAAGTAAAAAGTGAAGTGGCGGATGAAGTAAAAATAACTCCGAATCACCACAAACGCAGAACAATGCAGTCCATTTATAGGAGTCCATTAAATTGCCACAGCAATTTTCTGTGGGGGAATTAAACAAGACGTAAAAGTATACCGTTCATCATAAGAATGTTTATGTTAAGTTACTTCGAAGTGAATAATTCTCGGAAAAATGTCCAGTTTGAAGAGCGGCAGCCCTTTGAAGTTTCGAAATGCAAACACATTAGTCCCTACAGCTGATTCCGCGATCGAAGATATAGCGTTCTTCCAAGACAAAATCGCGTTGCTGAAAGCGGAACTAATTGTTTTAATTACACATCGTTAGGCTGCGGAACTCTGGACATTTACGGCGCGCAAAGGTGTTCGTAAAATGGTTAAATAATCGGTTCAATGCAATTTATTATACATAGCCTCACTCGGTTCTACGGTTCTAAGCAAAGATCTGTCATTATTGTTTAACACCAGCGAAAGAAATTAAATTATTGACAATTACCAGGTTCACCATTTTTCAAAAGACTATTATTGAACGTAGTAACAAATTAGATCGTGATCATTTTATAGCATGTTTTTCAATATTGTTGCATTAATGTTTTACTCTGGATTGTTCGTTTACAAAGTACACTTAAAATATTTCGACAATTTAGAATTACATTTGGACATGATACAGTGCATTCTAAAATTGTTTAATTATACATATATTTCTATGTTTTATTTTGCAGACAATTTTATATTTATATTAATATGCATATTATACTCTTCATATTTTTTTTTCAATTTATTTCACAGTGTTCAAATTTGCGAGTGAAGCTTATATTTTCCAATTATGTTTCTCAGTGTTCAAGTTTGCGAATAAAATTGATTTAGTAATATGTATAATCTAGATAACAGTCTTTTTATATGTACGTCTCAATTATATTTTTCAGCGCCTGAATTTAAAAATGCAGCTAAACTTCATTAAATTTCGTTCACGCGTCGAGGAACATTTACCTCAGAAATCAAAACGATAATTCCAAAGTTTGCAAACGACATGAACCGTCCATTATTATACGATCCTCTTTTCATCACGTTTACATTTCAAATGTATCTCTTAATTAGCTCCTCGTGTTCTTTTACCTCGCCTCCTTAAAACTTCAAGGCTTCCCCGCCTAATCCCGAGCATTCTCAGCGCAATTAATTCGTTTCGCGTATTAATAAACATCCACTTCGTTCCGCCATTGAAATCTGAAAAGTGCAACCTGTGTTTCCCACTATTCCGATCCCCCCGATTGATAAAATGCAGCCCCGTCTATATTGGTATTAAAAAAACAACCGCTACATTGACTTTAATAAAACGTTCGGTAGATACCGCACGGTCGGCAAATTTAAACGCATGAACACAGTTCGTGTGAATACAATGTAACCGGGCGATTACATTAACATTCAGAACACAGTTTAAACTCGTGGGACCATGATAATGCACGCGTGAAATAATTATGAAAAACAGATACACCGTATAAAATTCGAATAAAGATGATCGGATTGTTCTGCAGGAACGTTGCTGGCTCTTTTGTTCCGAGGAATGAAACGTAGAATGGGACTAGTATTTATACAGGCAGTTGGAGAAGGTATTTCGAATGTCAATTTTCTAATTGCTTGGGGCAGTCGTTAATATTTTTTCAAGCTGATTAGCTGAAAAAGTGCAGGTAAATTGTTTGTCGACCATAGCAATATCACAAACTCTAATGTACCACTAAGCAGTAACACACAATGAGTGTCGAATAATGATTTTAAAATTGACGTAAACTGGCTAAGGGTTGAACAATTATTGGGTTGGCAAGAACGTAATTTCGGTATTTTAAGGTGAAATAGACCTAAATTTTTTTCTTCAAACAATGAACTTTAATAAATAAGATATTTTCCATTTTGTTTGGCGATCTTCTGCCAAAAAGAATAAATAAGAAAATATTTTATATTATTTATATTATTAAAGTTCATCGCTTGCAGGAAAAAATTCGGGATTTACTTTCACCTTAAAATACCGAAATTATTTTCTTGCCAACCCAATATATTTTCAAAGCAAGTACCCACAATTTTTTCAAGATGACCGTAACAAATGTAAATATTTACGTTTCAATATATTTTGTGTGCATGTAACTTGTTTGTAAATTATAGCAATAGATTTTATTACAAGCTCTAATGTAGCACTGGGCAATAATACACAATGAGTGTCGAGTAATAATTTTAAAATTGTCATAAAATGAGTAAGGTTTGAACAATTATTTTCAAAGCACTTACCCACAATTTTCCCGAGATGACCGTGTTATTATTGTCCGCCCCACAGTGTTTCAAAAAGCGCAAGAAAGGACCGATTCTTTATGGGGTTCCTAGTTCCTCGAGGGTCGGGGAAGGGGGTGGCCACGTGCCGAGCGGAATGCCGATGATTTAATGAATTCCACAAAGAACAAGGCCTGCCTTCGTAGAGAGGGTGGCTGTAAAAGAGGAAATCCGTGACAAGCTTACGCTCTTAGGCAGCGCACGCTGAATTAATAACAATGCTATCGAAATAATAAACCCCCCACCACCGGCGATTTCACGAGGACTCGCTTCTGAACGGTTCACTATGCCCCGAACACAGGTAGAACAGCTTTTTGTTGTTCTCCGGCGCGTGTCAACGCTGCCGTTGTCCTTGTCCGCTGTCAACGGTCCTGAATGACAGTGACTGTGTCGTGGCTGAGTGGATTCTTCGAGGAATTAATCAATTAATAGCTGATTGATCATTCTATCGCGAAATAAACAGTGTCGTTCCTCTTCTCTGATTTTAACTTTTAATAAATAATTTTAGTTACTGAAATTAGAGTTGGGCATTAATCGATTAAAATTTTAATGAAGATTGATTGATTGATGTGTACGATTAAAAAAGGTAATCATCGATTAAATCAATTAGATCAATCGTTGGTTAAAAAAAGAAATCGTCGAAAAATCGAAGACTAATTTAATCAATTGTTGAAATTAATCGCCACACGATCAATTAATAGAAACAATTATAATAATAAAAACAACAATTAATAGAAATAAGTCTCAACAAAAACTCAGTTTACATTTTTTTCAGTATGCATGCAGTTTTGATTCCGTATATTATTTCTTTCAGCAGTTAATCATTAATCAATTATCCGATTGACGATTACAATTGAACAGACTGTACTCGTTAACCGCAATTAACGACTAAACTAGAAGATTAATTGTTAATTGCGATTAACGATTGAAGCAGAAATTCGTCAGTCGTTGATTAAATTTTTGCCCGACTCCGATTGAAATTAAATTTTCAAGCTTTATTCACAGTACGAAAAATAATATGGAAGAAAGTAATTATTGCGTGTGAAATCTAATATGATTTTAACGTTGTGTGTATAGCATCACAGTATGAAAAATGATATGGAAGTGGAAGAAGATTGCTTGCAAAACAGCACAAAATTGAATCGAAATCTAATATGAATTTTAATGTTATGTGCATAAGTTTTCGCTGACCTCGAGGTAACCCGAAGAGCGAGAATCAATTAGGCAGCGACCAGGACCGAGAAAGCGGAGGGTTAATTCAATAAACCGTAAATATTAATCATAACGATAAACCGGAGGATAAAAATTGTGGAACAAAGTTGGTCCCAGAGGTCCAGCAATAGCAATCGATGGCATCAGAAGGGTCACAGAGGGTTGCAGTCGAGAAGGGGTGCATTAGCGTCGCTCGTAAAATCGTACGCGCCGCTTTGCACAGCGCAACGCTCTGGCAGAAAGGGAGAGAGAGTGAGAGAGAGAGAGAGAAAGACAGTGTATAGCTGGTAACACGCTCTCCTTAGGAGAGAGAGAGCGTATTTACGCTCTCCTTGGGAGAGTTATGTAACATGGCCGCGCAAACGGCCCGTGCCGGCCATTAGGAGCCCGTTCGAGGCCATTTTGTCGAGCCACCCTTTTACGGCGAGAGCCTTCCCTTTCTTTGTTTCTTTCTTCCATCGGCTTCTTGCCTTTCAGATCTGCCTCTCTGTTTATTTCTCCGCCTATATCTGTCCAGCTCGCCTTTTTTATTTCGCCAGCTTTTTCACCGAAACAATACGACTCGTGACGAATCCCCCGTTTGCTCGGTCCACCTCGCTCTCGTAATTGTTTATCGCTGAGCAAGAACAATTTCAGCTTGCCCAGATTTATGCAAATCTCATTTCACACAATTTTATTTTATTCATTTCTCACAGTCGCGGAAGCTTTCACTCGGGGCGTTTGCTAGGTCTGCTTCAGCCTGGTAATTGTTTATCACTAGACTGCGGATCTTTACGCAAAATAAAAAATGTTTGCATTGATTGCAAGACACAGGAACCAAATAAACAAGTCTTTTAATTGTCTTATTAAGTTGAAATTAATACACTGATGTCCTTAAATCTTCGTAATTCGTCCACTGCTTTAAATTGCACGTGCCCATTTTTGTCATAAATGCATAAAATCCGCAGTCTATTTATCACTGCAATATCACAATTTTAACTACCATAATTATACCGAGATTTATTCAAATCTTATCTTAAACTATTTTATTTTATTAATTTCTCACTGGTGGAAGATTCGACTCGTGACGTTTGCTAGGTCCCCTTCACCCTGGTACACGATTGTTTATCACTGAGTAAGAACAATTTTAATTATCATAATTAGATACCTAGATTGTATGTATGTAAATAACTGAGGCCTATATAGAGATTTTATAAACAATTTTTCAGTAGTCTCCCAAGTTAACATCCAGTAAATTTGTAGATCTTCTACACAAGATTAATGTCATCTCCGATGACGATTGGCTGGAACATGTTTTTTAACGCATTTCTAATTTGTTGAACTACCGGCTCGCTATACGACAAACAAGTTAATTGAAATTCCGTCAACTTTTTATTCTATTTGGCGTTCGAGCTCTCTCGTTTCCGTCGTTTTCTACGAAACCGGTTCACAAAAGTCAATATTTGCATAAATATCCGTGGTTCTACGGTGTACACCGGCAA
Source organism: Lasioglossum oenotherae (assembly GCA_028455765.1). Taxonomy (NCBI): domain Eukaryota; kingdom Metazoa; phylum Arthropoda; class Insecta; order Hymenoptera; family Halictidae; genus Lasioglossum; species Lasioglossum oenotherae. The sequence continues at coordinate 9,177,645 of CM052295.1, forward strand.
ATACTTATTTAGCATATTATAATTATAATTTAATGGTCGAACGCCCCGTTTTATTATGAACTTCTGTAGGTTAAAAAAAGGAATAGATAGGATTGAATTTTCTAGTTTTCTTATTTTTTTCGTCTGTATAAATGCATAGATAATTAATGTTAATTGCGTATGTTGTTCCCCTTGCTCGGGAACATTTCCTTACGAATTCTGGCATAATTATATGCTAAACGCTAATTTAGCACCTAGCGGCTTGAATAATTTTATTATAATTGTATGGCTCTGTTATCGTGTGCCTACCAGTCGACAATTAGTTAATAAAATATAAAACATATTCACTGTTACCAAATATGCTTTAGAAAATTTTGTTCGATCGATTTTTCGAATAACAAATTTACGAGGTGGTATAAGATTAAAATGTGAAATAAGCAATAAAATCTAAATGAATATAAAATAGAGTTCAAGTCGAGAGAAATTTAAAGTGAATGTTCAAACAGTTATCAATTTTATTAGAATACGAGTCAAAGAATCATGTTTTAATTGAAGTATGCGAACGAAGGCTCGGCTATCGTCGATTCTAAAATGGCGGCGCCATGAAATTGGTTCGATGTGTATAATTCCCATAAATTCCAAGATTGTAGACGTTTATGCCTTCGTATTACGAAGTTTATAGCGCAGTTCACTCTGATAATAAATAATAAATTAAACAGTAAAATGGAAACTCGTACAATCTTTATTGCAATGAATTAAAATCCTCAATGAAGAAAGTAAGTTTCCATTTAATATCGAGCTGTAGGTTCTCACAAGTTGAACACGGTGTAGATATCCACAATAGTTGCAGAATATATTGTTAATTTGCATATTGAAATAAATCCTCCGTAAAGAAAATAAGTTTTAATCATTGTGTTACTGTTAATTTTTGTAATAATAATTTTTATAGCATAGGTGACTCTGAGAGATCATAGTAAACACAATTTTCTTTTTATTGTCGGGCTGGAAAAATTCGCTTTTGACAATGGTCGCGTGAACATCCGCAGTCAATTAATTTCTATTGCCACAGCAACTCCAAATTGGGTCACAAGTGTGCAAGGTTTACACTGCCAAAGACGATAGTAATCACAACAATATTCTCTCCGGGTTATTACTCCTGGTACACGACGCGAAAAGTTAACTTCATTTGCTTGTAAATGAAAAAGCTCCGGAAGATACGATCAGGAAAGTTAATGAGTATGTAAAGCGAGACACATCGTTCCCGGGCCACATTTCATCATTTTCCCTCGTGTGCCATATTTAAATGCTTCAGGCTATTTATACAATTATTATCATCGATGTTATCATAGTCATTAAACATATTTTTTACAGGCATTTTACTGTCATTTTCATTGAAGACAATAACATATAAAATTCTCTGGAAATTTCCTATAAAGCCATTTCTAAAAATGACATTATGAGAATTTTGTTTACAAGCACAGCAGTTAGCTCAAAAATTACTTAGAAAGGCAACAAAATTACTCTATTATTTACTAAAAATTGTCACACAAATATTTATAATCGAGCAGCAATTACTCAACTACAAAATTGACCACAAATTCGAATATGAAATAAATAAAATATATAAAAAAAACGTTTAAAAAACCACGCTTATATAAAAATGCACTGAAAAGGAGAGAATAATTTTTTTCCTGGTTCTCCATAAAATACTGAATCCAGTTAAATTATTAATAATATTTTTCCTCAAAAATTTTAAGCGATTAGTTCATTTCTTCTGTTACAAAAGTAGTGTCAGAATAGATAGAAAAATTTAATATAAATTTGAAGCACTAAACTATATAACATATTGACTTAATCTTCGTGGGTGCTCCACGCTTTTATTTTTATAGTCACTATTGTCATGATTTTATTTAAATTTATATTAAATTTTTCTCTCTATTCCGACACTAATTTTATCACGGAAGAAATTTTAAACTAATTGCTTAAAATTTTGGGTAAAAATATTATTAATCATTTAGCTGGATTCGGTATTTTATGGAGAACCCGGAAAAAACTTATTTTCTTCTTTTTGATGCATTTTAATATAAGCGTGGTTTTTAACAAGTTTTTTTTAATATTTTATTTTCTACTTTTATTGACATCAGAAGCAAGAGTGTATACAAAACTTCAGCAAGATTGAACTATAGGAAGTGGTTTAAAATTCAATCACAAGATTTGACGCATACAACAACAACACGGCAAGTTAACATAAGCGTGATTAATAGGAAACGGACAAAACAAAATGAGCAATAAAAAAGTCTTTTACGTTCCCAGGTGTACAGGATCCCTCAAGGTTTGCCTTTCGCCTAACACCCGAGTAAATTCCAGGTCGTCCATCATCGAACTTTCCACCGGGTAGTTGGTTGTATTAATTCGGTCGTGATAAATTAAATCCGCGTGTTATCCGGGGGACCCGTGTTGGATTTATCGTCCCGGTCGAAATATAATTCTCGAAAATAGAGTGGGGTTTTAATAAACCACCGGCAGCGGAATGAAAATCCGCCGCGTTTGCGATCCATTCGTTCCCGACCGTGCTCGAATAATTGATTCCCCCTCTCTCACCCCTCTCTGTTGGGGAAATTTGATTTTCCGCTTGTCAAAAAACCCGACGTTACTTTTGTAACGTTGCACAATGCTCGAAGAAACCGCATTGTTCGGGCGGCCGTTCGAAATCGAGCGCCATTGCGAAAATTTCAAATAACAGCTAAAATGAGAAAGCGAGCCAAATTTGTTCGGGTAAACCTGTTCTATTTATTTAATACTATTTGTATAAATAATATTCATTTCATTTCTGTCACTGAAGTTTTCGAAAAAAAGTGATTTGCAGCCTTTGTATTTTTATATCTTAAATATATGAATATATGAAGATTGGTAATCATTTTGTTTTAATTATTAAAGATATATTTGAGTAGCAAAACATTTATTGGAGCGTTTGTTTAACTTCCAACCTTGCAAATGCCTCATCAAAACATATAGATTTGCAGTGAATTTTAGTAAATTGGCCTCTGAAGCCATACGTTTGTATAATTATTTATCAAAAATGATATGGCCACGGATGTTAACATTAAAAATGAAGGTTAAGAATGGGAGTGCCCATTTCTCGGAAATGTCAAGAACTGAGTTATTCTCCACGCGATTATGCGACATTGTTAGCATGCAACAGCCGGAAGTGACGAGTATTCAAACGGAGCAATGGCGTCGCGCCTGAAGCACGAGCTTGACGTTGCGTTTTTCAATGATAAATATTCATTTTCGGGAAAGATGATATGCAATTTTTCTGCGGACTTCGTTGGTAAAACTGCAACTCAGTATCATTACATCGTCAATAGGCGTCTTGAAGCAACGTTTCGTACAAAACGTGAGAAAACAAACCACGTGACTTGTCTTTTCCTTTGACATTTTGCAATGTTGAAAGCAATCAGCAAAAATACATTTAATAATATTAGATTATTAGATATAATGATCACGCTTGAAAATTGTGTTAAATGTGCATTATTCCGAACAAACTTTCTCCTATCGTTATTACGTCCACCATTTCAAAATGGCGGAGCCCGCGAACGCTCCGTCGGGATTCTCAATCGGGTCCCGTGTGGTTTTTCTAATTTACGATAAAAGGGTTTCGATGGAAAAAAGAGTCCCCGATATACTTGGAAAAACCACAGAAACGTGATGGGTGGAGAGACAACGGTAATCGAACGCCATTATTCTCAAATTATAGACTTGTTTCCGTATAATGGTGCACCGACCGCACGTACTTATCAAGATGTTCGCTCTTCATACATTACGGAACCGTTCCGTCTTCGATTCGAGTATTATAATCGTCGAGAAAACCGACGGAAACTATACCTCTTCGACTTTTCAATCTATTTACGGAAGTTAGACATCTTTTAATACGATCTTTTCATACTGGGTTTACTTAGATCGATATTTCACTTATCACATACTAAATCGCTCACAGACAGCTCAATAGTGGTTTCTTCTTGATCCAAAAATTTGTAGACATACTGAAAGCCTAAATAAAAGAGTACATCGAAGTCCCGTATCAAAATGTTTCACAGTTTAGTCATAAGAAAATCACAAAGTTGTCCCAATTCGCCACTATTCGCAAAATCAACGCTCAATATATTGGTCACGAACTCCGTAATTAATCTCTTGTAGCAAGCCTAATTTCGATCTTCCCCCAATCAAAAAATTTGTACACATACTTAAAGCCTAAATGAAAAAGTACATGAAAGTACCGTATCAAAATGTTTTATAGTTCTGTTATTAAAAAATCACAAAGTTGTCCCAATTCGTCACTATTCGCAAAATCATCGCTCAATATATTGGTCACGAACTCCGTAATTAATCTCTTGCAGCAAGCCTAATTTCGATCTTCCCCCAATCAAAAAATTTGTACACATACTTAAAAGCCTAAATGAAAAAGTACATGAAAGTGCCGCATCAAAAAGTACCACAGTTCTATTATCAAAAAAATTACAAAGTTGTACCACTGTTCGGAAAATCGTCCCTCAATATTAGTCACAAACTCTTCAATTAATCGCTTAATTTTGATCCCCCCTCAATCCAAAAGTTTGAACATTGCCTCAGAAGCTCGCTGAAAGATTACATGAATGCTCACCTGAATCCCAATCATGCGCGAATACACTAATTATCAGCGACACCGCCAACCCGGGCCGCAGTTAGGCAACAAAAGTGAACACCCCAGGAGTTACCACAGCCCCCCGATGTAAACCACAGCCCCCCCGCCCTGGAAAGGTCAAAGTTTTCCGTGAAAGCGATCCGGGCGCGAGCGGTGGCTGTGAAAAGGCGGAGGGGCATTCACGCCGATTATCTAGATAATGGCCGAGGCCAGGAAATTTCGGTGGTCCTGTGTGCTTGAAGAGCAAGAAAGAAAGAGAGAGAAAGATCGGGAATATGTTGGGGCAACACTGGGCTCCGATTCGCCGGAATGATTCACGGTCCGGCGTCGACAAAGCGCCAACTCGGCGGTTCGCAAGAAAAACGAGCCACGGGCAATTTATTTTAAATATAACCGCCCGATTCGCCGAGTCCGATTTGTTCTGGGCATTAAAAGGGTGCCCCCTCCCCCTGCCCCTCTACGTTTCATCTCTCTCCCTTAGCCCGCAGCCCCTTTCGTTGAACACCGCGGTGTTCATGGTGTGCTCATGGTGTTCGAGCCCGGGGGAGCACCCTCGTAGACACACGAGCCCGCAATCCGTAACAATGTTAGCCCCCCGAAAACATGTCTGTAATTCGTATATAATGGACTAAGGCCTCTTTATACCGCCACCCTTGACGGAGCCGATCGATGTAGTTGCGTTAGTGCGATTTTGGTAGTTCGGTGTTTACATGGGGATTGCGATGGGGACGATGTTTCGGGTTTGATGAGTTCCATGGGGACTCTCGGTCAGATTTCTCGGTGGGTGTTGTTAGGGGTGCGAAGTGTGAAAGCTTATTCCGGAGGCAGTTTTTGATATTTCAGATGTGTAAAAATTTGTGGATTTCCTCCAGGCTTAAATGTAACAGTACAATACGGTCAAAGGGCGCCAGGTTTTCTAGTTGTCCTGCAAAAATAGCGCGAAGCTGCCCTTTGAGAGTGATTTTACACCGAGGAGGAATTTGGAACAACTTCGGGATTTTTTAATAGCGGAACCATAAGTCCTTTCGATATGGAACTTCCGCGTGGTTGCTCGATTAGGTTTTGTAAACATTCTCAAATTTTTGAACCGAGGAGAAAGCGAAATTAGGCTTGTTATAGGCGGTCGAGTAGTCTTCAAATTGAGGGGTCGCTTTCCTTCAGAATTCGATATTTCAGGAGAACTTTGCGATTTTCTTGCAGCGGAACTAGTCAACCTTTTGAAATGAGAATTTCACGTACTTTTTTGCTTCGGCTTTGAAGAAATTGTCAAATTTTTACACCGAGGGGGGATCAACAATGGACGCGCTATGAGCGATTAGGTATGGTAAGAATGAATGAATTAGGTTGCACGTATTGGGCTAGGTTTGCGATTTTTCGCAAAGGGATCTCAATGAACTTTATAATCTAGGTTTTAACTTCATCCACAAATTTTTCTACGAAGAAAGAACGAATATCGAGTTCGCAACGAGCAATAATCGAGTGCTGGTCATTGCAAAACTTATGCGAATAACCTAATCCTGGGCACAAAGGGCCTCGCAAAAATCTACAATTTACTATTTACCATTGAAAATAATACGTTAGGGTCTGACGTAGCATCGGCACGAGAGAACGACATTTTTTCCCGCCAGTCACGCTTACTACCGTAATTTCGTGTTCAACTCCGACGGAGTTAACGTAGGCCGATCGCTATTAAGGATCAAAAACAAAGAGAGACGCCAGGGTGGGAGTCCCTTGGACGAAGCAGAAGGAGAGAGAGGGAGAGGGAGAGCCATAACGAGTCTTATTATTTACGCGGATCATTATTGTGACGGCGCTGATCGGTCATCGTCCATCACTTTCCTTAATCCTTTCCAGCTCCTTCCCGACCTTTTATTATCCTTAAAGTTTCGATAAGTGCCGTGGCCGATATCATAAATCAGCCCTCCTCCTACCCCCGGGGGGAGGAAGAAAAAAACTCGACTCGGGAGTTATTAATTATGCTCGGGGCCTGATCTAATTACTTGACCGTACTTTCGTTTTAATTTCTCGCGATTCATTCGCGCTCCGCAGGATTTTTCTTTTGTCCTCTCTCTCTTCTGCAGCCGAACATTAAATATTCCATTCCTGAATATGCAGCCTTGAAAAATTTCGCCTTGACGAATCATTAATTACTCAATTTTTTAATCCTTGAAAAATTTTGTCCTGTACTCAAGAAGTTCTGCTGAACATTCAGTATGTACTATACAAATTTTTCATACAGGAGGTATTATTATTGAGCCTGCCATAAACGATTAATTAAGAACTGTTGTTATTATGAAACGTGATGAATTGGGACAACTTCGGGATTTTTTTACAGGGAAACTAGAAAAGTTATCAACATGGGACCTTCATGTACTCTTTCATCCAAGTTTGAAGAATTTCCTCAAATTTTTAGACTCGAACAAAATCAATATTGAACTTACTACACTTGATTTATTACACAATAGTCTGCTGACAATTTAAGGGTTCAATTCTTAGACCTGATGAATTCGGACAACTTTGGGATTTTTTTACAGGGAAACTAGAAAAGTTATTAACATGGGACCTTCATGTACTCTTTCATCCAGGTTTGAAGAATATCCTCAAATTTTTAGACTCGAACAAAATCAATATTGAACTTACTACACTTGATTTATTACACAATAGTCTGCTGACAAATTAAGGGTTCAATCTTGAAACCCTGATGAGTTGGGACAACTTTGGGATTTTTTGACAGGGGAACTAGGAAAGTTATCAACATGGGACCTCCATGTACTCTTTCGTCCAGGTCTGAAGAATGTCCCAAAATTTTTATACCTGGAAAAAGCTCAAGCAGATCGTAACACAAGCAGTAAAAATCATCCGAGCTCCCACAGATCAAAGACTCCCAAACCGTCCGGAGCGTCGCGTGACCCCGTTAATTCCTTTTTAGACCGAAAGAAAGTCTAATTGCCCGCGGGAAAATGTCCGGGGAAGAAAAGAAAAGAGAAAAAAAAAAGAAAAGAGAACCGGTGCACGGTCTTCCGCCCCCGTCGACTTGGTGGATCATTATGGGAATTAGCGGTAGAAAAGCGGCGTCGGCGGAGGAAGCCACCGTGGAAACGGCTTTACCCACGGTCGGGACCCGGCCCCGTCGAAATGCCAATAATTAAACGAAGGTAGGAAGCGGAGGAGCCGGTTATTTCGCGGGTTCCAGGTCGTTTCCAGTCGCGCATTACGGAAATTAATACCGCGGCGATGTGCCATTCCGATGCAGTTGCGCGTGCACATTTCGCCCGGAATACCTCCGCCTCCTCCTCCACCCCCTCGATGCCCCCGTTGTTCTTCTTCTTCTTCCTCGTCTTCTTCTTCCTCTTCTTCACCCCAGGAAGCCTCTTTTCTTCCGTTCAACCGTTTCGCAGTTGAGACAACACATTGTTTCTTTCGACGAGCACAGAAACACGGTTGCCCGGACTGTTTAGAGCTGCCTCTTAAAACCCGCTCGCATGTATCCGAGCGCGGTTAATGTGCATGTTTTACGGTCCCAACCTATTGTCGATACTTCCACCATACTCCTCGACCACCACCCCCTCCCCGCCCCACGCTTCTTCTCCTACACAACCCTCGATGCATAGCTCTCCGCAATACTGCAACCCCTTCGCACGACCGTCGTAAAACTCGATGCGAGCTGGCAGTGATTCAAACACTGCTTAGCGAGGAATCTTTTTTCCGCTGGAAAATGACGTCGTCTTCTCTGATGTGGAAACGAGCGAGTGATTGATTTTTATTGTATGCAGTCACTCAAATCGAAAACTTGATGAGCAGTGACTGCATTTTTCTGTGACGAACATGATGGGCCTTTTGAGGTGGGACTACCGTGGACGTTTTTAGTGTGCTCTTGAGGATATTGGAAAATTTGTGACCTGTTGTGAACGATTAACTGTGGACGAACAAAGTAGAAAAGACTGGACTAATTGATCGTTTATACCCAGCTCGATTTCAGTTCCTCCTCGGTGACAAAATTCATACAACTTCTTCGAACCTGGATGAAAGAGTACATGAAAATCCCAAATTGATAAGTATTCTAGTTTCTCTGTAAAAAAATCCCGAACTTGTCCTAGCTCATCAGGTTTCAGAATTGAACCCCTAAATTGTCAGCAGACTATTGTGTAATAAATCAGGTGTAGTAAGTTCAATATTGATTTTGTTCGAGTCTAAAAATTTGAGGATATTCTTCAAACCTAGATGAAAGAGTACACGAAGGTCCCATGTTAATAACTTTACTAGTTTCCCTGTAAAAAAAATCCCGAACTTGTCCCAATTCACCATGTTTAAGAATTGAACCCCTGAATTGTCAATAGACTGTTGCGTACCAAATCAGTTGTTGCAAGCTCGATATTGATTTTGTTACTGTCGAAAAATTCGTGGATGTACTTCAAACCTAGATGAAAGAGTACGTGAAAGTCCCAGACGGATAGCTTTCACAGTTCTGCCATAAAAAAATCCCAAAGTTGACCAAATCCACCACATTCCTCAATAAAATCCTCCCTCAATCGCCGAAAAACATTGACGTAGTTGATCACTCATCGAGATCTCAATTTCAATTCCTCCTCGGTGCAAAAATATATGAATTAACTCGAATCGTAAATAAACAAGTACACACAAGTCCCATTCCCAAAACTATATTATTTGCGTCAGAAAAAAATGGTAAACTCGACCGAATGTGTGGACAGTGTGTAACCCTTTGGGCCCGTCGCGAAGGTGTTCCGTTATGGTCTCGGACAAACGAAAGCTCCTCCGCGATGAGGGGAAACAGGGCAGAACGTGGTCTTGGTTGTGTCCGGAGGGTTGTCGGATCCGCTGAAAGAAGCCGATGACATTCCTTGTACAAATAAGGGGCTAATAACAACATTTAAAGCGGTCGCGTGTTTCCCCGGGCCGGTAGTCGGCCATTATTCAGTCGACCGGCAATCACGTAATACAGAACGTCGAAGAAGTTTCAATTCCAGGCCAGCTGAAACGAAAAAAGGACTCTGCCACACAGCTGGCAGAGGGACGAGTCCCCGGAGATCGTTGTCGATTCCGGGCAATCGACAGTTATCGTACCGTAACCGAACGCCGGAACGGCGAAAACCTTTCCGATCTACAGTTTACGAGCCGTTTAGGCGAGCAAGGATGTCATGGTTTCCACAAGAAACTCCAATCCTTTCTTTAATATGCTATAGACAATTGACATTTTAGTTACCGTAACTCTGGCGGTGAGACCGGGTCGTTTATGTCCGCAGCGAAATTTCACTCTTCAATCTTTTTCCCATGAATGGCGTAAACATTTCACGTGTTATCCAACAGTTCAGTGCATATTCCAGAATTTCTTTAGATTTTTTGGGAGCCTAGAACAGTAAAAAGGTTAGTTGTAAAATTAATGTATAATAATAAATTAATAATATCTTGATGAAACTGTTGTTAACACATCCGTGACATTTTCCTGAAGAGAATGATACTACACATGATGCCATTCAGTTAATATTTGCTTAAGTAAATCCACGATTTAATAGAAGTTCACTGACAGTTCGGATAACAGGGGTTCCACTATATCCGGGATTACAAGAATGTATGTAAACCGAATGGTGTCGTGCTGGGTATCATTTCAACCGACAAAATGCCAGGAATAGAATGGTAAAAGTTTTGTAGAGAAATAATTATAAACAAAAATGTTATCCCTAGATTAATATCATGATGTACAGTGGTCAGGTATAACGCTATCAAAAATTGTTTGAAATGCTGAATATCTTATGAAGCACCTACAATGCAATGTTTTGTATGTCTATATAAATGTACAAGAGAGACGTAATATTTATTATTATAGTGACCGCGCTGGAGCACCAAAATGGAGTCGCGGGATCCGTCGGACGAGGGTTGAAGCAGCGAAATGGTTTTGCATGATTTTCAAACATACCCGTCGTTTTATGGAAATATTTAATAATATCGATGCTGAATCAATCTTTAAATAGTAATAATTTAAATTGTAAATAATTTTTGCAAAAGCTTGCGTCTTTGAAATCCAGTTAAAGAATCTCGTTTCAACAATGCAACACTTGAAGGCACGTCTGAAAATTGCATTGTTCTTCATTCAAACTGTCAAGGGTTGACAAGAAAACCAGGTGTTCATAATTCAACGGTATGCCAACGCCTTTAGGACTCGGCAAAGCGTAAACGTTAGTATCGCGTGTCCATCTTGGAATGGTCAAGCTTTTCAAGTTGTATTGCAATATCGCATAACATTCGAGTAGTTGCCATTCCATGTTACAATTTGCAATATTTTACAAACTAACCTTACTCGAAAGTAAAACTTAATACATGTATTCACCACCAATTTTATCTAAAAATTAAATTGTGAAATTTATTGACTAAAAATAACTTCAAACCAAGAAATAGAAATATACAATATAAAAGAATGTGTATAACAATGACAGATAGCAACTTGTATGTATACTCAATATCAGCTTTGTTAATGGAAATTATAGCATTGTTAAAATATCTGAATAATTCTACTCTTTAAAAAATTCCAAAATTTATTCTTATCTTTCTGTGTGCTTATTGACGACTAATAAGTAAGACGAAATTTCTTGATTTAATGTTACGTCAATTACTTTCGAATGCCTTTGCGCAAGAAATCGGAAAATTCGCGAAATGCAACAGCGTTTCACCCATAATTCATTTCCTCGAGTGGCAATTGGGTGAGAAAGTATTAATCTAAGCCTTCCGGCCCCGTGTTCGTAATTTACCAATTAGGATGAACTGCCTGGAACAAATATATCGGAATAAATGACTCGGTACGCTTAATGCGACTATCAAGCGATTTAAATTCGACATGGTTTTCTTTTTACGAGCTGCATAACAGGGGAAAAACGCGTTCTGTTTATTTACTAGTTTCATGCGTTTAATTACTTGTTTATACGAGGGATTAAGCTAATAATATTAACTTTGATTTTACTTTTATAACTTTAGTATGATAGTCATTGAAAAAGATTTAATTTACAATTTTCAGAAATCGTGTTTTCTAAATTTCGATTGTTTAAAATAATTTTTTCCACTGAAGCTGTCCAAAAATGTTGAACGAAAATTTGAATGTAGAAATATCTTTCTTTGATGAGAAGTGATAAAAATGACGCGGTGTCTGATAAAAATCGGTTCGAAAAAAATCGGGATCGTTCGATTCATTAGTTTCGAGGCTCGTAAATTAATTTCGTTTGAAAGATCGACACGATATACTGATCTATCTCGATAGTTCTGATCGCAATGGCCAGTGTAACTTCTGAAAGAAGTTCCTTTGGCGGCTTGTGCAACGTCATCGCGGTGAAAGCGGCCGTCGGATACAAGAAAATCCAACGATCCATCGATCATTTCGACCACAGAAACACAATGATATCGCTCGACGGTAATTTTCTGAATCGATACAAACAGCTCTAAACAAATTCTAACACCTCGGCGAAGGCTTATTCCACAACAAATGGAAACGACTTTGTCATGAGGCTCTGACGGATAACCGTGGCTGAGAGTCCTTTTGAATCGACAATCAAAACTTCAAATTAGCTCAAACATTATGCCAAATTACGCAATTTGCAGTCTTGCATACAATACGGCTTGATATCTCCAATAAAACAAATTGAATAGCGAGATTTATAGATTTTGTGCAAGATTCGAATTGTAAATGTTGTACTCGAATGATTGATATTTACTATATTTTAAAATTAAGAATTATATAACAATTAAGAGCACCTACGAGTTCTAATACATTTTTACCATAGCATTTTTTATTAATTTTTAAGCATTATTCTTGATACCTTCTGAAGACATTGAATGTTTATAAAAATATTAACAACAAACGAAGCGATAACAAACAGTAAACATCAAATTTGCAAAATCAATCGTGATAAACAATAGTTAATAAAACTACCCTGTAAAAGACCATCGCTCAATTCAATCGGCCGACGGTGCATAATAGTAACGTTTGTCCATTTAAGTACTAAAATTGCATAACTTTCGACAGAATTAAGGTAGAGAGATGAAACTTTGTTTAAATGAAAGCTGAATTGTTGTAGAATAATGGAAAAATATTTCTTTCCCGAAGAAAATATGCTTTCACCTCGAAAATATTGATTAAAGTTGGCCTTTCTTGAGAAGAACCAAAACTTCAACGAAGATGACCTTTAATAAATATTCTGAAGGTCAAAAATGACTGTACACTTTTATTTTTCTCATATTCTACGATAGTTCAGCTTCAAATTACAAAAAAGGCTTATCTTCCTACCTCAATTCAATCAAAAGTTATACAATTTTGTCTCGAAAATGGTCCGAACAGTAACTCTAATTGTAAGAAGACAAAGAAAAAAGAACAAAAAATTAGAAACCGAAAAAGAAAATGGCTATAGTACATTTCCGGTTGAATTGTTACTAGACAATTACGGTGATCGGTGTTGGCGTCCGCCATTTTGAAGGTTTCGAACTCGGTGGCCGCGTAACTTATTAATATTAATTGTATCCTAAGCAAACACACGGATCCAGAACACGCGGGTAGCTTGTAAAGCAATCAAACGCGTTCTATCTGATTTTTGATAAAGGGAAACCAACCGCCACACGTGATGCACGTGTTAACAGTGCGTGCACACAACGTGTGCTCCTTCCCCCTTGTATTTTTTTATCCTCTTGCCTTCCCCCCTCCCTCTGCCCCTCTTCCACAACGATATGCAACTGACAATAGCATTTGCGCGGCGAGGAAACCGTAAAAAGAAAATAAACTAACCATAACTGGCAGGTGAATAATTTCAATTTTCATATTATCTCTACACGGGAAATGGAAGTAGTAATTACTGGTTGCATTTTTAACATTCAATGTTAATTTTTAGCCACTACTACAGATATACATAGAACACAGTCAATCAATTCTTCATTTTTCTCGTGATTTTCAAACGCTCTTCATTATATCAATGCAAATAGACTTTGTATTCAGACTTTAATAATCTTATAAAATAGATATAATGTACGAGAAATCCTCAGCTATGACTCTAACAATTTTACGGAATAGATATCATTGCTATTTGAAAATTGACTAATGCAAATTTTTAGCTTTGACTCTTACAATCTCACAGAATAAATATTGCTATTGGAAAATTGACTGAGACAAATCCTCAACCTTGACTCTTACAATCTTACAGAATAGATGTAACTGTTATTGGAAAATTAAGTGACAACGAAACAAATCCTGAGCTTTGGACTCTCACAAACCCACACAATAAGTGTAACATCTCTTGGAGAATTGGCTGAAACAAATCCCCAACTATGACTTCAACAATCCCACCGGAGCAACGCAAAACCCCCTACAAAGTCCACACCGCGCTTCTCCACCCGAGCCCCACCCTGCCGCCGGTAATCAATTAACAAGAAATCCGAAATCGCAGCCAAAGCAATCCGGCCAAACGATCCCCAGCACCCCGAGCAACCAGCAATCCATATCCACCTCGATCCACCCCGTTCCGTCAGAAAACAGCTCGGAGCCGTCTTGCGCGGCGAACAAAGAGGATGATCGACTTCTACGAGGGTATTCCTGCAAAGGCATTCGATCGTTAGTTAAAGGGCAATCCGTTAAAGGTGCGGAGAAAGAGAACGACCAAAGAACGAAGGAGAAACAGAGAGAGAGAGAGCGGGGGTAAGGGATAGAAAAGAAGAGAAAGAAGAGCAAGAGAGAGCCAGCAAGGTGGAAGAGAGAAGAGAGTTCTTCTCGAGTGCACAATACATAGCTCGAACAGAACGAAGGATACGAACGAACGAACGAACGTCCGGAGGGTCCCGTGCCGGCAGATGAATCCTAAGCAATTTCTCGCTGGTCGGGCCTCTTTGATGCTTTGAACTCTCACCGCGCTAACCGATCCTCCTGGTAATCATGCGGCCCTCGCCACGCCCCGAAAAACACCTTCGATCCTCGGCTCTCTCGCCTCCTCAGCATCCTTCGCTTTAATCCTTTTGCGCCCAGGCGAGAGGAGTCGATTCCTCTTTTTTTCTTTCTTCAATCCTCTCTCCTCTCCCTTCCCCCAATCTCGAAGATCTCTCCTATCTTGAGGTCCTCGGCTGACCGACTTCGCGTCCTCCTCGTTGATCTTACACCTTTTTTATCTCCGATATTCAAAGCTTCTTCTTCTGCTGCTGTCCTCAGTCCTGTTCCTTCTACGTTCTCCTTCCTCGTCTAAGTGTCTTCACGCTGTTTATGGGGACTTTCGTCTCCCCGTTTCCTCGTTTCGCAGTTTTTCTGACCGGCACGTTCCCCGCACGTTCGTCCTTTTTTTCTTCAGGGGCTTCCTCTCGCGCTCTCTCTCTTTCCCTCTGCTACTTTGCTGCCAGCGCCGCCGGTTGCTCTTTTTGCGGGCTGTCCTCGCGCGCCGACGGAGAGAGGAACCCTTCTCTCTGTTTGCTTTGCCGCGGATTATTGCTGTCTCGGGATCCACCCGGACTCTGTAATTAACGGGATGCTAATGGAATCGCGGGAACCGCTTTCCCTCGCGCTCCCCCGCACCCCTCCCGGATGGTGATGGTCAACGTTGCTGGAATGATGGGCGTTTGATTCACTTAAATGCGCTGAGTATACGAGTTTTCAGGGATCGCTGGTGTGTATTCGACTTGATGTACACGGTGGATCTCGAGCTTTTGTGGTGTGCGAGAGGCAAGTTTCAGAAAGGAGATTACGAATGAGCTGATCTTGAACGCTCAGGGTGATGGGGAGCCTGATACCTTTGCCACTTCTAGGTCTCTTCTGTCCAGTTCTAAGGTAATACTAAAAGAAAAAGTCTATTTGTATATGCCCGAGCATTTGGTGCAAGGTTTTAACAATTTTCAAAATGAAGACTCACCAGTATTTTCACCCAAATCTCGACCAGAGCAATCGACCAAACTCGGCGAAGAAGATCTTCGAGGCTCGTCGAAGAAGATCTTCAGACGTGGTAACTGTCGACGATAATAAAATTTCAAATCCCCCGCGTCCCCATTACCGCTTATGATGCCGTAATCACGACCACAGGATCAGTTTCCAAGCTTTCGATCGGCGAGATCCCCAAGATCGTATCTCCTGCTGTGCCGAACAGAGCCGAAGAGATCGGGCACTTTAGCTTTTCCTTCCTCCCCGTCTCCTTTATTCCGCGGGGCCCCATGCGCACCATTACCGACAAATTGCGAATCCCATAAGTAGATACTGATAGCCAAAATTTTATGTTAGAGCCATTTCATTCGCAACATTGGCACTGAGCTTGAAACTGAAAAATCGTTCCTCAAGAACATTATGAAGAGACTGGCCAGAAAAAAAGGAAGAGTCCTGAAGAAGATTCGGGAGAAAAAGAGCTGGACTTGGAAGACTCATAAGATTCGGAAGAAGAAAGATCTAGCCCCAGAAGAAGAAGATTCGAACTCGGAAGATTCCAAAAAAGGGCAACTGGACTCAGAAGGTTCCGATGGAGATCTAGCCTCGGAAGAACATCAGGACTCGTAAGAATACAACCCAGAAGAATAAGAATTATCCTCAGAAGACACGACATCAGAATATCTGGACTCGGAAGACTTCGATGAAGATCAGCCCGCCTCAGAAGACTCTGAAGAGGAATCTCAGGACTCAGAATCCTCCTCAGCGGACGAACCACGCTCAGCAGACTCGAAAGAAGAGCAAAAGGAGCAAGGATACGACGAAGGGTCGAACGAAGCGCGAAAGGGAAGCCAAAGGGGACTCGGCGAGGAAGAAGGTGGTAAAAGGAGGAGAGAAGGACGCTCCTAATTCGTAGTTTGGGGCGGGGTCTTTTTCCCCCTTCTAGGGAGAGGGGGAGAGAAAGAGAAGTAAGAAAGAAAGAGAGGCAGGAGGGGGACGGAGGGAGCGCACAAAAGGCGACCCGAGGTATAAATTGGTTTGTTTGCCGCGGAGATAAAAGGGGCCGCTAAATGTTATCTTTAAGGTGTCGGATCAACGCAAATGTGGCTGAGTTACTCGT
This sequence comes from Lasioglossum oenotherae, assembly GCA_028455765.1. NCBI lineage: Eukaryota > Metazoa > Arthropoda > Insecta > Hymenoptera > Halictidae > Lasioglossum > Lasioglossum oenotherae. The sequence goes on from CM052295.1 coordinate 9,194,304, forward strand.
AATTATAGTATACACGGGGCTCGGCCCCCTCGTCTCTACCTGGCCGCGCCATATCGGTCTCTCTTCTCTCCCTCTCTCTTCCTCCCCTTCTCACTCACTCTATGAGGCTCGTTCCTCGCGCGGCGGCACCATTGGCGTAACCATTGGCCTGAGATTCTATCGGGCCGAGATCGGGACAAGAAGACTTGTTTGGTTAGACACGAGCATCGTTCGATGATCGTGAATAGCCTCGGCCCTCTTCTCTTTGGTTGATCTAAGGTGGTGGGGATTCATTAGGGGGACTCCCCATTCATTTGAGACAAGATAACTCCCCTACGGCAGCTGGTTAAAGCGTAATGAGTAGACTGCGGATCTTTATGCAAAATAAGAAATGTTTGCATTGACTGCAGGATGCAGGAGCCAAATAAAAATTGTATTCTTCTTGTAATGATCCTGTTAAGCTGAAACTAATACATTGATATCCTTAAATATCTTTAACACGTCCACTGTTTTAAATCGTACGTACACATTTTTGTCATAAATGCATTTTTATGCAGTCTGACAATGAACATGCTGAAGAGTGCGGTTCCATTGTGAGATTATGAAGCAGGTGGTTGATACGGTTGCGGAGGATTGATTGGAGGGGATGATGCTAGTTGGTCTTGTTCATAGAGAAGATAGGGTGGTTCGAATTATTGGGGATTGTGCATCTAGGGGGTTTTGTCGCTCTTTCGATATTTTGCACATTTCCGAGAGATTACGCCAATGAAAGTGCTTTTTATCTCAGTTTCCAACAAGATGGGACTCCCCGTTGGTGTGGCTTGAAACAGCCGCGCGTACAGTGGGGCCAACATTATAGCACAAAATAATAATTCATAAATTATACGCGCCGCGATCGTTTAGAGGCTTAGGTATACAGCTCACTGCACATGAAGGTGATTCCGGTGCAGGTATATCAATAAGCCTGGGTAGATGTGTAGTTGTCATACCGGGTGACGCGGAAAAACTAATACTTCAATTTTTTTGTTGAATATTACGATCTGCTACGGAGTTCAAGCACCATTACGTTTACTAACAAAGAAATCTAGATCATATATGTTATAAAATATCAGCCACTGTATACTTACACGATAACATAATTTTTTAAAATAGAGTTGCATTTAATGAATTCAATTCCCTACCATGTTATAAGAAATTATACATTTTTTAATTTGTCGACTGGTAGCAGAATATATTTTTATTCAATCTCAAGATATATTAAAATGATTTATTATTGAAAATAGAAATTAGTTACTGTAAATTATTCAAAAAAAAAAATAGAAGAAGATATTCACGTTTTAAAATATTTGAAACAACTAATAGAAAATTTATTAATTTAATAATGACATCTGTTCAAACTGTTTAAAAATATTGCAAACCGTATGATATCGCCATCTTCCGTCCCAAATGTATTCTACTTCTTCTGCTTTTCTCTCTGAAGAACTTATGGCGCCATCCATGGCAAAATGGTGAAGCTAGTAGCCAATTAATACTATTATTTCCTAGTAGATGGCGCCACAAACTACTTCTAAAGGTAAAAATCTACAATTTTGAAAAAATAGAAAGATAAAAGAATCTACATACTTAAAAAAATAAAATATAAATAAATTTAGAATACAACCGAGCTTATACATAGACCTTAATTATATTTGTAAGATAAGATGAGCCTTCATAAAATCGGAAGTAATTCTCCGTGAACCAACTTCCAATATGGTGACCCTATTCACAGCAGAATAAAGTACAATTTATGATTGTTGCTATATACAAGCCGGCTGTACAAAATTTAGAGGTTATGTTCCTATGACAGCACAGCACTTTCTCAATGAAGTACAGTAACAACAACTAATAATCACATAGAGAATTATACACAAAATCAAAGCAAAATGGAGAATCACACAGAAGAGCAGACAGAAAGTGAATGTAGTTTTAAGTTCCACGAGTTTGTGATAGACATTGGCACCACCTTAGCCTGTCATACAATTAAAATGGACAATTGTCTTTACTTATGGGTGGGTGATCCGAAGAAACAAACCATGAATGACTTATCGTTCGCTATTGTATCACCGTATGGAAAGGAACCACTTACCACAAAGATTATGGGGCCCATTTCTGATGAGACGTCAAGCAATTTTGCCAAGAGGCTATCCAAGAAACTTTCAAAACCTGTCTACGTCAGCTTCAATATCCAGGTTGACACTCCTTCTATGCGTGCGCTGGAAACGAAATTGAAAGATGAATTATCTGCGCATCCAGAGGCCTTTTAACGTTCACTAGTACAATTCAAAATTGTCTTCTGCTTAATTGTGTGATATAAGTACAAAAATGAATTGCGCCTTTTGTATTCTACATTAAATATGATCCAAACCATGTTCTACACTACTTCGACTTGTAATACCAATTAATAAAGACTTTTTAAAGAGTAAAAATTAAGATAGACTTATAGATTAGGGGGGTAGGCTTGTTTCCAGGTTTGCAGGGTGCCTACTCATTTCTCGATAATGCAAAGATGGGGCTTTTCAGTAGTCAAAAGTGCTAGATAAAAGATCAATCTAGGCCGCATTCGCCCGCAAAAGTCATACTTTTACGTTCACGAGGCGTAATTTGCATTATTCGTAAATTACGCCATACCGAGACATGAAAAGGCGCATTCCGTACCCTTGCAAACCTGGAAACGAGTCTTTAAATACGATAGTGGATAATATAAAGAGTAATGCACGTTATTCTATTAATTGAACGATCTATTAAATGTTCAAAATTTCACAAATCATTGTACGTGTACTTACATACGTCTATTTGGAAATTCGCGGCGGCTTTCATTGATTGGTGTGAACTTACCGATAAGTTCGACACTCTAGGGAATTTTGCATAAACTCCAAATATAATGTAGGGAATTTTTTTACGATACCATTATGCATTTGTGTGCTAACTTCAGACGTAGCCGTCAAAAGCACGTGGGCACTTAGCCATCGATTTGAACCTTTGAACGTTTACACGAAGTTGCACATGTGATCCGGTCTCTTCTTTTCCAAACATGTTGCTGCAAAGTTTGAGGGTTTTCACCGAACGGAAGAAAAGTTATGAAGAAAAGCTTGCGCCCTACAAAAATTGCAAGGTGAATTCCATTTCCTTCACATTTATTTCACTGAACTTTTCCCCGGCGTCTAAACAGCTTCAATTGTTCCCCGGCGTCTAAACAGCTTCAATTGTTCCCCGGCGTCTAAACAGCCTCAATTTTTCACAACCGTAATTGTGTTTGTAGGAGCTCAGTAAGGATGACCACAAAAAGATTTTGGACGTTCTATGCGAGTTCTTGACGCATCCGGAGAGTACAGAAGATGTTGCTGAGTGTTTCCCACAATTGCTACCCGCATTGGTTTCTGCAAGCATATCGACGAGAAAAGTGTCTTACAACGATGGGGACACGTTGCATAAATTGAATTGCGTTGTCCTGGGAAAACTTGTCTGCAAGAATCGTGATCTATTAGCGTACGTATGTCTGTAATTATCTTCTTGATTTTTAGGTGCTGTGTTGCGGTCTGGAAGATTTCAGACAAGGAATGAACGTATCTGTGAATTTATATTCAAACATTTTGTTATTCATTACATCAGATAATGTGTAACAAATGTAGTTGCTGTTTGAAGGAAATTAAATTTGATTCTGATGCAAATCGTTGTTGCGTTAAATAGTTGCATTAATCTTAACACACCAAATGTACATTGTGAATGTATATATAGTATTATAGTATTTATAATAATTGTGTTTGTAGTATAGACAGTAGAGGTTTAATTTCTGTTTTATAATTAGACAATAATATAGATAAAAAAATATAGATATCGTTTAATTTGAGAAATATGATTTGTTTCCCAATTATAGATTTGTTCTGCACTACTTCGATGCAAATCCAGCACCATTCGAATCAATAGAAGACGATTATACTCCTTCAGCTAAGAGGCGTAGCAAAAAAGGAGTGTCGTCATACTATGAAGTTTCCGATTATGATTTAGTAACAGCCTGCTACGACATTCTATGCAGTGCGCCAACACATTTCAAGTACACATGGAATTGGTCAAAATTTTACAAATATTTAGCAGCTGATGACGAAGCCGTTAGATGGTAATATATTTACTCAAATGATTATTGTGCTATTACTATCCATTTAAAAAATATGTACAATTATTTTCGATTCTTTTTCAGGGTATCAATTAACTGTATCGCAATCGTATTAGGCATGTCAGAATCCTGTATGTTAAGTCATATGGACAGCCTAGTTCCAAACAGCCACAAATATTCTACATTGTGCCAAAAAGCTAGCCAAAATACTGTAACATCAGCAGAAACCGAAGAAATAGATCAAATGGTCAATGATTTACCATCGGTAGTATCTATAGGAGGAATTCTCCTTCCAGTCTTCAAAACATCAAAATCTAAAAAGGAGCAGAACTTAGTTCCAGTACCATCTACAAGAAAAAATTTACAGAATTTAGCTTTGGCAGTGTCTTCTAACAAATGTGTGTGTCTACAAGGCGCTGTTGGTTCTGGAAAGACTGCTTTAGTGGAATTTTTAGCAGCGGCGACAGGCCGCGATACAGCAAATTTTGCAAAAGTGCAATTAGGTGACCAAACGGACTCTAAAATGCTATTAGGAATGTACTTGTGTACCGATATTCCTGGAGAATTTCTGTGGCAACCAGGAATTCTGACTGAAGCTGTGTTATCTGGCAAATGGTTGCTTCTGGAGGACATCGATTGTGCTCCAACAGATGTTATCAGTGTCATTGGACAGCTTGTAGAGAACAAAACATTATCAGTTCCTGGATACAGAGACTCTGTTCACATAAAAAGTGGATTTCAATTATTCGTCACTGTGAGATCAACAGCTGAAGGATCACAGAAGCCTCTCAAAATGTCTCTACCGTTTCAGAAACATTGGTCCTGCGTTAATGTGGAACCATTATCTAAAGAAGAACTTGTAACAGTTGTACAAACTTCATTTCCGGTATTGCACACAGTGGCCACGAGAATTGTGGATGTGTTTTTATTGTTTTCCGTCGGCAAACATGAAGAGGATGCTGAGATCTGCGTGAGAAACTCTAGACAAATATCTACTAGAGATTTGATCAAGTGGTGTTTTAGAGCAATCGTTGATTTCGATGTGTCTTCACCTGTGTCTGCATTGAAGATTTTTCAAGATGCTTTGGATATATTTTGCTGCTCTGTGCCCAACTGTGGTACGTATCATTGACTTCGAATTTGCTTTCGATTATCCTTAAATATCTATAAATAACTTTTGAAAGTAGGTGTCTTTGGCGACTTAACACTTCTGTTCTTTCAGCTCAACGATTAAGCTTAGCGATATCAGTAGCGCACAAGTTAGGCATAGTGAAAACAAAAGCAGAGTACTTCTGCAACATGCACAAGCCTTCAGTGGACTTCCAAAAGGAGATCCTAACAGTTGGCAGAGCAAAATTACAGATAAAAAAGTCCGAGAGAGTACAACTCGCAGTGAAAAGTTCAAATTTCTCTTACACAAGGCCGTCGGTGTGTCTCCTAGAACGTATAACCAGCTGTGTAGCACAGAAAGAGCCTGTACTTCTGGTTGGCGAGACAGGAACAGGGAAAACAAGTTGCATCCAGTACCTCGCACAAATAACAGGTCACAAACTGGTGGTAATAAATATGAATCAACAGAGTGAGAGCACTGATTTGCTTGGTGGTTACAAGCCAGTGGACTTCAAGCTTCTGATTCTCCCAATCCGCGAGGAGTTTGAGATCTTGTTCCGCTCTTATTTCGCGATTGAGCCAAACAAGAAATTTCTGAGCCACATTGGTCACTGCTTTGAAGAGAGGAAATGGAAGACCTTGACTAGCCTGATGATTCATAGCACCAGCGCAGCCATGAAGAGACTGAAAGCAAATCCAAAGAATCAGGACGCGGTGCAACTTCTGAAGAAGTGGGACGTTATGGCTAGGAAACTGGAGAAACTGCAGTCTCAAGTCCAGGGTAACTATTCCTTGGCCTTCTCTTTCGTCGAAGGTGGCCTGGTCAAAGCCCTGAAGAATGGGGATTGGGTTTTGCTAGATGAGATCAACTTAGCTACCGCTGAAACGCTGGAGTGTCTCTCTGGATTACTAGAGGACTCCTGTGGATCGCTATCTTTGCTAGAACGCGGGGACAAAGAGCCGCTAAAGAGACACGCAGACTTTGCGATCTTCGCTTGCATGAACCCAGCCACTGATGTCGGGAAGAAGGATCTTCCCGTCGGACTGAGGAATAGGTTTACGGAATTCTTTGTCGACGAGCTCACAGAGAAGTCAGATTTGCAACTTCTCGTGAATTCCTATTTGAAAGACTTGAACCTTCCACGTGAAAAGATCGACGGCATCGTCAAGCTCTACTTAAATGTCAGAAAAGAGGCTGACAGCAATCTGTTAGATGGAACAGGTCACAAGCCACATTACAGTTTGAGAACCCTGTGTAGGGCATTGAGCGTGTCCTCGCAGAATCCTTGTGTAAATGCATTAAGATCTCTGTACGAAGCATTTTGCTTGAGCTTCCTAACGCAATTGGATAGCCAGTCGTACCCGTTGGTATTGAAGATGATCGTGAAGGCTATTTTAGGCGAGAAGGCTGCCAGTGCGATCCTCAAAACCCCAATTCCAAGGCCACAGGGTGCATCCGACAGTTTCATCTGTTTTGAAGGGTATTGGATCCCTAGAGGCGACCTCAGTCCCGAGATACCAGAGAATTACGTACTAACCGAAACGGTAAAGCAAAATCTGAAGGATTTGGTGCGAGTAGTGTCCATTGGAAAGATGCCTGTACTGTTGCAAGGAGATACCTCTGTCGGGAAGACGAGTTTGATCACATACCTGGCGAAAGCCTCCGGGCACATGTGCGTCAGAATTAACAATCATGAGCACACCGATTTGCAAGAGTATGTTGGCACTTATGTGGCTGACTGTACTGGGAAGCTAGTCTTCAAAGAGGGTGTTCTAGTAGACGCTATGCGCAAGGGATATTGGATAATCCTGGATGAACTGAATTTAGCTCCCAGCGATGTTCTAGAGGCTTTGAATAGAGTTCTTGATGATAACAGAGAATTGTACATTCCAGAAACACAACAAGTGGTCAAAGCGCACGATAAATTCATGCTCTTCGCTACCCAGAATCCTCCAGGACTGTACGGAGGAAGGAAGGTATTGTCTCGAGCCTTTAGGAACAGATTCGTTGAACTGCACTTCGATGAGATCCCGCCGAAAGAGTTACAAGTAATACTGCACAAGAGATGCAAGATGCCAGAGACCTACTGCAAACAGGTGATCAGCGTGATGACGGAGCTTCAAGTCAGGAGGAAGGGCACAGCCACGTTTGCTGGAAAGAAAGGGTTCATAACTCTCAGGGACCTGTTTCGCTGGGCTGAGAGGTACCGTCTTGCACCTGAGCACAAAGGAACTTTATACGATTGGAGCCAACACCTGGCCGACGAAGGATACTTGGTGCTGTCCTCCAAAGTCCGACATCCAGAAGAGTGCTTGGAGATCGTACAGGTATTGAAGAAGCATCTGAAAAGAGACGTTGACGCTGATTCTCTCTTTTCACTTTCCGATAAAACTTCGCCGGTTACAAAACCAATCCTAGAGTCTCTTCTGTCAAAGAAGATTCCAGGGTTCGAGCACATTGTCTGGACTTTTCCAATGCGTAAGATGGCGGTGCTTCTTACAAAGGCCTGCGACTTTAAAGAGCCGGTTCTTCTGATCGGTGAGACAGGTGGCGGCAAGACTACGGTTTGCCAGCTTCTATCAGCGATCAGACAGCAGGAGCTCAGTATTGTCAATTGCCACATGCACACAGAGGCCTCAGACTTCCTTGGCAGTCTGCGTCCTGTCAGAGATCATACAGATAGTCAGAAGCTGTTCGAATGGGTGGACGGTCCTCTAGTGAGAGCCATGAAGGCTGGAGGCTTCTTTTTGGTGGATGAAATCTCTCTGGCGGACGACAGTGTCCTTGAAAGGTTAAACTCTCTGTTAGAACCAGAGCGCAAACTCTTAATTGCTGAGAAGCCATCCAGCAATGATAATGCTACAGTTTCTGCTAGCGAAGACTTCATTTTTGTTGGTACAATGAACCCTGGTGGCGATTATGGGAAGAAGGAACTATCGCCTGCACTCAGGAACAGGTTCACTGAAATTTGGTGCGAGGGATGCGTGTCTTTCGACGATCTTAAGTGCATCGCGGCGCACAATCTTCGTGACGGATTGAAGGAAAACATTCCTACAGCGATTATAGCGTTTCTTGAATGGTTGCAAACGACGGAGATAGGGAAGAAGCTTGTTGTCAGTGTCAGGGATGTGCTGACTTGGGTGAATTTTATTAATTGCTGTGAGAACTTGGAAATTGGGGATGCTTTCTTCCATGGCGCAGCATTGAGCTACATCGACGGACTTGGATCGGGTGCGACTGCTACTGAAAAGTAAGCAACTTGCAAGTATATTTTATAACAATTAATTCAATAATTTCTGCAATACTATACGATTTTTCAGTACAACAAAGTTTAAGGATTTCAAGGCGTCAGCAGTGAAGTTCATCAAATGTCAAGTAGATGACACTGTGTTGTGTTATAAGTCCATGTTGATGTTAAACTGTGAACAGTCTGATGTAGAAAACCTTGATGATAAGTTTGGTATCTCGCCATTCTATGTGAAGAAAGGCGATGAAGAAATTCCAAGTGATGTAGGATTTGCTTTTAAGAGTCCAACGACTAGGATAAATACATTGAAAGTTCTACGAGCTTTGCAGTTGAAGAAACCTATCTTGTTAGAAGGTAGTCCTGGAGTTGGTAAAACCAGTTTGGTGTCTGCTCTTGCTAGAGCCTCTGGTCATCGACTTCTTAGGCTGAATCTTAGTGATCAGACGGTAAATATGTATAATTAAAGTGTAATTGAGTTAAGTGACTCGCCCAGTATACTGTCGATACAATATTGCTGTTTTAAATCTTGCGCAGGACATCTCCGATTTATTTGGAGCCGATTTGCCAGTCGAGGGAGGAAAGCCTGGAGAATTTTCCTGGAGAGACGGTCCTTTCTTGAGAGCCTTGAAAAATGGCGATTGGATCCTGCTCGACGAGTTAAACCTTGCTTCTCAGTCGGTTCTAGAAGGCTTGAACGCATGTCTGGATCATCGTGGAGAAGTCTACATTCCAGAACTGGGGATGACTTTCGCTGTCAAGCCTGGCACACGACTTTTCGGTTGTCAGAATCCTCTGTGTCAGGGTGGAGCTAGGAGGGGACTTCCAAAATCGTTTTTAAATCGTTTCACACAAGTAGGTGGCAATTCTGACATACTAAACATGAGTGCGTGGCTCCTATAGCTTCAAATTAATACAAACAATTTCTATTTTGCATAAAAATAACTTCTATTGAAAGAAACATTTATTTCTTTCAGGTGTTCGTTGATGTCCTGGAACAAGAGGACTTGAGCTTCATCTTAAAGGCTCAATTTCCAATGTTACCATATGATTTAATGAACAGAATGATTATGTTCAATGATAGATTGAACTCGGAAGCTGGCATCAGATGGGGACATTCAGGCTCCCCCTGGGAAATGAACCTCAGAGACATGGCTAGGTGGTGTGAAATAACAGTGGCAGCTCTTGCAAAAAATAGTTCAGCGGACGATTTCAATCCTGGGAGAGGTGCTCAGCTAATTTATGTCAATAGAATGAGAACAGACGACGACAAACATCAGGTAATTTATTTCTGATCATCTAGCATCATATAAATGATTACGAATTGTTTGAACCTTGTGGAAATTATTATGACATGCTTCAGAATTTTTTTTAAATTATAGGTGATGGAGATTTACTATGAGACATTCCCGGTGGAAATTTATCCTTTGCCAGACCCAGAATTCCCAGTTCATTTTACGAAAGAGAAGATCTTCTTAGGAGACGAAGTGTTGGATCGCGGTGACTCTGCGGTGTATGAAGACGATAATCTGTTGCTCCTCAGGGACCAGAAACCTCTCTTGAAAGATCTCGCGCACTGCGTTAACATGAATTGGATGACTATTCTTGTAAGTCTACAGCCCATGCTTTCCCCCTCTCTCTCTCTCTCTCTCTCTCTCTCTCTCTCTCTCTCCCTTCTCTGTTCACTCCCGAATGAAACTTCATGCTTGAAGTACTTACGTGATAACCGCGCCGTGGAACTTCATGCAAATTTACATTTTTATGGGAAAAGTCAAAGCCATGAGAAGGGGGAAAATAAAATACAAGATCTTTATCCTGGAAAGTACGATAACTATTTTGAAGAATCGTTTCATAAAAAGAACGTTGAAGAATTATAGCCAATAATTTGTGACTTGAATGTGTACAACGAAGATTTTATTTTTCGTTTTTTTTACTGTTATTTAAAGGTTTGTATTTTTTGATATTATTTGTTAGGTCGGGGATACCGGAACTGGGAAAACGAGTCTCGTTCATCTTCTCGCGAATTTGGCTGGACAAAAGCTGAAATCGATCGTCGTAAATTCTGCGATGGACACCACGGAGATTTTGGGCGGCTTCGAACAGGTGAGTCTTTTCTATTTGTTTATATTTCTTTTCAGCATAAAATGCTACACCAAAAGTGTACGATTTCATATATGTATTTTTTATGGAGACCACTAAAACAAGAGAGGATTTTAAAGAATTGAAAATGAGTGATAATAGAAATATGGGGAAGGAAACTTGGCAATCGCAATTGTCAAAGATAATCTATCTTTATTTACACATACAATGACATCGATTTAATTTCACAGACGCAAATATATGTGCTTGTATAATCAGCGATACAAATATTGCAATCAATTCGTCGGACGATTCTCGTAAATGTCTATTCTCAATCCGCCAGGCACCGGTTATCAATCAACTTAAAAATTATAATACCCTTAACGCTATCTTCGTTCAGATAACATTCACTTTTAATTAATCGGTTATGATTAAGCTTACCCGCAAGGTTCTTTATTTCCACGTTTCCTTACGAAAAGTCTTTCAAGAGAAATTGACATTGTTTCAGGGATTTTCCGGACTTAATTTCGATCGCTTAATAAAAAAAATCCAAGAAAATTTAAGTTAAATCCACGAAAGTGAAATGAATCATAACCACTTAATTTCATTCGCAAATATTTATTATTGTTCGTTTACAATAAATATGTTTTTTCATGCAGTATAAAAGACAATGAAAATTGTTTTTATAATATCTACAGAGATTTCATGTTTGTTGTACACAAACAAATTTTTCTTTTAAAACCACAATTTATGCACTCCTCAAAAGAATTAAGGTATCAAAAAAAAGAATTATAATAAAATACTCGAATATAAGATAAAATTTGTTCTCTCTTTTTAAATATGTGTAATTAAACTTATTTGTTAACATTGTGTAATATAAAATAATTGTTTACATTCAATTTTCAGAATGTCGTATTTGATATTAAAATTTTCAAATAATTCAGTGGAGAGGGGGAATAGTGTTTTCCCTTTTTTGTTTATTCACTTACAGTTGTCATAGGAAATGAAGAAATCGCTTGCCTTTGAACGTGTATTTAATTTACAAATAATTTATAAACTCTATGAAATTATATATATAAAAACGAAATTTATAAATCCTCTTAACTTATACAAATCCGTAAGAGAACAGAGAACGCACGTCCGGAAATCCCTAAAGTTTTGCATAGAAAATATATATGTATATAAGTATATATTATTTACGAACGGGTACACATATGCAGGATGGTTTCCTCGTTAGAAAGTCTTATTATCCTATTTTGGCATCAGGATATTTTTTATTTTCATATTTGATTCTAATACTGCTTCGACACTTTCGTGATTACTATTTACTTTGTGGCATAATATTAATTTATGAAACAAAAAATTATTACGGTGGACGCCAATAATAAATAATTGCTAATCCAATCTTCGGATAAGAATTTTGCTTACAATCGAAAAAATGTTTCAATCAATAAAAATAATTCAGTAACTGAAACATCGAAGAAAATAATTTCCATTTCAAATGAACAAATATAAAAAAAAAATGATAAAACAATTTTTTAATGGAATTTATTTGGCAACATGCGTTTTCCATCGCACACAATCGAACGTCCCTGTATATGCGTACGGCGCGTCCATACCCATGTATAATATATTTGTATAATAAGTGTATAATAACGACGATAGTAAATAATACAATACTGACGGCCGATAGAAAACCTCTCGGCCTTTTGAGTCCCCCAGTTGAGTGGAAAGCTCATTTAAATGGTGCAAACTAGGCTAACTTTAATCCCTAAAACGATCATTTAAATGTAAATATCCCTAATTGGTGCGCCTAATATTGTTTCGATTCACATTAAAGGAACTATTCTTCGTCGGTGACAGTATCTTTCTCGCTACGATTTTTTTCGTGGTTTCTCTTTTGTTTTATATTTTTTTCCACCATTCTTTTCTCCGCTAGAATCTGGCGACGCAACTCGCCATTTTATTGCCGATACCTAAATATAGTCATCTAAAAAGCGAAGTTTTACGTGGAAACGTGCGTAAAGTTGGCGATCGATGGACCTACGTAACCCTTTTCTCTTTAATCTTTTTATACAGCGGGAGAAGAAAGCATTTTTTTTCAATTTTCGTTGCATTTGAGATCACCAGGTTTTTGAAAATTAATTAATTAAAATTGGTTCTTGAGGCTTCAGGAGATTTGATTAAAATGTTTTATGAATAGAAACAATAGGAACAATTTTTTGACTCGAAGGAATATAGTTTTAACATTTTTATATTTATTTTTATTCTTAAAACATAAAATTACAATTTTTGATTGTTTATTTGCAACGTACGAGGACATCTCTATTTTCATCGTTATTTTTATTGAACACAATTCAGAAGGTTTAAAAAAGCGAATAGGTAGATAAAAAAGTCTGTCAACAAGTGATTTTTGGCATCTAGCATTCGATTTTTGGCACATTGTCAATCTTGAACGATGCGCAAACCGTCTTTCTCCAGCTGTACAAAACACTTTGGCAACTTTTCGAAATTTCTCCAGTCCCTCACGTGAAGAACCGGTTTTTAGTAATTAAGAAGTTGTCGGCCATTCCATTCCCTTCGTGATTTTAAAAATTTTCGGATGTCTCTGAACGATGTTCAAAATCGCTTGCTCGAAGGAGGAATTTCTGACGTGAATTTTGAAAATTTTTCGTTTAAAACGTGTCTCCATTTTTTTCATATTTCTCATTTTGCAAAATAACAATTTCACAAAATTTACCATTTTCTCGAAGTATTTCTAATTTTTAATCTTCGGTTGATGTCAAGAAAATTTTGGACGTCTTTTCGCAAAGAATGTTAATTCGCTAATGATCTCTTAGAGGCAGTCAAAAGAAAATTTTGGTTAACCCATTTCCCAGTTTATTAAAACAATCCTAGTTTGTTGATTGTTCTCTCCTCGACACAAACGGTAACAGATTATTATTAAAAATCATCCGACTCGTGATATAGATAACAGTGACCATATAAAAAACTATTTCCTCTTCAGTTTTAATAAAAACAGTATCGGCTGTAGTTGTATGTACAAAGAAATATTTGTATATTCATGAATGTACAATTAACAATCACATAAAAAGTATCTAGCTGTTAATCACAATTATTTGGCACCAATGTTGAACATTAATTTCACTAAACTGTACCCTGTGGATCAATTCCAAACAATTCGGGTGTTTGGCTAATGAAACAATTAGATATCAAAATTTGGCTTGAAGTTCGAAAACTGATTTTTGAACTGCGTCAATGTAATTTATTTATTACTGTGGAAGAAACACGAAATGAAAATTAGTGAATCGTTTTATAAACAATTTCTCAACGGTGAATTAATATTAATATCGATGGTCCGTCAAATTCTTCAGAATTTCCTCCGTGCTCGGGAAAAGAAGGAGGTGGGGATAATGGTAATAATCTAAATGGAGAATTTATTCGCTAGGAGAATCGCTGCTAGTTGGACTGACATTTACTTTCGAGTTACTTAACAACGGCGGTAACAAAATGCTCGATCTTCTACTACTGTCCGACTCGTAAGCGGTCGATGTACCTTTCGACCTTGTGACCAGCGTCCATGGATCCGGCGGTATGATCATGGAGTCGTCCTGCACGTTTTATAATTCCGCGATTAATTTAGACTAGTTAATCTTAAACAGAAATCGTGAGAACGGACACCTTTTATTTGTGACACACAGCTGTTGAGTTAGTCGCATGCGGTTTCGTTTTAGCATCGACAAAACGGAGCTCTCTGAAAGTCTCGTGCAAACAGGCCAACGAAGTACAGTATTGTCTCGATATATGTGAAACATTTTTCGTAATTATTCATAATTTTCATGTCAAACCTTTATCAGCCTGTTCGTGACATTGCGCTGATTAAAACGAGTCCAAACACCATACAATTAGGATCACATTTGCTCTTTTAACACAGTAGAACCTCGACTATCCGAACTGATGATGTCTGAATTCTCTATGCGAAATATCATCCAAATTGTATCGTGTTCGTGCTCATTTTAATCAGCGAAATGTCACGAATATGTTGGCGAAAGTTTTATCGAAAAATAATTGTATACAATTATAATTGTAAATAATTCTAAGCTGAAAGTAAAAGATCAAGTCCAGAAGGTTTCGCGTAAATCCAGACAATATTGCAAATGATTTTTACAGTAACAATTTTCCAAAATAAATTTCATACTCACTCCGAAATCAATGAAGCGTTATAAAGCCCTCGATGCAATTATAAAATGGAGAATATCAAAGCAATAAACTTCGTCGTTAAACGGTTCCCGTATTTAGCAACCAACGAAAACGGCGTTCACATTTTCCTCTACTCGTCACAACGTGCCTGGACAAAAACGTATAAAACAACGTGCACGGAACTGAGAACGTACATACAAAAAACGCACGCGGAGGAGTGTCATAAAAATTAAAATAATGACTCGAGAATAAAACAAACGCCGCATTCAACATCCTAGAGTGCCTCGAGCAAACAGTGCAAGCTCCGGCAATTTTTCTCAATTATTCTCGCGTCCCTCTGAACGACATAATTCACGAAAAATTCGACCGGGCCCGATTTTCAGCTGACAATTCGCCGCCGTAAGAACAATCCCCAGTGAGATTTGCTTTTCATTATGCTATCTACAGTCCCGCTGTGACAACCCGCAGCCTGGAAATAGGTAGTGAATACATACCACCGATTTCCGCGACGTTGATTTTTCGAGTGGCAGCCGCTCGAACCATAAAAAGGTCTATTTACACGAATCAGTGACGTATTTGTCGAGTTTCGGGACGTTTCCGGGACAGTGTCGTTCGTTCCGGTATCAATGACGAGTGTGTTTACATATTTCAGTGCACGTCCGGCTATCGATCAGCGTGTTTGCCTTAGTTTTCGAAATGATTGCCTTTATTCGCCGTGGGGATGGTCAGGTTGGCCTAATTTTTCGCGTATTATTAGTCGTGGCTGGATGCTTCGGACGAAATCGACTATTCTTTAGAAAAGAACATGGTCTTTTTACCACGCTTGTATTAGCTTGCCGAGTTGTCGTTGTAATCGAATTTTAAACCACTTCCCCATGAGCTAGAGACTTGAAACTTTAAACGTAGCTTAGAACTGGATGACAATGCAATATTGAAAAACAAATTGAAGAAAACTGCATTCATGAGAAAAAAGATTTTAATATTAACCGTCACACCTCGTCGAGCGACGCTCGGTAGTACGTGACCGCGTTCAGCGATCCCCACTCCGCGCGCCAGCGCTCCCTACTCCACTACGCGTTCCCACGAGCCAGTTTGTTGTTTGAATTTGAAGAATGATTATTTAAACGCGTAGTAGACAAAGGGTAAAGGGAATTTTGGTCAGATTCGAAATTTTCATTGCCACTTGGCCGACGAGGTCCTCCGCAAACAGCCATAATCGAAAGGTCCGGGCGGTCTCAAAAGGGTAAAGAGCGGCCGATCTAAAGTAGCAGAAGCTTCTCAAAAGCAGCAAGCTCAATCATCATGTCAGGCGGCGTGCAACCACGAGAAGCAGGCACGGAAAGAAGCAGTTTGGTTCGTTCAGTGTATAGCATGCGATAGAGAAAGAGAAAGAGAGAGAGAGTGGAGACCCGGGTGTTGAAAGTTTTCTCCGAGGATAACGAGGAACGAGAAAGAGGAAGATAGAGAAAAAGAGAGAAAGAGAAGTGTCCCGTGAGAAGTGTCTCGAATACCAGTAAATGTTTGCCCGTCGGCGGCAGGGGTGGTTTCAGGAGAGCAACGTCGGTGAGGTCCGGACAGCTGTTTGGCTGCGCCATAGGCGGTTCTGGAGGCGAGGGCACGGCTTCAATGGGCTCCTGGTATCGCGGTGGTTGTACTGTTTCCACGGGGATGCTTGGACCCAGAATCCAGCTGGCGATGCTCTCGCAACAGCCGCAGAAAAACTCGGACAGTCCTTGCCGCAGTCCCCGGTGTAGGCTCAGAAAGAGCACCGGGTTCACGAAGGCGTGGATGTACGCGATATGTAGAGTCACCTGCAATTTAATCGGTTCCCGGGTCATTTCCCCTTCCCTCGTTACCTTTTCTCAATTCGTCCCATTTTTCTGAGTAAAATCAGCCCAAACACGACGCCATTCGGTTTGGATTTACTCTTTTTGTCGGCGACCTTGTGGAACCTCTCTTATCCAAAACGAACGATGGACTTGTATCTCTGCCCTTCATTGCTTTTTTTCATTCGTCGCATTTTTCTGTGATTACAATGAGCCCAAACAAGACGCCGTTCGGTTTGGATTTACTTGTTTCATCCACGATTTTGTGCAGCCTCTATTATCCAAACCGAAAATCATTATGAACAACAAAGTTCTGTTACTAAATTGTTACCGCCTCGCCGATAAATCCTGCCAACTACTTCGTTTGATATCAAGCAGTTGCAATGCCAGGCGTTGTTCCAAGACTCTAATCGAAGTCCTAATCGACATCCACTAGGAGCATCCCAAAAAAATCGTATCAAAGAACGAAAAGGTCTTTGCCAAATGTATGTGCCTCGATATCCGGGCCCATCTCGAGCCATCTTCCGCATAAATAACCCCCGTCGAATAAAGCAGCATCCCAAGACCGAAATCGAGCTTCTAATCGGCGGAATCAGCCAACGTGGCTTCCCCAAAAAAATCGTAGGAAACGAAAAAACGAAAAAGTCTCTGCCAACGGGGGATATCGTTCGGATAATCTATGCGGCCTGCCAGTACGATTACGAAGTCGTTGGCAGCCAGTCAGTGGAGAGTGCAACTGGCGCAGCCACAGTTTCCTAAATGGGTCAACGCTCTTCCGGCAACGAGCGGGGAACCCTAAAAAAGAAAACCCCCAAAAAAGAAACACACAGAGAGAGAGAGAGAGAGAGAGAGAGTATATTTGGTGTACAAATTAATTCTCCGACTACGATACCTTTCTGTGAACTGAGTCGATGGAAATTTCTTGTACGTTACGAGATCGCGAAATTTATAGAAGGGATATTACTTTTTCAATTTTAGTTCACCGAGAGCCCTGATATATTTGATCGCGGCCGCGCTCGATACTTCGATACCGCCCTCAACTTCGAGAGTTTCTTTCTCTTAAAGCCACGGCGACTTGCCGATCTATCTTCCCAAGTTATGCCATATGATACAAAAGGTACACCCGCCGCTGTCCTTCTTGCACGAACGCTCTTCATCGCCGCCTTTTGTTGCCCGGGAAATGTCGGCGAGCCGTGGAAGCAGTTTTCGCGAGATTCTCTTTTCTTGATTTCTCGGGCAATTTGAATGGGGAACTTCCAACGCATGGTTTTTACCAATTTACAGTTTGGAAAGTTGCGCGAGCCGCCGTACAGAGCCGGTGAGACAGTAAGAACTTGGTGACAGAACTTTGTTGGTTTTAGTTATTTGTTTGTGAAACTTTCGCGGGCATATCCGCGAAGCTTTTCCGATTAAAAGGAGTCCAAACACGATACAGTTCGGATCGCATTTACTTGTTTAATCCACGGTTTTGTAGATCCTCTGTTATCCGAATCGAATTCTCCATTATCTGATCACGTGTTTTAAATAATTCAATCGAATAAGCGAGATTCTACTAGATCGTGGATTAAACGAGTAAGTGGGAACCAAATTGTACCGTGTTTGGACTCATTCTAATCAGGAAAATGCGAGTAATGGAGGGAAGAAATTGTCCAATTGATCCGTTCGGATAGTAGAGGTTTCACTAAATGAGAACCGAACTGCATCGTGTTTGGGCTCATTCTAATCAGGAAAACGCGACGAATGTGTTCCACAAAGGTTCCACAAAGAAATTGTGTCGCATAACTATGATAATTTTAAAAAATTAGGGGGTGTGTGGGGATTGATCGTCGATCGAAGCGACGAAAGTTGGTTTGGTTTACCTCGTAGCTGGTCGGATTCCCAATGGAAGGATGATCCACCAGGGTGACAAAGAACAGTGGTCCCCAGAAGATACCGTAGGCGGCCGTTATCACCAGAAACATCTTCACCCTCTGCACACCTTCCCTTTCCATCCTCTTCAAGTAGTTCCTCATTTTCCGGTGCTCCTCCGCCGCTCCGCTTCTCTGAAGTGAAACTTCTTTTTACCGAGGCTTCTCTTTTTCAACTCGCGGGCAAGAAACCATTCTAACCGGGCGCATCAAAAACGTCTCGTCTCGGGTCGCGGGGCAAAAATTTTCTGTTGAATCTTTGACCCGACTCAATTAGGCTAGTTTCGCCGCTGCGAACGGTTCCTGATGGCTTAAACGGCTTCAAACGATTCGAAGACTGAGTGTCTGATCCTTCAACGTCAGACATCGGAAAGTGACTAACTTCCTGATGATTTTTTGCAGTGGCATTTGTTAATCTTTGATTGATTCAAATCACTTACTTCGTCATTTGACACTTTGTGAAAATGCATAAAATTTTCATTAGTCTCATTAAAGTTAATTAACTTGTATGGTATATGTTCTTCGGTTAAATTTTCTCATTCTTATACAAGAAAATTGTATTTCTATCTTCCATTAAGAAGTTAAAGATGAGTGAATTGTTTTACAATTCTGTTTAGAATAAATGTGATTTAATCAATGGTATTAACGACAGGATATTTATTTAAATATAAATATAGTATTATAGCAGAATGTTAAAGATATTGTTGGAAGAAGAGTAGTACTGATAATTATTTAAAATTGCTGTTTAATACAAGATTTATTTGTTAAGTAAAAGAGAAGTTTGCTGTTCGTATTATTAACAGTTTTCGACACTGGTTTTGAGACACCCGGTATTTCATCAGCTGGTATATACAGGGCGGAAATGATTTTTTGATAGGTTTGATTGTTACCTTGGGCGTGCCACCGTTTGCGGATGCGGCGGAATTTTCAGGAACCGCGTTTGTTTGCTGATTGCCCGTCGCATTCACGAGAATCGTTAGCAGTGCTACTTTTACCTGACACAGAAATCATTTATGTTAAACAGAAGATTATTTTCTGCGACTGCACTCTTTTATCTAATTTCTGTAATAATTGCATATTTGTTCACGCGGGCCCAAAATCACGCAGAATGTTCTGTCGATTTGTAACCAGTTTGCAAGTGAAAAAATTAGCAAGAAATTCTGCCTAAATATTGAACTATAATCGTATCTTTGATTTTTTGGAAAAGTAGTCAATAAATTATGATTAAAAAGACATTCTCAGAAAAAAATTCTATTCTGGGCCGAAATAAATGTTAATAATGACATTAACTATGAAATGGAAAATTAACAAATTCGAAAAAATGAATTTGGAAAAATCCTTTATGAAAAATTTCAAAAAACAATTTTGTTGAAATGTTGAGTTTATTTTTTTGTTCATATCGAGAAGTGGTATTGAATCATTAATTTCATTGAGCAACGGTACCAGAGTTGCGCTTTTACGGAAAAGTTTCGCGGAAGTTGTGGTTTTATTGAAACCGCCCAATACGTCAAATAAAAAGTTACTGACAGAAGATCACTCGAAGTCATGTTTCATTCAGAGCATGTTCAAATAAAATTTGAATGCAATAGAATTCCATATTGGACGTGTGTCATTCTTCTGTGACATGCATAGATCTTTTTGTAAGATAAATTGCGAGCAATGTTTCGATCGTAGTGCAGTTTGGGAAATATTGTTACATCCGGTATCGTATCGTAGATAAGAATCTCTGTTGTGTTGAATTGTCGAAAAGAATATTTTTCAGTAGCCAATAGGTGATAATTGCAAATTTGACGTTCAATAGTAATCGCTGGAAATCGTATACACCAGTTGATGGAACGTTAATTACAGGCTGGGATGTAGTTCATGGTACAACTGTAAATTAGAACACATGTTTTTGACTAATTAGAGAAGTGCAAGTGGAAGACTAACTACCTACGTATGCTTGTAAAATTAGAAAAATAGGTGAGAAAGATTAGAATGTAACAATGGAAAATTGTAAAAGTGCAATGAGAATATTGAAATTAATTGGATGAATTGGCAATTGGAGAATAATGAAAATAGAAAATTGAAAGGTTAATACTAAATTAGAAAAGTACAATTGGAAATTTCTAAAGTAATATGTCTGAAAAATTGGAAACATGTGCAATTGAAAAATTGAAAGGTGAAATGAGAAAATTAGGAAAGTATAATTGAAAAAATTGAGAGGGCATTAGAATATACTTAGAAAATTAGAAAAGTGCAATTGGAGATGTGTACAGTTGTTAATGCATACTTGAAAAATCGAGAAATTGCAATTAGAAAATTGAGAAGGTATTAGAATATTGAAGAATTAGGGAAATGTGTATTTGAAAAATGGAAGGGTAGTCAAAGTGCACTTGTAGAATTAGGAAAATGCAACTATACAATTAAACAATCCAAAACCAACATCGAAATATTAAAATATGATTGTAACAATAAGTAAACCTCCATTTTAAGAAGAACGTGTACTGAAAAGAACCTGATCCGTCAGCCACGTTCACCCTTATTTCCTGCTCTCGAAGGATCCGTCGTATTCGAGTTGTACCATAAGCTGCAGCCCACGCTGTACGAAAAAGATCAGTGAAAGGACTGACGTACCGCTTCGACATTCGCCTTGGTGAGATCTTTGTGCAGTTTCCTGAGATGGATCAGCGTGAGGCCGACGCAGATGATGTTGATAGCGATCCACAGGGCGTTCAGTATGTAATGTCGAAAAGGGCCGTGCACCAGGGGGCAACTCGGCGCATTGTGTCCTGTCTCTGTATTTGCTGCGAGGGCTCCGCTCAAAAACGTCGGCCCCAGGTTTATGGTGATGCTCGCGAACCAGATCATGAACGTGCCGAATAGAACGCACTGAAATCAACATTCGTATTGCCAACATAACAATACAAACGTGGTGCTCTGAAAACTTCGATATAAAATCGGATATTTTATGCTTCCGGATTTTTTACCACGCTTATATTAGCTTGCCGAGTAGTCGTTGTTGTTGTTGTATGCGTCAAATCTTGTAATCGAATTTTAAATCACTTCCCGATGAGCTAGAGACTTGAAACTTTAAACATAGCCCAGTTCTGGATGACAATACAATATTGAAAAACAGATTTTTAAAAAACTCTGTGTTCAGGAGAAAAAATTTTTAATATCAACCGTCACACCTCGTCGCGCGACACTTGGTAGTACGACATCGCGTTCAGCGATCCCCACTCCGCGCGCCAGCGCTCCCTACTCCGGTACGCTGGTGGTGTTCCATTCATTCAGTTCCATTTCGGACAATTCGGACTCCATCCCCTCATTCTATCTCGCGTATTTCCATATCTTGCGTTTCTATATCTTACTATTTCATACCAGTGTTACTATATCTTGCGTTCCACTTAAAAAAGATTAAAAAGTAGAAAATAAAAAAATATATTAAATAAACTTTTTAAAAACCACGCTTATATTTATTAAAATGCACTAAAAAGGAGAACACAATTTTTTTAGGTATTAGTGACTGTAAATAGAAGCGTGGAGCAGCCACGAAAATTACGTCAATATAGTTTAGCGCTCCACGCTTTTATTTATAGTCACCAATGTCTAAAAAAATTATTTTTCTCCTTTTTACTGCATTTTAATATAAGCCTGGTTTTTACAAAGTTTTTTTTTTAATCGATGCTGCAACCAAAAAATCTGAAATAATTCACTGTCGTGTGTGCTATTATCTAGAATGTTCACGAATTTTTTCGTAATATTTTGTTCAGCAGAAATAGAGCATGATTCAGTAAACCGTGTTCACCCTGTACTAAGTACTCTTGAAATAGAGATACCTTTGTGTGTGACCAAAAATCAATTCGGTTCGAATTCGAAGACCGTTTAAAGTACACGGAAAGGGATGTACGCATGATTCTACGATAAAATTGGTTTTCGCCGAAACAAAAAATCGCCATCCGTGTCTGGCAATTTCCGGGCCCGAGTAGCGAAAGATCGAGACCTCCGCATCGTGTCCTCGATCCGAAAACTTGCGTCTGCTGACCCATTACGTGACACGCCGCGCGGAATCGCCGTGAACAGCTGGCGACCGAAATGTCGAGCAGCGATTTCCGTGCCGCAAGATCCTGCCGCATGCGGCACAAAGGTCCGCGTCGCCGGCGAAGATTGTCGGAAAATTAGGTTTATGATACGTCAATCGGTATCAAAGGCGAACGCGGAGCCCGGATGATGCAGGAGAGATGCACGCGGTCAGCAGAAACACGGCGAGTAAATGCGACGTTCTAGTGCCTCGTTCCTTGGTCAATTACACGATCAATACCGCCGCCATCTTGCACATTTCCTTCGAAGTGCGATCCCGGTCCTTTGATGCGCCCTTTTCCGCAACCACGCGCCTCGCCATTGTTGCGAATTTTATGCGTTTGACGCAGGAACGATTCATTTCAATTTACCCTGATTGCTCGAGGGTGAGATGGTCGAGGTGAAATTTGAAACTGGCAGAAAATTGGAAGAATTTAGAATGGCATTTTTCCAATTTATTCGGATTGTCAAGAAGAGAAATTTCTTTTGTAATTTACACGAATGTGGAAATTTGTTAATGTGAAGCCGAGAAGTTTCAGAAAAATTCCAGCTTCAAATTCAACTTCGAATGAGTCGGGAATGATAAAAGAAAAGTGGCAGGGAGATGCCGGAAAAGTGCGCGAAAGTCTGGTGACGGGCCGATTTGTTTAAGAGAGAAACTTTGTTTAAGAACCTATCGGACAAAGGGGTCGAGGGATAAAGAACTGAAAAATTGGAAGAATTTAGGAACGTGAATTTTTTTCCAATTTATTGAGATTGTCAAAAAGAGAAATTCCTTTTTTAATTCATACGAATGTGGAAATTTGTTAATGTGAAACCGAGAAGTTTTAGAAGGATTCCAGGTCTAGATCAACTTCGAATGAGTCGGGAATGATGAAAGAAAAGTGGCAAGGAGAGGCCGAAAAAGTTCGCGAAAGTCTGGTGACGGGCCGATTTGTTTAAGAGAGAAACTTTGTTTAAGAACCTATCGGACAAAGGGTTCGAGGGATAAGGAACAGATCTGAGATAATGAAGAAACTTCGGGGAACGAGGAAATTCCAGGAACGAGGAAGATTTACAAAGGAACGATTATCCTTGCTAATTGGACGACAAGTTGATTCAGTCGATCGATTGTCTTACTGGGTCGAACTACCGTGGCCTGGCTGCGACGAAAAATAAATCTGATTCGCCTAATCGCGGCTCTCCGACAGATACTGGCAATCACTCTTGCATCGTTACGTTCGTTTCTAAATTGAAAACAAAAGATTCTCCGAAAAGATTTAGAAATGTTTTTAAACTTTCCGGGAAGAACAAGAATGTATATTTTTTTAAAAATAATTTATTCAGCTCCGGGAAGCGTTACTTCATTTTCCGTACGAGAAACATAGAAAGCACAGCTCCTTCGTGTTTCTTCGAAATTGCCATTCTTTCACTTGTGCATACATTCTCAGCGCACCGGTCTCCCGCTGAACTTAATTAGGAACTTAAGCGACATAAAAGGCCTTTTAACCGAGCTCAAGTTTCGGATCGATTTAACAAGTGTAACGCCCCGCGTTTTAATAGAAACCGTGTCTCGCCGGTAAAACGGGAGTCGAAAGTGCCACTCAAACATTTATTTACTACTAACTGGCTCTCTAAAAAATATATTAAATTCGCCAACTTTATCCGATCCCCACTTAAAAAGCTCCATGTAACCGATTAAACGAGAAAATCTAATAAACGCTCTCTAACATTTTACCGAAAAATATCTACAATTATTTAAAACTATTATTTTTGAAAAATTTGTATGAGAATTCATTTAATACCATTTACTATATTCTTTCATTTTCCTTCGATTTATTTCTTTGTTTTCCCCAAAATCGTGTTAATCGAACAAAGGAAATATTATATTATTGCAAGTGATAAATGGGAGAAGATAAAGAGAAGTCACCACAATTTATATTGGATAATTCCTGAATGGATGGCAGTTCGTGATTCTCTGACCAGCGAAATCTTCTACTACTCGTCAGAGCTGTCGGTCTGATCAGCGACCGAGCTATTTCGCTTGATAGCCGCAGGGCAGACCTCATTTTACTTGTCCGCCTGGAACGAGGACTCGTCCTGCTTGTACAGTGCCATGAGCGGACCTCGTTCTGCTTGTCTAGTAAGAAACGGTATTCAATACGCTTCAGTGATTAATGCCAACCATGATCTCAGTCACTCGAAGAAAAACATCAGCCCATTTTCCTATACACTCACAAGCTCCTTCGTTTAGCTTTTTATATTTCTTTTACTCGAGTTCATTCTACTTGCTCGACGGAATAAAGGTTGCAACTTGTTTTCCATATTCAAGTGACCCATTGCATTTTCATTGTGATGCACTTGATGCGGTATGGTCGTCCGACGAGTACCCTCCACTTTATCTTTGTTCAGATTTTATTCAATTTGTCTAAGTAGCTGCGGCTCATTCTACTTCAATGACATACAAATTCCATTCCAATCGGCTGACTAGTCCGGGACCAATTCTACTTTCACCGACGACACGCCACCGCCAGTCTTGTCTCACTTGTCCGATTAGTTCCGGTTCATTCTACTCGGCCGGTTGTGCCCCTTCGATTCGTTTTGATTATGGGCTTATTCTGCTAGAGCGATCACGTAAGTCTTCACTTCGCCTGTCTGACTAAACACGGCGCCATTTCACTTGGAGAGATACTTATATCGTTTCACTTGGCTGACCAGAGCAATACTACTTATCATTTTTATTTCCGGATGGCCATCCTGCGAAAGGTTACACTACTTCAAACACGAATTTAATTTAACTTGTTTGACCAATCCCTGTTCATTCCACTTGCAATGATAGAATCTTGGTTTGTTTCACTTGGCTGACCATAACGAGACTGTTCTACTTATCAGGGACATTTTATTTTGCTATTTGATACGGAATTTTTATTTCTACTTGATAAGAGAAACGTCTCATTCGTCTGACGAGCGTAAGCTTATTCTACTTCTTATTGGATTTTCATCCCACTTGGCCAGTGAAAGCTGATCCCATTTGACGAGAGATTTTTATTTCCCTCGTCTGCCAAATGCAAACGCATTCTAGTCGAAGGGAGGAAATCTTCATATCCCTCTCTTGGACGACCATAGTTATCCTCCGTTTAATGGGATTTTTATTTCACTTGTCTTGCCAATCCAAGCTTATCCCATATGATGTGAAGTTTTTATTTCCCCTGTCTAGTTAATCCTAGCTTATGCTTCTTGAAGAGGAAAAATCCTCCATTATTCCACTTGGCTGGCTGACTAGTGTAACGTTATTCTACTCTTTATGGAGCTTCTATTTCATTTGTCCGAAAGTCGCAAGCTTACGGCTGCTTCGGGATTTTTGTCTTAGCTGGACAGTCCTTTTCCACTTGTAAAGATGATATCCTCATTTAATCCGCTCGACTGACTAGTCCAAGGTTGTTCTACATCCAATATTTTAATTTCGTTTGCCTGGCAGTTGGGAGTTCATTCTACTTGATTGATATTTAATATTTATTTTTTATTTTTCTCATTTCTATTATAATTGATGGAATATTCAGGTTCTCCTACTTGTCCGACCAATGCAAGATTGTTCTACTCTTTTTAAAGCATTTGTTACTTTGTCCCCACTTGTCTGATTAACGCGGACCCTCATTCCACTTTTCTTATCACGTGCAATTTCAATTTTCTCCCGTCTGCGGATAGTTTCGTTCCACTCCACCGGCTCGATGAAACCTCCATCTTACTTCCATACGATCACTGGAACAATTCGTTCTACTTCACTAATTCTCTGCGAATTTCATTTCGGTTTGTTGCCTTCTGCGAAAGCTCATTCTGCTCCGCTGCTCCCATACAGCTTCCATTTCTTTTGTCTTCGACCGGCTGGTGCAACGACTACGTTCTACTCCATCGATCCCCCGTGTCTATTGAGATTTTATTTTAGTTGTCCGATTAATATTTTATTGACTTCGAGGCATCGCAAGCTTGTTTCGATTGTGCCGCTGATGGATTTCTGATTGTTCTCCGATGGCCGTTATTCGATTTATATTGGTTTCTTAATTGTTCATTGGCTTTGTTTCTGTCGTGTGACTAATGCTTGACCTATTCCACTTTGTGAGCCCAAAGGCGAATATTTTATTCGGTACTAATTCAGTTTTATAATATTTTTTTCGGTTTTTCTAATGAATTAATTGATTTTATTTCACTGATCACACAAATATCGTTCGACTGGCCTGATCAACGTGCAACGTATTCTACTTGATCGAGATTAATGATACAGCGACCTGATTCGACTTGTCTGACCAGCGTTCAATTTATTCTACGTGATTAATGATGCACAGTCCTTAATTGCTTAGGCTGACCAATCCTCAAACTATTTTACTTTACCGATTGCAGTACACATCTCGTTTCACTAATGCTTCATTTATTTCACTTGCCAGACTAATGTTTCATTCATTCCACTTTGTTCAATAAAAGATTTATTTATTTTAACAGCGAGGACATGTTTTATTTATTACATTCGTGTGTCTGTTTTATTTATACGACTGGTCGTCTGCCTGCTGGATGGTTTATTTTACGTGCCGGCCGAATGTCTACTTTATTCTACTCGGGTGACAAGTGCTTGATTTATTTCACTTGCATAATGTCCCGGCTGTCACACTAGTGTTTGATTTATACCACTTGTCTGATTGTTACTTGATTTATCCCACTCGTCTGACCATTGTCTGATATACTCTACTTGTCTGATTATTATTTGATTTATTCCACTAGCGTGATCATTGTTTGACATAGTCTACTTGTCCGATCATGATTTGATGTATTCATCTGGTCTGATTATTGCTTGATTTATTCTACTTGTCTGATCATTATTTAATTTATTTCACTGGTCTGACCATTGCTCGATGTATTCCACTAATCTGATCTTTGTTTGGGATAGTCTTATTCACCTGGTCTGATTATTGCTTGATTGATTCTACTTGTCTCATCATTATTTAATTTATTTGACTGGTCTGACCATTGCTCGATGTATTCTACTTGTCTGATGATTATTTGATTTGTTCGACTAGTCTGACCTTTGTTTGGTATAGTCTTCTTCACCTAGTCTGATTATTGCTGGATTTATTCTACTTCTCTAATCATTATTTAATTTATTTCACTGGTCTGACAACTGCTCGACGTATTCTACTTGTCTGATGATTATTTGATTTGTTCCACTAGTCGGATCTTTGTTTGACATAGTCTACTTGTTCGATCACGATTTGATTTATTCACCTGGCCTGATTATTGCTCGATTTATTCTACTTGTCTGATCATTATTTAATTTATTTCACTGGTTTGACCACTGCTCGATGTATTCTACTAATCACAGGAATAGAAACATTGAATTATTCCACTGGTCTGAGCATAGCTGGTCTATTCTACTATTCCAGCGATCAGCCAACCCTGATCAATGCATGAACCATTCTACTCATCCCACGTGTTCCATTCCCTTTGTCCTGGTACCACTCGAGTCATTTTACCTCGCTGATCGTACACAGGCCACGTTTCACTTGTCCGACCAGCACCGACTCTCTTCACTTTATCAACTCTCTGCAAGAATCGCATCACTCGTCCGGCTAAAGCTTCATCTCCTCCACTTAAACCCTCATACACAGCGCCTCATCTCACTCGTCCGAACAATTCTCATCCTATCACGTTGATCTCACTCGCAAATCCACCACAATCTCGCCGATGAACAATCTTTAAACAACAAATGCAACAAATTAGAGCTCTCGATTGAATCGTACGACTCCGTAGAAATCGGGACGTCGCGTTTGATGAAGCGGCCGTTTCCCTTATCGGCGTAATTGAAAGTTTGATTAATTGCTGTTTGGTTAATCGAACGAGCGTCCAACGTGTCGCGCGTTCGCCGCGGTCGCGGCTCGTCTAAACGATTGTGTCACAATTAATTCCGTTGTGAGAGCGCAGTCATCTCGTCGCGGACAGTTTACACCGCAATCGGCCGCCATGGGTGTCCGCCCTAACAATGCATGTGACGCTTCCATTATATCCTCCATCCGCCCCAACCCCCCCGTCCGCGCCCCCTAAACTTCTCTTCTCCCCGTTTTACACTTCAGTTTCGCGGAAGGGAAATTCTTCCATCAAATGCACGTGGCACATGGGAGAGCGCCACACATACGCGAGCGGAATCGCGCCAATTTATACGCTTTCCGTCGGCCGCGCGACCCCTTCGGATTTCAGAAAACACCCTCCGCCAATTTCCAGGCCTGTTTCTCGTCGAATTTCGCGGCTCTAACGCGTTCCACTGATTCCCTCCGAGACGGCGGAATTTTTTTGGAGGAAAACGGACAGGTGAATCGAAAAGTTTTCTGTGCTGATTTGTTCAGTGAACTTCGACGAATACGAACGTACTTTTTCTTTCCGAAAAATCGCGAGGTTAGCATTTCTTTTTCAAGTTACAAGTCCCGGTGCTTTGAATTCTCGTACTGTAAATTGTAACGCGTGCAGAGACGCAGAAAAATTTTCCAGCAGACTAATTTCACCGCGGATTTGAAGGCTGAAGCTTCCGCTTTACAACGAAGGCAAGAAACTTGATGTACGATTTTTTTTAGCGGTTTTATTGAACTTTGAACGAGACGTGGCGACTGGGCAATGTAATGCGTGCACCTGCACCCAGTTTCTGGCTCGTAGAACAGCAAGAAAAATCGTACACCAAATTTTCAATTTTTCGTTTCGACCAAACGATTACGTAAATTCTACTGAATTTATATTTAATCAGGAACGTAATTTTATCAATAATCTACTTGCAAGATTAACCACCAGACATATGCAGAAAATTATAAGAAAACTGAAACAAACTTACTTGATGACAGGATTTATAATGAGGCAGGTTTATGGCAGACAATAATACGTAAAGCAACTTGGTTGACTCAGATGTATATTTGGTTGCCGTTGTATGTGCTGTTGTCGTTCAAAATTCAAGTTTTAGCACTGGTACGACTTGAGCAACCTTGCCCTACCTTTGGAAAGTAGCTTCGAGAAAATTAGAACAATTTCTGATAATTTTTCTGAGCCATCTGTGTAAGTATTAAGAATACAAATGTTGAAGTAAAATCCGTGGCAGCGGGTTTCAATTGCTCGAACAGCGAATAAGGTGGAAAAGTGATTCCGAGGAAGGAAAACGATCAGTTTCGGTTGCCAAGCACAGTTATCGGTTGCTTATCGGCTTTGTGGCGAGTTTGCATGAATGTGCTGGCGCAGTGGGGATCGATACATCGTAAGAAAACGGAAATCTAAATAAAGAAGCGTGGTGGAGACTTGCCTGGGGCGAATCCATGAGCAATGGTGCCGTCAGATCGGCCTCCTCGTCGGTTTCCGGAAAAATCGGGCTGTCGTTCAGAACGGTAGTGAGCATGTTCACCGTGGAAACTGTCACCAACAGGAGAAACGCTGTCTCGACCAGGGAACACTTGGTCATTGGCTGACAGTTCAGTATGCTCGATCCAAGGGGCAATAAAATGGCGGCTCGAGCGCAATCCACCATCGCCTGGTGGAACAATAATCCCTGCGACCACCTGCGACACGGGATCAAAGGTCCTTCGTTAGATCCTGCGCCTGTGGCTGCTATTGAATCATTAAGGCGTCATCTACTGGCCTTGGCGTCAGATTGAAATTAACACAGGTGGTCAAATTATCAATTTTAGGTACTTCATTAAGGCTACACTTGAGTAATGTTGTTTTAGATACATGGAAAATTTTGCAGAAAATTTCTTAGCAATTTTTGGATCGTCACTTCGTCATCTACTGACAATTATTTAATAGCAGACTTGACATCTCTAATAACATGATTGATTTTAGCTACTTTATCTCGGGTAAACATGAGTTGTTTTTAATATTCAAAATTTTGTATCGATTTCGTCGAAAGTTTCGATGAAGGGGAGAATTGATAATTTAAAATTGAAGCGAGAAAGTCGTGTCGATCAATCTTAAAATGAAGCATATCAGAAATAATGTGTTATATAAAGCGATTATATAAAGTGGAAGGAACCATTCAAGACTGAACTATTAATGTTTTAAAATGGCTCTAATAGAACATAGTTTCTAAAAGTAATGATCGTTAAAACTATAATAGAAGCTTAAAACAGTAATAGGTACTAAGACGATTATCATAAAATGTAGCTGTCGGAAATAATAAATCCTTGAATGTCCGTAATGAAATAAAGCTTTCAAAAGCTTCTGAAATGGTACTTTTAAAATAACCTTTTCTTTTCATTTTCGAAGCAATCAATGTTAATAACGGGATTGAAATAGGAATTCTCCACGAAATATGAATAATCTGGATCTTTTACATGCTCTACTTTAGACGTTAAAAAATCCTCTTCAACAAACTTAGGCAAACAAAAATTTTTTTATAAAATCAATATATGCATACTTTAGCGTGAGAATGATTTTGAAAAATCATCCGTTAAATCGTGAAAGCCAACTTGATCCCAAGAAGCCCAAGAAAAGAACGTGATAAAAAAATTCATTTCTAAAATGATAATATTGAAACAATAGAGAGGTGTGGGTAAATCCAAGTTTTCACGAAGGGGTTGAACGTTGTCGGGTTTGTTCACGCAATATTCGGGATGATCGGTGCTCATATCCTCAAAACTTGGCCTCCAGCTGGTCGTAGAAGTGGCCCGGTGAATCTTCCTCGGGGATTACCTGCGTAACTGTCGTTTAGCCAGGATGAGGGCCATGAGGACAAAGTTAGCCCCCATGCCGAGGGCGCCGAGGCTGAATATAAGTGTCGCCTCGGTGGCGCCGCCCGGGTGGCACTGGAAAACCTTCGATGCGTTCGACGACACGTTACCAGAGGCGCCGATCCCGAATCTCAAGTTGGCCCCTATCATCGCCACCGATTCACCTGTCCCACAAATATCGGTCATCGTTAGTCCTCGTAAAATCTCAAACTTTTCCTTAGGGTACTTTAGGGACAGGAGTTGCTCTTTGGTCTTTCGGAATTTTCTTAGTGGAGACTGTTTTTGACGCAGTGGCTTGGAACTTTGTGGGGTTGTTGGTGATTGCGTGAGGGACACTCGGGATTTTTTTTTATGTGAAAAAACATGATATTTTAGAATTTGTTTTACACAACTCTTCATTACGATAATTGAAATTTTATGAATTTCTTACGTGACGTAATTTATCTACACGTTCTCGTGTGTGAAAAAGTATTGTGAAAGGGAGCCTAACCGATAAAATAACATTTAAACAATTCCGTTAACCTTTGTTTCACCGTCTTGGATTTTCGACATTTGGCAGGTGAACGCATCGCGACTGCCGGTGCATTAAAGTCTAATAGCACACTTCGTATTTTTAGTCTGCTCGGTTCTACATAAATAGCTAGGGGCAGGCTTAAAAATACTTCGCGGCCGATTAACCCGGCGAGGAGCATTTAATCGACATTTAGGATTACGACGATAAGTCACGGCGTAAATTATGCAGATGAAAATTTCGAGAATGCAATGTTCTGGAGGGGGTGGGGTAAAAAGACCCGACGTTTCGCGTGCATCAACGCGATCAGAGAAGTGGGTATAGATCCGATGAGATCGTCTCTGATAAGACACGTCGGGAAAAGTGACCAACCAGCGATTTCGAATAACCAGTCCTGACCACGCCAATTTAATCAAGAAAGTGGCACCATTACCATATTGATGAACAATTCTGGATGTTAAAGTAAGGTTGGAGAAGTGAAAGCAGTAACAAGGATATGATTTACAATATTTTCGTTGAAAATAAGTGATATAGTAATGTCTGATATGTTGACTTATTCTACTGTCTGCCATACATTGCCTTGTACTATTGTTCGTGTCACATGAAGTTGATTATTGTTTGTGTAAAATGGGCTGTTTCTGCTTAAACTGGCAGACAACCATTCTACCTATTGTTTTAAATAATTTATTGCCCCTATCATTGATATATTTCACTGGCTTTAATAAACGGAGGAAATCAATCGAACATGTTCCACAAACATCGTCAAACAGACCTTCACCTCGATTTGCAGGAGAGCCAATTCTATTCTACCTGTTTCAAGTAACAAGGATTTGGTTTACAATATTTTCGTTGAAAATAAGTGATATAGTAATGTCTGATATGTTGACTTATTCTACTGTCTGCCATACATTGACTTATACTATTGTTCTTGTCACATGAAGTTGATTATTGTTTGTGTAAAATGGGCTGTTTCTGCTTAAGCTGGCAGACAACCATTCTACCTATTGCTTTAAATAATTTATTGCCTCTATCATTGATATATTTCACTGAATTTAATAAACGGAGGAAATCAGTCGAACATGTTCCACAAACATTGTCAAACAGACCTTCACCTCGATTTGCAGGAGAGCCAATTCTATTCTACCTGTTTCAGTACAACTGTTTCTATTGCATCGCCCTAACTGAACTTTAGTACTATTATTTCGTTAACCGAGTCGCAAACAGGAGTTCAAACAAATAGCATCGTGGTCAAGCTACTACAAACCCATTCCGCCAAAGTACCAGCGAGAGTTCGATGTTTCAACAGATCGGTAGAATAAACTATCCGGACAAAACGCCAGTAGAATAGACCTTGGTTTGCCCATGCACCGAGGCTATCCCATTGCCGTTGCCACGCAAGTTTATTCTACTGGTCGGTCGAAGTATTGACCTGCTCTACTACTTCCATGGAACTATTCTCTATTCCAACGCGTTTGCCGAGACGTTAACGCAGCCACCCTGTGCGCGAGACTGCTTTACAAGTTCGGAGGGATCGATCTTTGCTCGAACTAGTAGAATAAAACTGTCTGACCAAAACAGTGGTACAGGTCAATACACCTCCGGCCGTTCGCCAGAGGAAACTCGCGACACAGCGGAGCAGATCTTCCCACTTGTTTTCGAAAAATTTCATCTCCACTAGGAAATGCTTCAAAACATTTTTAATGTGGTTGTTGATCCTCGTGTTGATTTATTTTGTTGTTTTATTGTTTAGTTTTTAAAATGCCGTACAATCAGTATTATTTCTGTGGTCCACTTGTTGATACTGTTTGTTATAAACAATTTCGAAAATTTTCATGTCCACAAGGGACTGCACAAAAATATTTTTATTGTTGCTGCTCTGTCTGTTGATGTATTTCGTTACTTTAATATTTAGCTT
This sequence comes from Lasioglossum oenotherae, assembly GCA_028455765.1. Lineage (NCBI taxonomy): Eukaryota > Metazoa > Arthropoda > Insecta > Hymenoptera > Halictidae > Lasioglossum > Lasioglossum oenotherae. The sequence goes on from CM052295.1 coordinate 9,228,011, forward strand.
TGGAAATGTCGTAGAAACAGTGAAACAAGTTAACGTTTTGACAGATTGGTATTATTTGATCTTCCCACTTGTTCACACTGTATCTTTGTAACAATTTCGAAAAATTTTATGTCCACAAAGGAATGCTTAAAAATATTTTTATGGTAGTTGTTGCTCCTTGTGTTGATTTATTTTGTTGTTTTATTGTTTAGTTTTGAACATGTCACACAAATAGTAGGACAAGTCAACGCATTGGCAGACGAGTACATATATTATTTGTTCGGTTCACTAGCTCACACTGTTACAAACAATTTCGAAAAATTTCATGTCCACAAGGGAATGCTTAAAAATATTTCTATTGTGGTCGTTGTGCAGAGTAAAATAGGAAAGCAGTGCATGAAATTGTTCTGAGGCCCGCTAAACTGAAGAGTAATAATAATTTGCTATAATTGAACGTGGCAAACTTTTAAACGAATGGATGCTCTCGCGAGGATTACATGAATGAAGGACCAGTTGGCAAGCAACGAAAGGAGCATCCCCATACTGAAGGTTTAATTTCCGTTTCCGAATTAAGATACGTCTTTGTCGCCGACGCCCCGGGGATCCCGTAAGAAACGCCAAAGCAATACTATTTGCGATAACAATGCCATTTGTACTTGGTAGAATGAAGTTCTTGTCTCCACGGAGCCGGGCATGAACTTACGATTGCTCCACTTGCAGTTTGCTTTATTTGCGGCTGGGAATGGGCCATAGAGATTACCCTGGCAGTAGATTCAATAAAACTACCCTCAAAAGTTCCATCCCCACCCCTTTCCCTCCTCGAGATCTCTGTGTAACACTGTCTGAGCTGATAAGAAACTTCCATCGAAGAAGTATTTCACGGGTCGAGAAGGAAAATTAATTTGAATCAACTATGGAAAAAGTGTTCTCATGCTTCATTAAAACATCTCCGGCCAAGAACAATCCTGTGTTTTATTCAGGAGACCAATTGGATGTTTTGTCTCATCGATGATTCAACTAACCATTAATTAGTACCGGTATTGTTCGTCTGAATGAACCAGAAATTTTGTTTCGTCTGGCTGACCATGCGCTGGGACAATCTACTTGCAATCTATTTGTCTTTACAAGAGTTTAGGAGAACAGTGCTAACATTTCTCTTTCAAAGAAAAATGGGTCCTTTAGAACGCAATCGAGTCATGAAATTTATTTTTTTAATTTTATCATAATTCTTGTCCGCATTGTGTGATTTTTTAAATTATTTTATGAATTATAGAATCATTATAGAATCTCAATAGAATCCTAAAGATTTATATTAAAATGTTCTTTCTTAAAGAAAAAAAATTCGTGAAATCAGTTTTTGAAATTTAATCAATTGGGTTCGTATCAACCTCGTGAGATTTTTAAAATTATTATTCAGAACATTCTGAACAAAATGGACCCTGTAGACCACAATAAACTCCTATTACCAGTTTCTCAAATTTCCATAACAATTCAGATTTAAAAAATAATTGAATGCAACGAGATACGAAGATTGACAGCAACTCTTTCGCGCAGTCTATCCACGCTCTCGAATCTTCGGTCTCACGGGGAGAGAACCTTCTCGGACGATGTTTAATTAATTTTTCTCGGGGCTTCGTGAGGATATTCCTGCGAAGACCTCGAGGTCAGTTGTGTTCTCATGCATAAAAGAAAAATCCTGTGTGCACGAACCGTGCGCACCTATCGTGGATTTTCCGCCTTCGATCTTCCTTTACGAGCCTATTTTCCGATGCACTGGCTGCTGCGCCGGCAGAGACATGAAAACTCCTAAAGGCGTCTACGTGTTTCTCTCTTGTTTCTTCCGCGTGATCCTGCGCCCAGGATAGAAAGGACTACGCAGCGAAAAGACACGGTTAACCGTGTGCAAACGCGTACATCATTCCTGAACAACCTGCATAATTTATCGGTATGAAATATAAATCGCACGGTGACGCGTTGTCTCGCGAACGCGAAAAAACATCTTGCATTTTTAGTCGCTCGACGAAATTTATTTATTTTACACTTTAAATATTGCCGCAAACCATTTTTTTCAAAAGACATCGCGTTATCATTTGTTGTTACAATATTTATCATTGTTTATCAGACGATATTATTTTTATTTATTATTATACTGCGTTAATTCTAACTGCTGCTTATTTAATTTCAATTAACCCATTCACAGTTTAACAATATCCCAGGAATAATCCTCGCAGAAGGAAAAATTCAGAACGAGGCAACCTTCCACGAACAAATTCCTTCCACAGCCTGTTGTACGTGCAAACTTTGTCAAGATTAAAGTCGTAATCGTTTATTATGCTATTATTCGTCGGCCACAGCCTCTGGAAATGTTGGGTTTGCGCCCATAAATTCTTAGTTTAAGCTTTTTATCTGGCCCTCACTGTATGTTGCTAAAAACATGAAAAATTTCGCGATATCCACTGCAAGACGCATTAAAACTACCGCAAACATTCATATCTGCGAACGTGCTGCGTCATTCTAATTTTCGTTCGTTCCGTGACGCACGAGAAAACAGTTCTTTTGACGCTGAAAATACGTTTCTGGAACGTTAACATTAATATAATTTTTAGTAAACAGAAAAACGGTGCTTTGTGTAAAATAATTCATTTTCCACAATTCTGTATAATACAATTTTTCCCTGTTAAAATTAATTATGAAAGATTCAAAATTTCTTAAATCAGTATATATATTGTTTTTTAATCAAATTATTCCTGGCATTTTTCTGATTGAAAAGAGCCCAAACACGACACAGTTCGGATCAGATTTACTCATTTAATTCACGATATTGTAAAAACACATGATCAGTTCGCATAATCGAGGTTTCACTGCATCGTGGATTAAACACGCAAATGTAAACCAAATCCTATCGTGTTTAGGCTTATTTTAACCAGAAAATTGTCACGAACACATTCCGAAAAGCTTCATACAGAAACAATTAAAACCAAAACCGCCACATTCAAAAAACCGTATCAAATTTCCACAGTCTTCCGTTTCGAGAAATTTTTTGCGCAAGCTTTCCTAATTCGCGGCAAGGTCAAAGTCGAAAGAAAGTTTTCCGGGCGAGGTAAAGAAGCGAATCGAGGCGTAACAATGCAGAGAATGTCTGCGAGCGAGATAGTAAAATGGCGGGGAATCTCGCGGAAGAAAAGTGGCAGGCTAGAATGGCTCTTGTCCAGCGCGGAATTCGGGAGGCTCTTTAAAATTTTAAATGGTCCAAGTTCCACGGATTACCACGCCAAAATAGACAGTGAACTTTCCCGCGTCCTCTTTCCGACGGCATTCCACTTAGAAACATGGCGGCGTAGCGGCTTCTATGATTTAATTGCGAGTTTATTTAAGTCGTTCCAGAAGTTTCCTTGTCCTTTTTTACCTTTTGCTAGCTTCATGGGGCGCAATGAATTTCAACATCCGTGGAACCAACCAAAGAGTGAAACAAAAAAAAATATTTAGGGGACATTTTCTTTCGAGAGGAATTTCTTGGATTTCAAATAGAGTTCGCGACAGCTCAACTGCCTGGAAACAGCAGTTCCAGTGGTAAATGGACCGATTCTCACGACTTCGCATGAAATCTCGAGTGGGGGACGGACATTTTGATTTCTGCGTCTCTTAAGCAACGATTCGGACTTCCTCCTAAATATTAAGCTTGCTCGAAACTTGCGAATGGGAATTCAAAGTGTTGTTCCAACAGTTGTTTGAAAATTGCTTCGTTCTGAACAAACAACGACCAACAGCATTTTGAATGTGGCGTTTTTGGTTTTGAGTATTTTTTGTGAGGCTTTTAGGAATGTCTTCCTGACGTTTCTCTGATTAAAAGTCCAAACACGATAGTAATAATATATAAATAACATATTTTACTGAATCGTGGATTAAACGACTAAACGGGATCGAAATGGCATCGTGTTTGGACTCATTTTAATCAGGAAAACGTCACGAATATGTCTATGTTAATAATCTGGTTAAAAGAGTAATTTGTTTAATTTTCTGTCTTCCACTTTTACTTTTGGCTTTAACAGGATAATGTTTTGGAATTTAACAAGCTTGTGTGCACACCGTCATTTCTCTGTTTCAGCCGAAAATAATTTAGTCCGAAAGCAGTGATATTGTTCCGGAAACACATTTTCCGCGACGCGTCCGTGCTGTTTCCCGTCGGAGAATTTGCGGGGTGTAGTTGTAATAATGTTCGAGCACTTGCGATCCAATTTCATCGACGAAATCCCGAAAGTTTAAAATAACTTTGCGCCTTTCGCCCCGTTCCACGCGGAAGTGAATTTTATCTAGCACGGTTCGCATGATATTGAATCTAAATCGAAATCTGGTTCGCGGCCATATAAACCGCGCGTTCTTTAACCAGCCACGCAGAAATCTCGAATGCTGTGACGCTGTTGTGTTGCTCGACTATCTCTTTTCAATAGAACCACGAGGCAGTGCGGAATTGCTCGCAATTTCAATGATTGGCTACTGTCAAATTATTATAAATGTACAGGGTGTATAAAAAATAATGGTCATTGGATCGGTGGACATTTGTAAAGGGGCCTATTACCGATCAATCATATTGTGCAACAATTATTACGCAGCATGATGTTGCTCAAATCCAAATTGTATTCGCGATTAACCAATGCTTCTAATTGCTTACAAATAATCAGATCGTTTGGTACAATTATAGAAAAGTTATTCTGTTTTAAAGGGTGTACAGAGACTTATTTTACTGATTGTGAGTGTATGTTATTAATTTAAATTGTATTTTGGTTTCGTTAATGTGTAGTTATTTGAGAACATGTACGCATACATTACACTATACCACATATGTATATAAATTTTTTTCTTCTCTAAAAAATTACGAACTATAAAAATGGTTCTAATCACTGAAACCGTTACTTTTTATACACCCCGTATACAAATATACGAAGATCTGCAATCTGTCGATTGCACATTTATTTGCTATAAATATTTACAGTATAACAAAGTCACTTCGAACCCTATTTTCTCGAAACGAGGTTCTCCGAGTTTGCCAACGAGATATCTCGTAAACCGATCATCCGATTTAGTTGAAACTTGGCAAACATCTACAGTAGTAGAGGCACCCTATGGTGACAGGTTTGCAACCAAAGTGATATCTGCGAAATTCGATTTTTTGCTTCGAAACTTGGAACTTTCCTCCGAACAAAATCATTATACAAATATAAAAAAAGATCCTGTACACTTCCCAAATATTGTCTAGCAAACTCACAAAGTTTCAATCTCGTAATTTCACCAGGCTTGTTTTAAAAAATTCCCGAGCAGGCCACTGGAGTGGATTTTAAACACTCCGGGTGCGCGTCTATCTTTTCGAAGGTTGTTTGTCCGTAATTAACTAAGTGGAAAGCGATATTACAAAGTGCATCAGAGTGCATCTTTGTTTTTCCATCGTGCAAAAAAATTGATTATTGTTGACAGAAGCTTCTTTCGACAGTCTTGAGGAACTGGAATTTTCGTAAAAATTCGTAACCTGATTACGAAATATAAATAATTGGTAGCCTGATGATATAATAAATTTTTACAAAATTTTGCCAGCAATGAAATTCTCATTTATTTTAGAGTTAATTAGTTCGAGGAAGATTGCAATTTTTTTGCGAAGTGGCTGAAAGAAATTCGAGCTGTTAAGGTCGTGAAGATAGACAAATCCGCCGGGAGTGATTGACTGGGACAAGCGAGCCCACGATAACGATTCCGGACAGGTTTAATCAGTCCGAGTCGCGTTCATCAATTTTCGCGACGGGCGCGAGAGGAGAATCGGCGATTTCTATTGGTTTCTTTTTGCGATTACGGCTGCCGGGGCTGGCCATAGTCCAACACATATTTCTATAGCCGCGAGATCGAGACAGATTGTTCAGCTTTTTCGAATTTAGTTCCTCGGGGAAGATATCGGACGCTCATATCTCTACCTCTGTAAGCTTATTTTCCTGATCCCCCGTTGTTCCCGGCGTCGGCTTTAATCTCTCTCTCTACATTTCTCCAATTTTTTACCTACTAATCCAATTGAAAATATCCTGCCGCTCGTAATTCTGCCAATTTTCATACTTGCGACACGAAAAACAACTGTCACAAACATTTTCCCGGAGCCAATATCCTTTCTATAATTTTCATATCGTGTGCCATAGCTCCAACAATTTTTTGGAATTTTTACGACACCTGTCATCGCCCAACAAATTTTTTTACAATTTTCATAGTGTACATATCGCACAAAGAACTGTCTCCAAATTAAAATCAGCATTGGTGGGGCTTTATTGCATGATTTAATCGCGTTCAAAAATTTTCAAAAAAACTTACCACCTTCTAGTTACGGAGACACATATTGCAGAATTTTTTCCGATTTTTCCGTCGCAAATTTCTGCCGCAAAAAAAATTCAAAATGTGTCCGATGTTCGCCAAAACGCATATCTCTTATTGAATATGCGTCTCATTTTCAGAACCTAATCGCGCTAAAAAATTTCCCAAAAAATGCACCCCGTTCCAGTTACAGAGACAGATATCGCAGAATTTTTTGCAATTTTTCCGTCGCAAATTACAGCCGCAAAAAATTCCAAATGTGACCAATGTTCGCTAAAACGCAGCTCGCTTATTAAAGTTTGACCGGAGTTCTTTGTGAAACAATGTTTGACGTGCACTGCAGATTATTTCTGCCGTTAGGGTGAAATCTCCATGCGCTTTTCCATCTTTGAAAAATACGCGGCAAATATGTGGCAACGTTCTGCAAAAGGAGCCCGCATTCACCGTCCATTTCCTTTTTATGCCCCTCCATCTGCTTTCAAGTCTGTTTATATTATCTATAAAGTGCACAGTTGCTTTGGGATCATCCAAACGGAAAATGTTAAAGAGCAGCACTGCTCGAACTCTGGGAAACAAGGGACTGGATATTTCGAACAAGTTGATATCTGCACCGGTCGGAGTAAATAAGCTAATACCTGGAGCAACAGAGATATTAAAAAGAGAAAAACAGGACAGGAAAATATGGAAACTAATTTCCTAATGGGAATGGTCTGTAAGAATGCTTTTGCGTTATTACTGGAGCGGGACATTAGTAAATCATTTTTATTGGCCTTTTTTATGATACTTACAGTTCACCTTCGGTCACACAATTTTATCGGAATTAAAGTTTCTCTTTTGTGGAATTCTAGAAGACTGGAATTTTTATTTTTTGTACCCAATTTTAATATTGTCGCTCCACGAATCCCGCTACCATTGTACTGGTTCCCCCACTATCAACAATTTATATTGCCGCACGTGACTCCTAGTCTCCCCACCTCCTCCTCCACTTGTCAGGAGTTTGGTGGGTTTTCCGGATCGAAGAGTTATATGCAACTTAGACTGCGGATTTTATGCATTTATGACAAAACTGAGTAGGTTTAATTTAAAATAGCAAAAATATTTGAAAAATTTAAGCATACTATTATATTATTTTCAACTGACCTTCTTTCAATTTTTTCAACCCAATTAAAAAATCATGCAGTGAAGGGTTAAATTTATATTAAATTTTTCTATCTATTCCGACACTAATTTTATAACAAGAAATTTTGAACGAATTAGTTAAAATTTTGGGGAAAAATATTATTAATCATTTAAATGGATTCGATATTTTATTGAGAACCAGAAAAAAATTATTTTCTCCTTTTTAGTGCATTTTAATGTAATACATAGTTTTTAAAGTTTTTTATTAAATTTACATTACAGCAATTTATGTTAAAATTGATCTTAATTTAATACTATTTTTAAGGTCTCCTTTTAGAAATTAGATGCTTGATGTTGATTTTGGAATTAAATTTTTGAAGCTTTTAAAATTTCTATGCAAATCTAATTTGAAAAATTCGGGTTTAGCGTTACGTTGGCTTGTAAAGTTGTGCTTTCCACTTCATAAAATCATGCAAAATGAATTTTCACGAATTGCAATTTTGGCCTGATTTCGGCACAAGTCATTGGCGAGCTCGGTTTGCGGAGCTCCAAACGCAATTTCTATGCATGATGGTCGTTCCTCTTTAACGCAATACTAATGGAGTAACCGCAGTTAATACGACGGTGTGCTGAAAGTGCGAAGACCGTAATTTCGCCAGGAATAAGCCAATAAAGCAGTCGCATGTTTCAACAACGTATGATGTACGACGAGAGCTGGCATATTATGCTGAAACCAAAGTCATGTTACTCGTCCAATAATTTCCGCAAATACGGGGCCAGTGCATTGTGCCGAAACACTCAAGCCAGTAGAGTTCCTCTGAATTTCCAGAATCCGTTTCAACCCTGCACTTGCATCGTTTCACCTATTCGGGCTTTTTTTCGGGTCGATCGTACAGTTTCCAGTGGAATTTCGTTTTCCACCGATGAAATCCGGCTCGCGCCAAGCTAAATTGATTAAGAAAACGTTGCGGCAAACGATTTCCATTTTTACCCGCGATTTGATCCACTGCGGCCGCGCCACGGAAATATTGCACTATGTTAAATTGTCTGTATAAGCTTGCGCATACAATTTCACAGAAGAACACTTTATTTGCCGACGATTTGCATTCGCGTATCTGCTTCAACTGCCGGGCAAATATCGCGAATTAAATCGACTCGATCAACGAATACTTTTCCGATTTCGAAAGAAACTTTTCCCGTTACGGCTGATTTGCATTTTCAGAGATGATCCTGTTTGCAGTATTTGATTAAATCGTTTCGACAATTTCGAATTTTTTAGAAAATGTTCCTTTTTGTCGAATTTAAATATTTTTTAATTCTCGTGTTCAATTGTGACATTTTCAGATTAATCATTTTAGATGTTATCGTAAACATTTCATCGAAACGATATTTATTTTAACACTTGATACGAAAATTCCCGATGCCGTACACAACATTCAATAAACAAATAACTTCAAGAATACACATATAAAAATATTTATTTTTAAGAGATGCTTGCAAGTCTCAACCTATTTTTCAACTTAAGTTTAATGTCTCGGAGTTTAAAATGAAATTGAAGCTCCTGCAGAATTATTAAACAATTTGCGCCGAGATTGATCGAATAAAAAGACCATAGTGTGCTCACCGTCCCGTATAATATCAAAGCTAGCTTTCGACGTGATCCATTATTCAATATTAAACAATTGAAACTGCACAGTGTCGGGAACAGTCGAGTAAAAGAATAAAAATCTTTGCGTAAAAGTCTGCGGATCCTATGTCTCTCCATCATGAAAATACCATCAATTTATACGTGGTACACGCACACGTGTGCGGTAGATATTCACCCGTCGAAATTCCATTGAAACGTCGCTGGCGGCCGCGTTTCTCTTTCAATCCTTTTATCGTTTAATGTTTTAATTCGTCGACGGCTGACGCCGGTGTTTTTATCATTAATGATCGCTCGAGGTGTCGCTTTCAGTCGAAATAATATCCTCTCTTTGAACAGTTCATCTCCCGGTCCAAAAGTGACCTACGTCAATTATTATAACGTGAAACAAATCTTATATTTTCCACTGCTTTAACCACACGCATATTCCTCTTTACTATTACGAACGCCATTTTGCCCCACTCTTTTCGTTACTTGCCGCCATTCAGTGTTCCTTATCTTACCATACTGGATCATTAATCACTATAATTTATATTAATTTTGCATTCATTTTTTGAGTAATTGATTTTTATTTTTTTATATTGTTTACTTCATTATTTGTATCTCCATTTCAATTTTATCAGTCCATTAGTTATCACAATGTTTATTTCCGCTCTGAATTTTATTGCTCAATTATTTATTCCGATTTTTACCTTCCAATCTTGTTTATTCTCCATTTCCAATTTTATTGCCAAAGTAATTATCGTGATTTTATATTTATTTGTGCGACTCATTTACTTTCTCGAAAATCGAATTTAATTTGTTATATTCGATTTATATAACACGTTACATAAACGTTGTATTGCAATAATATCTCTGTATCACAAATACTTTACGGATTAAGCATCGTAATTAATGTGCCTCGCTAATATCCATTCTCCAATTACTATATCATCAACGCTTCAAATTAATATTATTTTGCGCCATTTTGTGAATTATCCTTAACAATCCAAATACATTATAAATACACTATACCACACTCCAATCGCTCGTATTAATCCATGGAACGCAGTATCCGATAATTTCCGCCGAAAATCCCGGAAAACAAAGCGTTTTCGCTCGTCGGTAATGGCGCCCGGTAAATAGGAATTGAACGATGTAGTATTTCGCAGAATTTTTCAATCTCCGAGAGCTCTCGCGGGTCTCGGCGCCATTTGCGAATCGAATTACACTTCGAAATTTGCTTTCGAACAAAAATTCTCTCTCTCTCTGCCCCGTCGTTTCATTCTTGTTTTTTCTTGTCCTTTTTCGTTTCTTCGCCGGTGCCGAGTTGAATTTCCCGCGCCCGTCTCTCCCGCACCCCGCCCCCGAAAAGTTTGCCTGGCATTCATTTTTCGAATTTAAAAGTTTCAGGAACGCAACTTGCACCGGAACTTTCGCACATTTTGATTAATGCACTCCTCCGCCTCTTCTCGAATGTTAATCAATTTTTATCTACTGGAACGGAAGTCGAGCTAAGTTGACATGGAATATTTATAGTTATGCAGAATCGTCAATCTTTAATCACGGAATATTATCATATTCTTTTACTAATTCGTATTCGCACGTACGTATATTTATTCGTTGAATAAATAAATGAACTTAATGTTCCAAAATTATTTGCAGCGAAACTTCTACTGACATATTGCTCACATTTTTCTGATTAAAACGAGTCCAAACACGACACAATTCGGAGTGTATTTGCGTATTTAATCCACGACACAGTGAAACCTCTGTTATCAGAACCGATCATGCGTTTTACTGGATTGTGGATTAAACCAGTAAACATAATCCGATTTGGGTCGTGTTTGGACTCGTTCCAATCAGAAAAATGTCACGAATACACCTGTTTTAATAATTCGATTAAAAAGAAATGCATTAATTGTTCCAATTTTCGAATTTGTTCCTCTATTTTTTTTTTTGGAACTCGCCGCAGGACATAAAAATTACAGTGTAACTAAATTAATTGAAATAAAATAAAGTGAACACAGAGTGTAAGGGTTGAAATAGATTGCCTAGGGTCGCGGAATTGTTTAGGCGAACGCCGTTATGGCACACCTGGAATATGTTAGCACCTATTGGTCCGGAATAGGCGGCGCGTTGTCGAATGGAGTAGGGTACACGTGTCCAAACAAAGGACGGTGGTTTCCAATTAAAGAGGAGCCAATCGAGCGTTAATCGATCGACGACGCTGATAATGACGGGCTCATCCAAATGGGACAATGGTATCGCTTGAATTATTTGACTGAAATAATAACGGCGTGTCGACGCGGCGAATCGAAATTAGCGAAATCATTAACAACTCTTCCTCTCTCGGTGTGCGCGCGCGACCCAAAAATCGTTTGCCTCGCATCCGGAACAGTGGACTCGATTTAATTAGCGATTTTTGGCACCCTCCGCTCTAATGTTATTGGCACAGTAAACCTGTCAACGAGTCTCCATCTGTTCTAAAAAACCCTAGACATTCTGTTAATTCGAAACGCATCGACGTGTTTACGCTGTTCACGCAAAATAAAAATTCTAAAAAACAATTTAAAGTAGTGAAAAGATTAAGAGAACTTGGGAAGATCGATATATTATTTTTAGACCGCGGATGTTTATACAATTTTCTTTTTTAGGCAGACAAATTTGAAGAAAGTGGTACCAAACAAAATTCTATTTTCATTGGCAAATAGCATTTGTAGCTCAAGATAAATAAACATCGTACTGAATTCTGTCGAATTTAATACTGCAGCATTTTTTGAACATTTTTATAAGCCATAAACACAAAGATCCGCAGTCCAATTTAGTGTCAATTTACGAAAGAACGTTTTTTTGGCTCTTGGAAATCTTTATTTCGCATAATTTATCAATTTTTTAGAACGTATTGTTGTGGTACTTGCAGACACGTTAGTCCGTCCGTTATTACCAGACTGTGGATTTTATGCATTTATAACCAAAATGGTTGGATGTTATTAAAAACAGTAAAAACATTAGCACGATTTAAGAACATCCATATGTTACTTTCAATTTATTACAATTGTTAAAGATAGGAAGAAATTTTTATATTGTGCCCGCATCTTGTAATTGACGAAGAAAATTTTTATTTCGCATAAAGATCCGCAGTCTAGTTATTACTAATGTAACAGCTGTTAACAATGTTAGTAGAGAAAACAATTCTTCCAATGTTTAATATTTTACTTAAAATCTTGGAAACTCCAGAATAAAAATCGTGCAAAATCCGAATAAAATATTCAACGGGCATACACCGTACAATTTCGATCATTCTCTCGGGGAGCGGTTCCAAAACGGTTAGGAGCTTCAGAGCAGCGCGCACCAGCCCAGAGGCTCACTTCGTCCCCGTCTCTTAAGTAACAACGAGTGTATTAGCCACGGTTAAGTGCCTCGGAAAATGTGTTTAGCCTTTGAATGCGCCGCAATTCCGAGATTCCGTCTTCATGAACAATTTAGCTCCTCTCTCCTGAGGAGGTTTCGCGACGGGAGAGACCGAGAGAGAGAGAGAGAGAGAAAAATTTTGTTGATGGCCCCTTTTTTCCACAAAGGTCCCGAGAAAATTGGACTGTAAGCGACCGTCTTGAATTTCCCGTGTAGCGCTATTCCAAAGGGGGATCCGATATCTTTTCCCGCCCTTTAAAGATCCTTTCAAAGCCTCTCAAAAGAATGTAATCGATTTTCCCTCGTTCCTTCCGCCTCTATGCAGAAGTGTAACCCGTTGCAGTCCACACACCCCTCCCCCCTAACTTCTCTCTCACTCTCGCACCCCTGTCGCCAGATCTGCTCGCCAATTCCCGTCCAATACTAATATTTTCACACCTGTCATCTTCCGTCGAAATTATCCTCGCCAATATTTGAGGAGGCCTCGCCATTGCGTTTTAAGATCGATCGACTGGCCCATCGGGGTTTAATTGAATTGACTTAGTATTAACCTTCTCTCTGTCTACTGCTACTCTAATGTTAACCGTGTACAGACAGTGTTGAGCAATAAATAAATTTATTTAAATAAATAATTATTTGAATAAAAATTTAAATAACAAGTTATTTATTATTTGAACAAGTCTAAATGAATTATTTAAAATAATACAGTTAATTGTTAATTACAAATACAATTTCAATTATTATTTGTATTGACAAATGATAAATGAAAAAATTTCTATAGCGGACAAAAAACGCGCACGTGTTCATTGCATAAAAAAATACAAAAAATAAGAGAAGACCAAAAACTTCTAATATTTATTTGATTTCCACCTCAATCCGAATAATAAATAATCTTTTATTTGCAAATGAGAAATAATAATTTATTTCAATAAAAAGTTTAGTTATTATTTGCAATTAAAATCACATGTTTATTTATTATTTTAAAAAAATTTCCCAACACTGTGTACGGGGGGGGGGGGGTAATTGGATCCCACATTTGTGAAATTTCATTGATTTTTAAAAGATAAGTATATGCAATACTTAAAAAATTTGAAACATAGCATACACAGCATTTCTAGAAAATTTTTGGAAATTTTTTATTTCCGTTTTTGACAGCCTAGGGTGCATTTTACCCCATAAATAGAGAGAGGGTTAAATGGGGAAATTTCTTTATTTTCGAGTGACAGAAATTCAGGGGTTGTTTACCCTTCCTGAAGTAAAAATGTTTTTTCAGATCCGGTATAGTGCAATGTGTTGACGTATGTAAAAATATCGGGACCGAAATGTTGCTCACGTCGTCAACAGACGCGATTTTGATCTCGCATGTACAACGTTGTAAATAATTTATTGGGTTATTTCATTCCGTTTCACTGCCAACATTCCAAACGGGGACATTCACGGCTCTGTTAAGATATTCATTCTGGAATAAAATAGTTTATTCCCAAAACTCTCGTAAATATTGTCGCCTCCTGCCGTTAGATCTGTTAATGGCGGTGCTTCTAACTGTTCCAAGATGGCGGCAATTAAACTTGCATGAGAATCTGAGCCATTTACATAAGCAAACCATTATTCCCTGAAGCTTAATGTATTATTTAAATGAAATAGCTGGATTTTTATTCCCCCGCATTACTTCCCTGTCGTTTCTCTCAGCTTTGCACCCATGTAGTTTTGTTTTGTGTTCCATATTTTTATTTTGTTTCGCGTTTCATTATAATTTTCGTTTTATTTCTCTATCTATATTTTACTGCAATTTTATTAGTAAAAAAGTCATTTCCAATTTTAATTTATATTTAAAATCAGAGTACTTGTTAGAATATCACAAATAAAATTCATAACACAAACAATTATAATAGCACAGACAATTGTACAACAATAATATCATGCAATATGAGCGTAAATTACAACCTATTGTCTAAACTCGAATCAATATTCTCTTTACATCCCACGATCCCAATTGCAAATTATTGCCGAATAAATAATGAACAACAATTGTATAATAATTAACCATTGTTCTTACAAATCAATAATTATTACTCTTCTCAATACAACCATTTTGTTTTCTTGATTTTGTTGAACTCTTCACGAGATTAATAAATTAAAAATTATGTGACAGATCGATACAATTAATTAATTACCTTATGATAGATGTTCAATAAAGCAAAAACGGATTTGCAGGCAAAGGGAGATTTTCGAAATTCAATTTTTGAACGCTTCACCCGGCAGAGCAGTGTGAAATGGTCCAACATCATTTTTAATTACATGATCTTTCAAAGAGAACCGGGCAAGTGTTCGGACAAAATGGTTCCGAGTGCCGCTAATACGAACCGAGAGGGCGAGTAAAAAATAATTAACGTCACGGAAGTGAAATTTTAATTAAGCAATAGAATGAGATTAACGAGACATTTTCCCTGCAGTCTGTTTGAAAAATTAATGCGCGGCACGAGTACACATAATAAATATTAAACATTAATTTTCATATAAAATGGTTGCCATAACTTCGAACAGGATCATCGTATACACAGAAAAAAGACTCCTCTGAAGATTGATGAACGAATCTATAAAGTTTCAAGGTAAAATATTTATTAATAATCTATTAATAATATTAAATATTTATTAAATATTTATTACTTTTGCTTATACGAAAATATTTTCTCGAAACAGAATTTTCATTTAAACAAACAAGGTAAGAGCGACGCAGAAAATTTCCGATGCATAGAGGTGTCTGCGAAAAAGCGTTTGTTATTTGTTTCCTGTATTTGTTGGAGAGATAGGAAATGGAAACTCTCGCGGAGACGGCGTGTTTTTACGGCCCCGAAAATGATACAAAGAAGTTCCTCGTTTATCTTCCGCGCTCCCGAATTCTAGTTGAATTCTCCCTAATCATTCTCCTTTCAACCCTTCGCAAAGCCAGAAGAAAAACAATCGTAGCCAGGAGGGAGTGCAGCAACTCCTCCCGTGAAAGTAAATTGTTAATTTAAGGCTAGCTTCAAGGTGGGAACTGAACTAGAGCATTCCAGAAAGCTGCAGGAACTTCCCTGAAAAATAATTGCACGTTTCCGGTCGTTCGCTGCGGAATTAGCCTGACTTTGTTGCGTCCACTGGTACAACATTCAACAATTTAAACATATTTATCTATTCCATCCGATAACATTTTTATTCGAATTTTTCCAACATTAATTTTTATTTACTTGAAAGTCACAAAACGAGGTTACGAGGAATCACAACCATAAGCAATTTCGATCTCTAAATGTACTTTCCGTTTCCAAATTGTCCACGGATCAAGAATTACGAGGATTCACATAAACAATTTCCATCTTTAAACGCACCTCAAATATTATTTAAGTAACTAATAAATTATTTTCATTTCCAAATTCTCCATGGATCAAGAAAATCGTTCAGTTCCCCTTGGAAAAAGAATTTTTTCATAGAATAATCGTTGTAGCAATTTAAAAAAAAATTCAACTACAGCAAATATTAATGAGCAACAAATAATTTGCATTGCAAAATACTCGAGGAACAAAATCCTCCGAGGTGGCAGCTGAAGAACTCGTACGAAAAACATTCCAGCAATCGTACTAAAAGCCTTGCAGAAGAGTATTAAATATCAGTGACTAATAAATAATTCCGGAACCCACCAGCATTGCAACTCGTAACACAACTCGGCCATCGAGTTCCCGAAAATTGTCAAAAGCCAAACAACAAAGCTCTCTCTCTCTCTCTCTCTCCCTCCGCCACTCTCTTGCCTGTGGCATAAAATATTACTCCTTAATTTCTCTGGCAAACAACGTGCTTCCAAGTTGCCGGCGGTGTTGCAAGCCGAGGTTCGTTGCAACATTCAGCAGCGAAACAAAGGGCGAGCAAATACGATCGCGGCAAACGGAAATATTTACAGGTTTCGAAAGCGGGGGTGTACCGGGGAAACTACCCCTGTAAAAATATAATTTGTAATCGGAGCAAAAAAATTTTATTTAAATAGAAATTTCAGGTTTTAATACCACTTTATTCGAAATTTTTATTTATATAAAATTTTTGACCAACTCTGTAATGAATGTTTTAGTGATTGTTTATGTACTATTATGTAAGTAGATTTGTTTATTGGGAGGATAAAGCTACCCCTTATTAATATCTAATTTGTGGTTTTATTCGCGTCTTTCGTCCAACTTTTATTTTGTTGAACATTTTAGAACGTGTGAAATAGGGACGATTTATTAATGTACTTACACTTACTGAGGGGCTTGAACTACCCCCGTAAAAATAGTAATTGGTAGTTTCATTGTGGTCCTCCATTCAACTCTTATTTTATTAACTGTTTTTATCGAGGGGTTGAAACTACCCCTGCCAATATACGTGTGCGTATACAAACATAGAATAACCAGTATTTCATCGACTAAAGTCGTATTTTTTCTCTGAATGAAATGAATTTTCTCATCAATAATTATTATGAACAAATGAAAAGAAAGTCGAAACATCGATAACTGTTATGAGCGATCGAAATAAATTTCTCTCATCGATTACTGTTATGAGGGATAGAAATAAACTTCTCTCATCGATAACTGCTTTGAGCAATCGAAACAGTTTTTCTTCACCAATAACAGTTATCGAGGAAGATCCAATTTTTTGGACACTAATACCTGTTATTTGTAATCAAAAAGTATAATTTAATTGTTATTTCTCCGAAACGGATAGACTTTTAAAAAAAAATTTTTTTTAATAATGCATTGTCATCCAGTTCTGAGCTATGTTTAAAATTTCAAGCCTCTAGCTCATCGAGAAGTTAGTTTAAAATCAATTGCAAAATTTGCCACCGAACAAACAAACAAGAAAGCGAGCTAATAAAAACGTGGTAAAATCGATATTTTTTAATCATTTTGTTCCTCGAATTATTTTCTTTATATTTTGTGTACATTATCTTAAATTTCAATAATAATCCACTTTTTATCAATGATTTTTACGTAGAAAATTTTATAATTGTTATTTTTGGTCCCTGATACAAACATAATAATAAAGTTGCTGGTGTTGCAAGCTCGTTGCAAAATTCAACAGCGAAACAAAGGGTGAATACGATCGCAGGCAAAGCAAGTATTTACAGGTGTCGAAAGCGTGTAGAAGGATTGGAGGGAGTCGGTGGGAAATTGTAGGATTTATTAATTAACGATAATTCCGCATTGACGCAGACGACGGGAAGGAAAAGGGGGATGGATGGGAAATGATGGCCGTAAATTCCGGGTGTTCGCCTTTTATTCCACCCCTGGGAGACGAACCAGTTGTCCCCGATCCTCTAAATATTATACAGGCCGCAGCCCCATCCTTCTGCAAGCCTGTAAATCGACCAATGAACAACCTGGCCTGCTCTCTTTCTCTCTCTCTCTCTCCCGTGTACACACCCTTCCAACGTGTCCTGATTTTATCTCGCCTCGCTCGGAAACCGAGTCTTTTAAAGACTTTAATGAACGAATTTCCACGGCGACAAGTTGCTCTGTTCCTTTTCCGTTCGGTGCGTATCGGGTGCGCGGTATCCAACTCTCTCTCTCTATTTCTCTCTGTCTCTCCTCCGGTTTCTCTTTCTACCTCTGCGTCTATTTTATCTCTCCCTTGACCGAATTAATTTCTACGCTGCTTCTTCTCCCTTTTTCGTTGTTTTGACATGACATCGAGGCTCGGCTATGAAGGATTCAAGGTTTATTTTGCGGAGTTTGAATGCCTGATAAAATTGAAATGGTTCGAAAGGATTTCTAGTGGTCCTTCAGAGGTTGCACGATTGGTTGAATTGTTCTTAAATCTTTTACTTTGTGAAAGCATCGGGAACTTCTTTTGTCGTGGAAATGCAGAATTTTTACAAGAAGATAATCGAAGCACGATGGTATTGTGTCTCGATGCTGCTCGTACGACTACCTTGCAGGTTTCTTTACATCGTAGACTGCGGATTTTACGCATTTATGTGCAAAGTATAAAAATAATTGTTGTTTTCAGTGTGAAAATACTGTCAGGGAGTGAAATGAATTTTATTGAACTCCTGCTTCGAATCGCTGCTAAACATTTCTAGTTTGCACAAAGAATTTGTTTTTACTTGCTCTTCTTTCTCTAAGAATTTCATTTACAGAGTTTTCACGAAAAATCTTTTATATTCTCCTGTGCGGTTCGGAATTTCTGTGTTGATGGTGCACGGTAAACCGCTGATCGCCTTAACTCTTGTTCACCGTAATTACCGTAGATACCCAACCAGTCTCCTCTAATTCCCGAACAATTTAGAGCATAACAATAACAGGTGCGACAATTGTCTACTAATACGAACGTGTAATGCACGCTCAGAATTCCACGAAATTGCTATTTGCGCGTGATATCGTATTAAGCTGGTATTAATATAACTGGGGCGGTAATTTGCGCTGAACGTCTCTCGCAAACATCGCCAACAAACACCAATAACTCACTCGAAACGCCCTGAAAACTCGAGGAATCTATCGAAAAATATCACAGATTATTTTTCAAAAAATTCTCTCGGAAAAATCAACAGAACTTATTTGTAATTCAAATTGTTGCAAATAAAATGTAATTAAAACTTCGGAACAACTTCTGAAAATATTTTATTTAACTGCGAGGCTATTCTACGCGTGCTAATTATACTTTGCCAGTTATGATAATGTTTAATCAATTCTTTCTTGGGGATAATCGACAGAACTAATTTGTAATTCAAATTTCCCGTCGAATCGAAACGTCCCAATAATAAAATACACGAACTTTCGCAAATGAAATGAAATTGAAACTTCAGAAGGTTTTTTGAAAATATTTTATTTAACTGCGAGACCGTTCCACGTTTGTTAATTATGCTTCGGACAATTCTTCGCCTAATTTCCGGCTGCACGACAGAACGTGCAATTAACCTTCTCCTCGAGATACAACAAACGATTCTTTTTACGCATAAACTAGCCGGGATGATTTTTTTGTTAATTTTACAATGAACGAGAATAATTTGTTCTCTGGATGAAAAAACTGGGGTGCGGTTGAATTAAGTCAAGTCTCGTTACAGTGGTAGGAGGAATTAAGCGCGGGAAAATTAAACTGGGCAACGTTAGAGTTGACGAGAGAAGTTTTATTCTCAGAAGTTTGACAGAATTACGGAATATTATTATCCACAGGCCACGGGAAAGTTCGAGATAGTGAATGGGCATTTTTTTTTTATTTCGCAAACGCCCTGCCATAATTAGCCGCTGATTCCTACGCGGCTTTTTACGATTTAAGAAGCGAACCGGAAATTGCGGCCGCGAAACATTTAATACTGAATTTACGGAACAACGAAAGCGATTATTTCACGATACTGAGTAAAAGTAGAAGTTCAAAAAATTCAGTAGTGTTAATACTATAATTTTTTACAGTTTTAATACTACAAAAATATGTTTGAAAAAAGATATGTATAAAATAACTTTTTAAAACCCACGCTTATATTAAAATCCACTAAAAAGGAGAAAATAATTTTTTTAGGCATTGGCGATTATAAATAAAAGCGTGAAGCGCTAAACTATACTGACATAATCTTCGTGGGCGCTCCACGCTTTTATTTATAGTCACTAATATCTAAAAAAATTATTTTCTCCTTTTCAGTGCATTTTAATATAAGCGTGGTTTTTAAAAAGTTTTTTATATATTTTTTTATTTTCTACTTTTTAGTCTTTTTTAAATGGAACGCAAGATATAATAATACTGGTATGGAATAGTAAGATATAGAAACGCAAGATAGAATGAGGGGAGGACTCCAAGCGACGACGTCTCTTGATGGAGTCCGCAATTGTCCGAAATGGAACTGAATGAACGGAACACCACACTGACTGAGCTCCTTCGGTGCGAAATGGGTCAGTGGAGTGGGGATGAGTCGGAGTGGGAACGCGTCGTGGAGTAGGGAGCGCTGGCGGGCGGAGTGGGGATCGCTGAACGAGATGACGTACTACCGACCGTCGCGCGGCGAGATGTGATGGTTAATATCAAAATTCTTTTTATCTCCTAGACGCACAGTTTTTTTAAAATTTGTTTTTAATATTGCATTGTTATCCAGTTCTGAGCTATGTTTAAAGTTTCATGTCTCTAGCTCATCGAGAAGTGATTTAAAATTCGATTATAAGATTTGACGCATACAACGACGACAACGACAACATCGACAACTCGGGAAGCTAATATGAGCGTGGTAATATTGACCATGAATGTTACGAAAAATTGTAGGTGCATGTATTCTGTTGTACTATGTGACGTACTAGAGGCATAGTTAAATTTTGTTAACATCGTGTGCACATGAGTGAATATTAGTGTTCGATACACACTGACTGAGCACAAACATAGCAGCTTGTCGCCGGAAACTTTGTTCATGAAGTTAACAAAAGTTCTAGAGTGTCCTTAGCAGCCACTTCAAGTTGTGTATCCGGCTCAGTATGTTCAACAATTATTTTCTAATATCCCTTCGCTATTATACCTTGTCTTGTGCAGCAATAGTTTGCAATCTCCACGAGATTGCCCTTGTGTAATTTGATACTACGGTAATTTATACATCATCGTATTTTAGAAGACTCGAATTTATTTTGTCTCCTTTTAAAAAGTTTCAGAAATATTTTATTACTTTTTAGTCTCTTTACTACGCTCGACAACACGTGTTTCGAAAATTCCGAAAACTACAAGATCTACCGCAATAAACGTAATCTCGCCGCCATCCCTTATCTCAGCGGCTAATTCACTTGGCCGCCGCACGGCTCGATTAATTATAACTTCGCAAGACAGACCGGCTAACAAACGACGCCTGCAATCCGCGTTAATTCCCGGTTCACGCTTGGCCGTATTTCTCGGGCACCCTGTATATAATTCCGGGACGAACTTCGGCGAAGAACTGGCGCGCGCGATCCAATTGATCCTCGGGGGAAATCCTTTCGGTGGCTTTTCCGGTTCTACGGTCTGTTTACCGATTCCGGCGAATTTGTCTTTCCAGTTCCACCCCCCCCCCTTTCTTACTGCGTCCCCTCCCTACCGGCCTTCCGCGCTTGCCAGCGGAACGGAACAACTGGGAAACTCGAAAAAACTTGAGACTCTGCACAAATGTGGCCCATCTGATTCTAATAGCTGGATCATTTTTATTTCCCGCGAGTAATAATTTGTTTATTTATAATTGTTTCTCTGCGAAACTTCTCCCACGATATTCCTGACATTTTTCTGATTAAAACAAGCCCAAACACGATACAATTCGGAGCCGATTTTCCTGTGTGATCCACGATATAGTAATCCCTCTGTTATCCGAACTATCAGTGCAGTCCTACTAAATTGTGGATTTACTCAGGCGAGTATGGCGCGATTGTATCGTGCCTGGGCTCATTGCAATCAGAAAAATGTTATGGATGTGCTAGTGGGAGTTTCATAAAAGAACGATTGGAAGTAAAAAAGTTATGAAGACTTTAATCAAGCAGGATTCTCGCGTGGATCGTCCAGACGAAGCGGTCCGATGGAGTACGGTTCACTAAACCGCAGCTTATTTGACCCGTGCGTGGGTGTATCGCGAGTCTCCCTCCGCCCCCGTCTCGTCATTCATTTTTCAAGCCATAACGGCCGCAATTTCGCCGGGTCGCACGCCCTGATTTATCGTATTACCCGCCGCCGCGCAATTCACGGACCCGTTACGATCCGGCGGCGTTCGAACCTTCGCGTTCGTCGAGACTGCGTCGCCGGAAGTCGCCGTCGGATCGACCGAGGATGTATTATAGATCAAATCGTTCCCCGTCCCCTCAGCCCCCGGGATAACGAAATCAGTGGCTGCTGCGAGAGAATATTCGGAACTTCGTGCAAATAACTAGACTGAAATAGAAACCATTTGGCCGTTCCTTTAACAACGTTATCGAGTAAACACTTCAGAACTTTTTGGTTCTTAATTGTTTCATCACGAAACTTATATTGACACATTCGAGACACGTTCCTGATTAAAATGAGCCCAAGCACGATACAATCGCACCATAATTGCCCGAATAAATCCACAATTTAGTAGGACTTCACTGGCAGTTCGGATAACAGAGGGTTTACTATATCGTGGATCATACAGGCAAATCGGCTCCGAATGGTATCGTGTTGGGTATCATTTTAACCGGAAAAATGCCAGGGATGTCACAGTAAATGTCTCACAAAAAAATGATTATGAACCAAAAAGTTATGATTGGATTTGTACGACAGTGTACGGTCGAAGTACAGATAATTCCGTACGAAAGCAGTTGTACAGTCTCGATTCCGTTTAAACAAGAAATGCTGACGGATCTTGTATTTCCGGTGTCGAACTTGTCGTCGTAAAGGCGTCGCGACGTCACACGATGGCCTAATACATTCGGACGGCGTCGCGATCGAACCCGGGCACCGAATATTTCTCGCTTGACACGCCGTGAGCGCGAAAACGGTCGATCAGGAGGATCCGACAATCGGTGACTGGTAGCAGAACGACGTTTGAAACTTTGTCCGTCGTTCTGAGCCGGTGACTTAAAGCGGGAAAGCTTTCCGGAGCACGAAAACCCAACGCGAGCGACAATGAGCGGCAGAAATGGAACGCAAAAGGCGCGAGGCTGACTCTCTCGCTCGCTCTCTCTCTCTCTCTCTCTCTCTCTCTCTCTCTCTCTCACTCGTTTCTTTTATTTTCTAGCGTGTGTTGTTTTTTTCCTTCCAGTTGCTCCTTTTTTTTGTTCCTTCTCTCGTTCATAGCGAGAATAGCTTCGACTTGAAAGAGACCTTCCTCGACGATAGGGAGGGAAGAACCCTCCCCTGGTGTCAGCAAGGTGTCCCCCAATGAAACCGAGAAACTTTGTCTTGGACAAGTTATTTCGTAGGAAAAAGTTCCTGTGGAGCATCAGTCCCCGCTCTGTTGATAATTATCTTGCTGATTCAGCGTTCTCTTTTACAGTGAACGAGAATTGGGAAGATTAATCCTTTGTTCTTGGCGAGGGGATGAAACTACCCCTAAGAGTGTAATTTATTGCTTTCGTCTTTTATTTAATTTCGATCTTATTAAATGTTTGAGTGTGTGCAATACAGACGATTTATTAATGTATGCTTCTCGAGGGGATGAAACTACCCCGTAACAGTATAATATGTAGTTTCATCGTGGACCTTCTTGTTCTATTAAATATTTCAATGTTTGTATAACAGTCACGATTTAGTCAATATGTATTTATTGAGGGGATGAAACTACCCCCTACCTATACATAATTTGCATCAATACATCATTTATATTTTTATTCTCATCGTGTATTATTAGTAATTGTCCATATGCGAATATAATAACAATTTTCTCTAACACAGTCGCGAAACTACCCCTAAATATATAATCTGGACTTTATATCCATTCCTTATAGCTTTAAAGTTTATGTCTGCACTAGAGGCGAATTACTATTTTATTTTTATCGCGGGGTTGAGACTGCCTTCGCACTATCGAGACGAATTGTTGTATTTATGATGCAAGGGGTGATGCCACCCCTAACGATATAATCTATTGTTTTATTTTTATCTTGTGTGGTTTCAGTGTTTATGGGCACTCTGGAATATTATTTCATTTTCGTCGAGGGGATGAAACCGCCCCTCTATCAATATAATTTATATTGTCGTGGTTGAAGTATTGGTTGTTCAAACCAGCTACACTAACAGCCAACAAGGCAATAATGCTATCCACAAGTATTAATTTATTAACACTTATAATTCACCGCTAAATTGCATGTTAAATGTTCATTAACAATTTCTGCATCGGTTCGCGTGCGACAAATTACGCGATACGGATATTTTGGCGAGAATTAATGGCCGCGAATTTCGAAAATTAGGTGACGACGGACGTTCATTTTATTTTTGCTGAAAATGCCGGCAAAAATTGCTGAACCACCGATTTTTACAAGATTATTAAAAAACACTTAAACTTGTCGGAGACTAAGAATAATTGACGTAAATGTTAAATAACATAAATTATTTATTACCGTTAGAGCGTAATTCACTAAAATCGATTAAGTTTATAATGCAGTGGACACAACTGAAGCATAATCGATGAAAAACTATTGAAACATGATTTATCGAGCACAATCAGAATATGGCGTGACGAGCCCAATTAAAATGCAATTTAACGAGCTCGAACGAAAACGAATTGATTGAAAACGATTAGGATCTAATATGTTCGATAACATTTTGACACGTAAATCCGCTTCCAATTTCGAGCCGATTTAATTCGCAAAATGTTAAAGCAACAATTACCCGGGATAGCGTGTGTGAGGGTTAATTAACCAACGTAGAGGAGGCTTTTGTGTTCCACGGGTTCGCCTAAATTACGATACACTCGAACATGAGCCGACATTACGACAGAAGTGGGAACGGAAACGGAGACATAATGGCGTCGATAGCCTCGCGATTCTTAATTAAATGTTAATTATGACGGAAGCTCGCGTGAGCTCGACTTGAAGGTTAATTAGCCTCAAGTGCTTCGGTCAAGCAGTTGATAATAAAGGGACGTTCGCACGTTTTTTCAACATTACGTAACTTCTAGAAAAACTGAAAGTTATTCACTTGCACGTACGTTATCTCAAAGAACTTTATCGATTCAGGAAATGTTTTGCACTCTGCGTTCATTAATTCCGTCGAGGATGATATAGGTCGAACAGCGAATTTAATGCGTTTTGTTATTATTTCATACGAATATTTAATATCCTTATTTATTAGAATTTATTTATTAACTTTTTTATTATTTATATTATTTAATAGACAGTGCCACACAGAACAACAATTTTGTAATTTCGTTAACTTCACAGTTTTAATACAGTTTTTACATTATAATTATTAATATAAAATTATTATAACATATTTATAACAATTTTCATACAATTTACCGTTCCCTTTGTTCGATTGTGAAGTTGCAAGCAAACTTATAAAATTTTAGTATAAAGCGAAATTTTTCAAGTTTTAATATGAAATGTTTAGCACAAAGCTTTAATCATTTCCTCGATTGACAAAATGATTTTAGCAGAACTATTAATACGGCGTGTAATTAACGAAAATCTGGTATAATCGAAAGTAATATTGAACGGTATGGATTTGAGCGAGAAATTCACACTTCGATTGTTAAATATTGCAAGAGGATAAACGAGTTTCGTAAGCTAATTTGAAGAATGGTTACTCTCGAACGGCCGATATTTTTTTCCATCGTGTAGCCGATCCTTATCGATTCAGTATCGATATCGACACCGCTCATCGCGGCAAACTCTTCAAAAGCATTAAAAAGGGGAATTAAAGGCTATTTAACTTTGCCTGCGAAATTCTTCATTGAAAACGGGCGACGATCAAGGCGTTTCATTAAAATCACCTTGCCCCGGCTGAAATATTCTTATCCGCGCTACTTCGCTGATAAGATAATATTAACGCCTATTCTGGAAATCCTTGGATCGCCAATATATCTATTTTACTCCACTTTAAAAAAAAACAGACAATATTTGTTTTCCTATTTTAGGGAGGGAAAGCTTTTCTATTACGAACTCGAGAAATATTTATTTAACTGTTCTTGTACAAATGAAAATATTCCGTTTTCTGTCTTTGCAAAGATAAAAAGAGAATTATTTTATTTTTCTATTTTTGTAAACATGATATTCGTTCATACAAGTAAACATTTCTATTTAACTGTTGTTTGAGTGAAAATATATCCACATTCAATGATTTTATGGAAAAATAAAGAGAATGACTATATTGTTCTATTTTTGTAAGGATAATATATTCATTCATACAAGCAAACATTTTTAATTAGTTGTTCGAGTGAAAATATGTCCACATTTTCAATGGTTTTATGCAAAAATAAAGAGAATTATTTTCTTTCTCTATTTTTGTAAAGATGATATTCATTCATACAAGCAAACATTTTTATTCAACTGTTGTTTGAGTGTGAAAACGCTATATCAATATTTTTAATCTCTGATTCTTTGTATATAAATAATAGTATGAAAATAGAATAGCAAATTATACAAAACTCAATGAAATTATTTTCATTCGCGTCTAATTATGTCCGCAGAAACATGAAAATTAAAAGGATTGAAACATTAACAACTTTGTGAGACGATAAATTTTAATAGTAATGGCAAAGCTAACAACCACGTGAAAGCATAAAATCACAGTGAAAATCTCCGCATCAGAGGATAACTCCTCTAATCCATAAATATACGTTCGCAAGCTTCTTAAAAAAATCCACAAAAGAATAATATCAGGAGATAAAAATCGCATAAACAGGCGCCGCATCGCAGCCGTATAATTAATACCCCCGGATCACGGGATTAAACCTGTGTTAATCTAAAAAACACGACGTCTCTTTAATTTTTAAAATCCCCGTAACGCCACGCGAAACAAATTCGACCGAGACAGAAACAGCTAAATCAGCATGAAACGCGTAAATCCTTGTTGGTTAAAATCGTTTTAACAAACACTGTTGGCAGGCATCCAGAAATATTCTCTGTACAGCCTATAAACTTCAAACAAATAGATTTTCCCAAAAAATGCAGAAAAATCTATTAATATGAAACTTGGTAATTAATTTCAAAAATAAACAAATTGTCATTGGATTTGTATCGCAATGCACGGTAGACTCCTGTCTAACTATGCGTAGTATAATTTCTAAGAGCCTGTAAATTGTTGAAAATATCCTTCACATTGTTCGAGAGCCTCGCAACGCTTTTGGACAAATGAAAGACAGTTTCCATCGAGTCTATTAACAGCATGCACAAGAAAGCATGCAAATCCTCAATGATATCAACGTTGTCCTGGCAAAAAATTGGCCCCATTAGGCTAAAAATACTTATGCTTCTGCGAAGATTCGTGTCACAGGAAACACAATCTTGAGGGAAACAAAAGAATGTACTTACATAAGTAGTTGCTATCAATAGAACGAATTATTAATGGTTAATCGAGTCAGGAAACTAATATAATAAATAAATTCGTCTGGTTTCATTTTCCTAAAGAAATATTGAGATATATTGAGCACATCCAGGCCATTATTTATCTTATTTCGACAACTTCGAACAAATAATTTAATTATTCCACGTAGCAAGAGATCGGTACACGTTTCTCTCGTTTCCCGGTATCAAAGACTTTGATATATGATCTACACTGACATTTATAAGTCACCTAACACCAACCTCTGCACCGAGACAAGTCCTGATCGTATAAAGTCGGATTTGATTAAATAAATAAAATTCGCTTCACTACTTTAATTGAGAATGATGGTCTTAAAAAGAATTGAATAATTATTTCGATAATTGCTAATCGTAAAATGTGATCTTTCCAAAAATCATTCTTACATAATACAAAGTTCTAAAATTCCAGAAGGTAAATTTTATTTTACCTTACATCCATAAAACAATTTGAAATGCTCCCAGAAATCCCTCCTCCCTAAATCAACGCCTCACCCCATTCCTAAAAATCCTGTACCCTCCAAATCATCTCAAAACCTCGAAAAGCACATTCCACCCCTACCCACAGTCTCTCAAAGTACTCCCTCCCATCATTCCTCAAATAAACCCCTATTCAAGTAGCCAAGAATCAACGCACCCCTAGCTCAACCCACCCCATTTCAGAGGATCCAACATTTTCCTGGTCGAAAACCTCCCCGATAATCCCGCGGGAGAGTGATCTTTCATCCCTGGATCAACCAGATTCTTCCATTAATTGACGAAAAAAATCCACGCACCCTAGTACCACCGTTTCGCACCCAGCATCCTCTTCCCCAAAACTCCTCTACCAGTCCTCTTTCATCCTCCGATCGGATCCTGTCCCGATCACCCTCGCTCCCATTAATTAACCAAAAATGTACTACGTGCCCCTAACTCAAACCACCCCTTTCCCTTCACCATCACCAATACCCAAAAGACTCTCTTCAGAAGTCCTCTTTCATCCGGTGATCGGATCGTTCCCCGATCACCCTCACTCCCATTAATTAACCAGAAATCTACGCACCCCTAACTCGAAACACCCTTTTTTCCCTCGAGCATCCCCGTTACCGAAAACGAGTCTCCTCAGAAGTCCTCTTTCATTCTCCGATCGGATCCTCTCCCGATCACGCTCCCATTAATCCCTCGATCTCTCCCGCGAAACCACCCTTCGTTAACGCAACTCCCTCGGCCGCGGGGGTGTCCCGACTTAATCAAAGTCCGCGAATAATGCCTGATAAAGCATTAACCCAGATAGCGTCGGGGTCGTCGAATGGATCAACTACCTCTGGGGATACACATAGAGCGAGAAGGTAGGGGGGAAGGGGGGGTGGTGTGTTTCTCACCCTGTCCACCCCTAGATCGCGTCCCTTCCTGCGGGACTCTAATCCGGCCGTGCTAATAATCGGCCGTCCTTTCATCCCCCGGCGTTTCTCTGTCACGTCCTCTCCGGGGGTGTGTCTCCGTGAAAATTCACCATATTTACAAATCAGAACGTCCACCACCCTCCGACCACTAACACCACCACCACCACCACCACCGGCGTCACAAACACAAACGTTGACGTCCTCGCCACCGCCGCCACGTTTACTCACCCCCTGTAGGGTACCAACCCCCCTGGGTCGGTCACTTTTTTGCCCGGGGGTCGGGCGGGGGGTGTAGACACTCAGGACCTAGGAGGTGGTTTTTTTTTTTTAATTTCAGAAACAGTCGAAATTATCGAAAGGGTTGACAGAGATCAGTGTCCGAGAGATAAAAATTGTTTTGCGGTGGTTTGAGGCGGTTTCTCGGGGGTGGTTTTTAACAGCGTGACGAGGTTTTCTCGCGAGCTACCAGGTATTAGGGGGTTCCCGCGATTCTCTCGGCTCGGGGTGCGAGAGAGCACTGAAGTTCCAAGTGGATGGAGCCCAGGATACGGCGGATGTGCACGCTCCCCCCTCCTGCGGATCGACGCGCGCGCGTATTTCGAGCGTGTTCTCGGTGTTGTTTCGACGATGAGAGGGTGGGTTTAACAGAGGGATACCGATGGCTCGTCTAGTGGCACTCGGGACCTCGAATACACCCCCGCGAACCATCCCCCCGCGACGATGTTCGACGAATTTCTGACGCCTCCGATTATAACGGTCTCCTGATCATTTTCGGCAGTCCACCCCCCCTGTACTTGAGCGATTTCGTTGAGATAGGTTGCGGGCTTGTTTCGGTTTCGATGTTTCGCCAACGAGATTGCTTCGCGGAGAGCTTCACCGAGTTTCTTGTTTTGAAATTTTCGTCTCCGGGAATTTATTTTGGGGAAACTCCGGGTCGGAATTTTTTAGGAAGTTTGACGGTTCGTTTGGGTATGCACAGTTGGGAATCTTTTGAGATTTTTATCATAAAAATTATAATAACGCTAATATTGTGTTTGATATTGTTTGAAGGGGTAGTTTCAGATTTTTTCTGCTCCTAATAGTACACCAAAAATTTTGAAAAAATTATTCAAAGTGAAGAGAACATATATTCATTTTAATGTTTCCAGAGCTGACCAAGAAATACGATCATAATCTTAGGGGTTGTGCCACCCCATTACATGAAGTATGTAACTGCACCAATAATTCACACAAAGAACATTATCGAGCAAACATAAATTCCAGAACCAATACAGAAGCACACTGCTCAATCTAATTATGCTAAATGCTCCAGCAGATACATATAGATTCACGATTGCCATAAGTAGAACAGCCTGGTAATAGTCGGACAAGAGAACTCACGCGATTACTCGCACCGATATTCAAACTCAATTTCCTCGAAAATGGAGCCTCGTGTGCAAAAATCCTATTCTGCAGATTCAACATATTTTTTCGTCGGATGCTCAACCCCCTTCAATTAACACTAACTTGATTGCATTGTTACGCGGACCGAATATTTTAGTTTCAAATTATTCACGATCGTGCGAACAATAATTAAATTCCAATACACTTTGCTGCACGTGCTTCAAGCAAAACGAATTCAATCAATGATAAAATCAATGATAAATTGTTCAATTCGTCGCTATTTAAATCATTAACGAATAAATGAATAAATGCAATGGATAAATATAGAACAAATAATCATACAAAGCAGGTACATTTTAAAATAATGAGTACACAAATGTGCATAAATCGTGTTAAATACAGTCAGTCCATAATAAAAAACAGTTTAGACATGTATATTTATAATAATTGTATAATGTTAATAATAATCAAATATAAATAATAATAATAGAACATTATATAATAACAATCTATTGTTATTGTTGAGGTGTATAAAAATTAATTTTTATTTTTATACATTATTAATTAATCACTTTGTTAATAACGCAAAGAAATTCGACAGAAATTTAAACATGCATAGTTTATGTTAAATACAGTCAGTCCATAATAAAATTTATAATAATCGTATAATGTTTATAATAATCGAATATAAATAATAATAATAAAACATTATATAATAACACTTTATTATTATTGTTGAGGTTTATAAACATTAAAAAATCCACACAACGCAGTGTATATAATTTTGTTAATAATGCAATGAAATTCGACAGAAATTTCGATCAAAATTTTCATTTCACGTGCCCGCAAGGATCGCGTGAAATGCCGCAGTCACGCGTGCGAGATATGCGCAATTTCGCACAAAACATTAAGCACGATTCCCACGGAAAAATGATTTTGCGCTGCAAGTTGACAATCCCCGATGAAGTGGATCAACGATGGACATTCCTCGAATGTTTAGCAAAATGAGAAATTCTTTTGGCACTTCTTAAGAAGAGGTGGAAGGGGAGGAACAGGCCGCTAATGGCTGCGTTAATTAAAAGCCGCGAAAACGATCGTCCAGCGCTGTAATTCGCGACGCGATCAAAGCCAACCCCGAGAATTCTTGGACTAATATTGAACATTGAAATTCGATACGCGAAGGAAACGGACGTAAATCAATTTCTCTGTAATTTCTGTCGCAATCCGGCTTGAATTAATCGGCTAGGTTAATTCGGTCCCGGGATACTGACTTCTGCGAATTCATTAATCGAAATGAATTGCGGGTCATTCTTCACTGGGGGGGTGGAAAAGAGTATGGCTACTCTCTATCGAAGATTGCAGGCGACCGTAAACTGCGTTCATGCATATTTGTCCAATTTATGAACGTTTATGATGGTTTTACTGTTCGTGAAAATATTAGTGTTATTTAGACAGCGGATTTTATGCATTTATGGCGAAAGTGAGTAGGTGTAATTTCAAACAGCGAAACATTTGGGATAAAATATTGTATCCGGAAAGGAAATAAATTCCATGTCGTTCCAGTTTGTTGCAACTCACGCAGAAAATTCTTATCTTGTGTGATATTGATTATTTTGTGTGATATATGTATATTTTCTAGTGATATTTAATTGCAAAAGTGTGCGAGGTACGTAAAAATTTGCGTCAGCTTTTAATGTAGTACGTATTGAATTAAAATATTTTCTTAATAAATGCATCTTACGAAAAATATAATTTGGAAAGTTAGAAAAACATGTAACCTATGCAACAATTTAATACATTAAAATGTTCGTCATGTTAAATAATACTAAAATATATGAATACATTTTGTATTATTTGTTGAGTGCACTTGCAATATTGTCGCAGTTTACGACAGCACGACAGATGAATTTCGAAGCGAGCTCGAGGCGACTTATGATAAATAAATTAAGGGAAGTAACAGGTGTGGCGAGAGTGTGGGTTAATTAATACTTGATACTAATCAACGCGGAGGTGTACATTAATATTTGTATAATTGAGGGAGTGACTCGTGCGATTTAAGTCCAGACAATGTTCGGAGAAATCAGCGGATAAATTATAGTGTTTTTTAACGGTAAAGATAACCTTAATTACAAAATTAAATGTAGTTTAAATAGGAACACCTAAATATTTTCCTTATTTTCATATTTACAGAAAAAAAATACAATATCCTCTCAAGGTCATCTTATGAAATCTCAAGGTCACCGGTACTATTTTTACATTTAGCTCAAATTCTGCGGCAATTAAATTGCAATCTTCTTAGGCGTTTCTCCATAGAGTACACAACTCCAAAATAAGCAAATTAAGTATGTTTTCCCATTCTTTAAGCAGCACAGAAATATTTACTGCGATCCGGAACAAAGCTGGGATATTAATTGCAGCGAATCCTCCCGTCACAAGAGTTCACAGAAAAACTTAAGAACGACCGACTAAAGTTGTATGTATCGAACAAATATTTAACGGTATCTCAGAAAAGAGGGACAGAGCTTTGGTCGCGGAGGAGACGCGAGCAAACTGTGGTGAAAAGGAAAGGGAGGAAAGAAGAAAAGCCTCTGATGCGTAAAATTGAAAAACGCGAGCTCTGTCCAGCAGCCAACAAAGCAAATTGAGAACCGGAAACGAAAGCCCGATTCTCCGCCGAACCTAGGGAATTAATAGAGTCTGGCGCGTTCTACCTCGTAACGAGCTCCTGTTCCAACTACAAACAACTTCTACGTGCCTAACAACTTCATTTCGATAATGTAGCCTCATCGGGATGCCATTTTCTTTCGATTTTCTTTCAATTCCCTTCGAATTCTACTACATCTTGAACGAGCACATATGATCCAAATTGTAGATTGTTTCGTTGCAGATACGTCAATGCAGCCATTCGTTTAAAAATTTAATGTCGAGAGGGAATTAACGTAAAAAAATATTTCTCTAATGGAACTTTTACCAACGCATTGCTGACATTTTCCTGCTTAAAACGAGCCCAAGCACGATATGATTTGGATTGTATTTGCTCGTGTAATCCATGATATAGTGGGACCTCTATTATCCGAACTGTGCGTGAAGATCTGCAAAATTGTGGATTTACTCGAGTAATAATGATGCAATTGTTTCGTGCTTGGGCTCATTTTAAACGGAAAAATGTCAGAATTGAAGTTTCACATTCAAAAGAGATCAAAACCAGAAAGTTATTTATAGAGAGCTGTTACGAATTTCATCCTTGCACTTGACGACCGATAAAAAATTCTGAAAAATTGATTCAATAAAAGCAAAAAAGGAAGAAACTTTTGGTCCAACTGAACATTTTTAGTCAAAAATTTATCCGAAATAATTCTGTTCGGCATGCCGCGCGACCATAATTCGCGACAGCAGCCGGCCCAAGGAAATCGATAGAACTTTCATGTAACGTTAGTAGTATATCTTTGATATACGAAGCAGATGGCCCCGCCACGAAATGCGAATTTCCGGACGTAAATATGTCCAGCGATCGGTCGTTCGGTTTCCGGCCCACGATAATCCGCCGATAAATTGCCGGACATAAATATTTCCTCTCTGTATTCTTAATTGCCAGCCTCCCCATTGTTCCACGGTAAATTTTCGGCCACCTCTTCTCTCGTTCTCTTTTTTTTTCATTCCCCTTTAGGTTCGCGTGTTTCCGACGATGTACACTGTAACACCTACACACAATCGTCCCTTCCCTTCCGTTTCGTTAACGACGCGTTGATAAATTCCTTTGTCCCTCATAGCGCCCTCTTTCCTAGGAATTTTATTGCCCGGTCCAATTGCAACCGACTCATTCATAAATCGCGCCTGTATACTTCCCTGTTTCTATTTTGCGAAACTTTTATTAGCCGTCTCGCAAATAATCCAACATTTTGTCCTTTTCCAACGTTAATGGCCATCGTGCAGAAAATTTGAAAGGAACTTTTGTTAACAGCTTTTTTGTCCTTCGTATCTTTTTTACGAATCTCTCGCCAACACATTCCTGACATTTTTATGATAAAAATGAGCCCAAGCACGATACAATTGCTTCATTATTCACCGAGTAAATCCACAATTTTATGGAACTTTGCTGACAGTTCGGATAAGAGAGGCTCCACTATATCGTGGATTACACAATTACATGCAAACCGAAGTGCATCGTGCTTGGGCTCGTTTTAATCGGAGAAATGTCAGGAACAAATTCCCAAAAGTTACACAAATAAATAATTACCAACAAATAAGTTGTTCCTGTTTTTCCGTCCAACGTCAGCAGTGAAACGTTAAGAAATAGCGTTTGCACACGATGTCACCGACATTTCGGTACGGAATTTTTTGCATACGTCGATGCATTCCTGTACCGTGATGCTCGGAGAATATTTTTGATCGATAACTCGACTCGAAATTTACCAGGCAAAACCCGAGGCAGCAGCAGTTCCTCGGGCAAAGAGTTAACGAACTTCCGCGAAGTTTCTTTCGGCCGGAGTTTAATGTAATTATTTTCGCGGGCGGCGGTTGAGTGATTCTCAGCCTCGTGTACCCGAACGATTACGCAGTCTTAGCAAAGAGTAATCCGAAATATCATTTGGGATCGCGCGAATCTTATTAGTTCGACTTTGGCCAGAAGTTTAACCCACTTGCCTGCGAAACTCCGGGACACGGGGCGCGGCAACTTTATAAACACGTTTATGTTGCGCTCATTCCCAACCGATTACATTTGGAATAGTTCCATCAGCTGCGAAATTATTGTCGAAACGTCAGGAAGTCGTCCGTTAAACGAAACTCTCCTCCCTCGATCCCCGAACCGCAGAATTTCACTCGGTGTGCGCTGATCGCGTGTTTTATGCGTTCGTGGCGAAGCTTCAACCATAATATCCAAAATACTGATAATACTCGGAACACTGTTACATCATTTACTTATTTATTGTTTGAATCATCCAGGAAATGAGACCCGTCCTTCTCTTGACGACACTCGTTCGTCCATCGCGTTCCAACAGAGGCAAAAAAAAAGTTAAGCTTGTTGAAGAGTCTTCGCCGAACAATCACAAACAGTTGTTTCCGTGCCACTAATTTTAAAGTTCCCGCCACCACGATGGAACTTTGTAATTCAAATGCAGAATTCAGGCCACGAATGATGTTTTTTCTTTCCCGCACGACCGTCTTTTTATGTGGAGGAGTGGCGGCATTCTCATTAACTGATAAAACTCTTAACGAGGTAACCGACGAAATTCATTGCTAGTTAACTATTACAATTTTACAAAAGAACTCCTGGCAACATCTTCCTGACATTTTTCTGTATAAAACGACTCCAAGCACGATACAATTGCATCATTATTGCTCGAGGATATCCACAGTTTACTATATCTTTACGCCCAGCTCGTTAACAACTTTTTTGTTCTTCGTAATTTTTTGATGAATCTTTCGACAACACATTCCTGACATTTTTATGATAAAAATGAGCCGAAGCACGATCCAATTGCATCATTATTCCCCGAGTAAATCCACAATTTCGTGGGACTTTGCTAACAGTTCGGATAGGAGAGGTTCCACTCTATCGTGGATTACACAATTACATATAAAACGAAGTGCATCGTGCTTGGGCTCGTTTGAATCGGAAAAATGTCAGGAATATCCTCCCAGAAGTTTCACAGAGAAATGATTAACAACAACAAAGTTGTGTCACATTTTCCGTCCACCATCGGCGGGTGCAGATAAGAAAATAGCGTCCGATTCGTTAAACCAAACGAATGGCTACATTGGAATACTTCTAGGCTAGTAAAGTGGGCTTTAAAGTTCGAACTACCTCTAGAAAGTGTAAAGGAATGAATGAATGAAAAGAATGAGAAAGCCTTGTACAGTTACGGAAGATCGGTCTGTAGGACGGTTGCAAAACAAATCCGTGCGGCGGGGAAATTTTTGCAATGCAAATGGCAGAATTCCGTGGACGACGATGTCCATTTTTCCCGCCGGACCGTTGAATCGCTGCCCAGTTTGATTATTTTTTTATTCGTGCCTGTTCGATGATTGTCGAGCACCGAATCCAATAATAAGACGTCCCGGATGCCGGTTCCTCGGGCGAAATGCCTGCCGCGCACAGTCACGTTTAACTTTTCAGGCCTGCCTCGAAGCCGACATGAATATTTCAGGCTCTAAATTTACGCCGGCACTCCCGGTTCTAATTCATTACTCGCCTGGCTCTCACTCTCTTCGCCTCTCTGTCTCTCTCTCTCTCTCTCTTTTCCTCTCCATCGAAACAATCAGAGTGAAGGGAAAGTATTTTTCCATCGAGAGCTGCCGACGCGAGCCTGACAAAATTGATTGCACCGTTTTCTTCCGGTCTTCAAGTGCGACTCCCGGTTAACAAGACTCGGAAAATGAACTTTTATATTTTCATGATTTTCCGTGAAATTGTTATCGGGCATATTCGTCACATTTTTCTGATTAAAACGAGCCCAAACTCGGCACGATTCGCTTCGCATTTGATCGTTTAATCCACGATTTATCAGAACCTCGAGTATCCGAACCAGTCAATAGACCATATATACGGATGATGAAGTTAATTTATGCTCCGAATTATATCGTGTTCGGGCTCGTTTTAATCGGGAGAATGTCAGAAGTGTGTTGGTCAAAGTTCCATTACGAAATAATTAAGAGCAAGACAGATTTTTATGAATAATAATAATTGCTCCGGGGGTGCATATCAACTATTATACAGTACGAAACTGATTCACAAGAAACGTTTAGAATAAGAATTAATAATAATTGGATCAAAGGGTTGTACGTCAACCCTTATTGGCCTCGGAAAATTAATTGGAGTCAAATAAAACAGTTTTGGTCAGCACCCCGTTGCATCTCACCTCCACTTATTAATGTCAATAGCAACAGTATTGAATGGAGAGGACACGGAGACGTTAACGAGCCCGTGTTCGACTGTTTCGAGGGGTTCTCTGTCCCTTTGAATTATTTTAATGACAAATTCTTTATTCGACGGCCGCGAGGCATACGGCAGCCCTTCAGTATTTAACGAGGACGAAGCCGCCTTTCAGTCTTACCGGGGCGAAAGAACAAATTAGAAAGAATGAAATCTCGTCCTAAATGCGATTCCCTCTGTGCCACCGGTTTCTCCCTCGCCGCAAGATGGTCGCCCGTTTCTTGCTATACCGCGCGGGCACGGACAAAAACGAAAAACAGTTGACGCGACGGTCATTAAAGCGCGATCCTTGTTTAGACCGATCGGAACACGTTTCTTTTCCTATCCGGGGAAATTGGGACGATGTCGTTTGTTTTGTCGGGGATCGCCGGTCGCTACGCCGAGTGATAAATAGATCGCGGAGCTCGTATGTAAAGTTTCTAGGGTTTTTCGTGAGTGTCGCCAAAGTTGTTTCTGATACGATAGTCCGGTTATAAATGAGATGGAAAATTTACATCTCTGGCTGTTTTATTGAAAGTTTATGTAGCTCTTAACTTATTACTCTGTAAATGTTTCTTGAAACATTTTGTAACACATAATCGTCGATATGGAACAATTCTATCTACTCCAGTTTTTATAAATAACTTTTTTATTTTTAATTATTTCCGAACGAAACTGTTGCCAACATATTACTGACACTTTCCTGATTAAAACGAGCCCAAGCACGATACAATTTGAAGCATAATTATTTAATTCAAGGTCACTGACCCGTTCGGATAAGGGAGGCTCCACTATAACGTGGATTATGCGGTTAAATAGGAACATAATTGTTTGGTCGTGTTTGGGTTCATTTTAATCGGGAAAACGTCACGGATATGTCCATAAAACTTTCATTGAAAAATCATTGGAGACGAGTCTGCAAAATGGCGCAGAACAAAAAAAAACAGCTGTCCTGCGAAGATAGACTTGTGTAACTCTTACTTCATTGATCCCGTGTACGGCACCGAACACGATCAAGTTTTTCCCCAAAAATCTATCGAGAGGGAACAGGAGATGGTAGTCGGTGATGGGTTTGCGAGTCGAATGCCATGTTATCAGGTTTGTTACACACAGAGACAGGAGGGAATCTCGCTGCAAAGATGGACGCCGAAAAATCCATACTCGGAGGGTTAGGGTCAACGAAGACGCATCAATCACTTTGATTCGACCTCCCAAGAATAATCGTGATGGATCTCTTTCGCCCCCCCCCCCCCACCTCTCCTCTGCGTAACAGCCGCCATTAGGCACTTAATTACCGGCGAAATTAAAGGGATCGAAGGAAGCTTCCTTGGGGACGAAAAAATTTACCCGAGGAAAGTTCCCTCTCGATAAAATTCGATTTTTGTTTGATAAACCAGAATTTGACTGATCGATGATAATGAAATCAGATCAACTGAAAATAATTGATCGACGAGTGAATAAAGAGAACTAAATAAAATTATTTAACAGCGACAAACAAACGCAAACAAGATTGACGCCGCGAAAATTGATCGATGATAACCAAATCAAGACGAACAAGAATAGTTGACAAATATCGAATAAATATTCTACGAGCAGGCAACGTTTACGTGTGTATGAATTATTTATTTCGGACTACGATAGCGATGAATAAATCATTTTCATAGTGAAACCGTACCTACGAAATCTAGGAGTATATTCATTTATTGTTATATTCAATTTATCATCACGGAATATTATTCAATCACGTACTCTAAAAGTCTGATACAGCGTATCAGGGTTCTATATTAAATTGCTGATCGCGGAAAAAGTTTCGAACAATAAACCCGATGGTATTAATGTTAATAAATCCCGGATCGTTTGAAGTGGGTCTCATTTATCAGGCTCCGACTATGACGTTATCCTGATTTATTGTATTCTATAGTATCTGAAAGTGAAATGCGCGTGTTTATGCAAATTAACTTGTCCGCGCTGTAATTTATAGAAATAAATGAAATCAAATTGAACATTGTGGACTACAAAAAAGACAATTCTGATAAAAATTTTAATCGATTCAACCTGCTAATAGATGTTTGAAAATCCCATTTTGCAAATGATAACATAAAAATTCAGGAAATTAAGCTTTTGACATGAATGTTTAAATGAATAAGTTTATTTATGGTTATCATTGTGTACCGTAGAAATAAAGCTAAACTGGTCGAACAGAAGAAGCAGCGGAAGTATAAAATATGTATATGTTGACAGTGAGAGTTGTTTGAACGAGACCGATGAATTAAAGATGGCAGATTAGGTTCAGCATGTTAAACCCCATACTTTCCACCCTTTTCCTTCTCTGCGATTGATTTTCTACGGCAATGCGGAGACCGCATCTCTTTCATCTATAGCTTGTGGACAACATTCCTCCTCGAATTGTCCCGACCTCAAACAGTCGTTATTACGAATCATTAACCTGCGAATTAATGCAACAAACTCATGTTTTACTGCAGAACAACGCAGCTTAGTGCAACCTCGCTCTGTCGAATATTCCATCGGCTCGTCTCGTAATTAATAATGATAATAGCTGTTAGTAACAGTTCTATTGGCACAACTTTCGACTTTTATTCATTATGTGCTTACAATGACAGCGGGACTGTGAATGTCTGCGCATTTATGGCTTTCGTAAATAGTGGTTAAGTACGACGCGGTGCACCGTTCGACGAAATTTAGTAGTTCTGCAATCAAGTTTATTGCTTCGTGTCATGATCGTGATTCAGTGAGCGAATTAGGTTATCTTTCATATTCCAAATCTTGCAATAATATTTGAAAGCACATTTCTGAAAATGTATCTGTAAAATTACTTTTGTAAAAATGTATATTTAAAAGTACTCTTATAAAAATGTATATATTATGTATTTATATCAGTTTATATCAATTTTCTTCTCTTTTAGGAAATTACGATGTACAGAAAAGCTCCAATTCATTGAATCCGTAAAATAAATCGTAGGGCGAGGTTTTAAAAATATAAAAATAATGAATATAAAAATAATTATGTAAAAATATAAAAATGGGTTCCGGATACCACATTAAACTCTAACTAATCAATAACCACGTAACGCCTTCAATAATAAATGAGTACGACTATCCATAAAAATGCTAGTGTTCCCATTGGGATAGTAATGGTTTTATCAAAAAGTTTCTATGAGAAAATAAGAGAGAACTGTCAAGTCGTGGAAAGTGTGGAAACGTGTTCAAAGGGATGTGCCAGCACAGACTTGTTCACGGGTTTCGAACACCTGTCGCGGGAAACAGTAACAAATAGAGCCATTCTCGGACAGGAATCGAATTAACGTTTTTTACAACCTTTTTATGTTACAGACGGATTACGATCGACACTTCGAGGAATTGCTCGAGCACACGGAGACACTGTTAATCGAAACCCTGAGAAGACGACTGCGGGAAGAGAACTTGGATCAGGTGTCCCATTATCATGCTCTTCTCGAAAACATTCGACATTTGTCCAAAGGTACTTTGTCTCCTCGGTGAACTCGAGCCAGAAATTACTTTCTCCACTGCCAAATTTACTTATACGTCTACACTCGGACAAAAATTTCGTGCACTTTCCAAACAGCAATATCTCATAGTTGCATTTTTTATTTTTTATTTTACGATACCATTTGTCCGTGTTTCATCCCATTTTATATTTCACTATTTTTTCACGTTTCATTGCATTTTTTATTCTACTATCTTTTTTCATATTTCATTGCATTTTTTATTTGACATAATTTAAAAACATTTCGCTATATTTTACATAACTAAAACGCAATAAGTAAATATAAATTAAATGGCACATTAATGGGATCCATAAAATATCCGAGTGTCGAAAAATTGAAGTGAAAGGGCGAAGGAGAGTTTAGTGACGATGCAAATGTCGTTGGCAGGCGCCATCAGTATTTGCAATACATGTTTTACCGGATTCGCCGCTTATGTTTCCCACGATCAATTCTTCTTCGTTGCCAGATGACGGGAAAACAACGGAGACAACGATGTTGACGGAAACGAAACTGTTCCTCCGCAAAGCCGAGGAATTATCGAGGCTGGTGTCGGCCATGAAAACATTGGCGTCGTCACGCGAAACGGAGCTGCACGAGATCGAGAAAAAACTGACCGATCTATCGATCGCCGTGGAAAAAGACAAATGTTTGAACGCCGGCGGAAAATTCGAGTGGGTTGACAGCGTGCTTGTCAAGGTAAATATTGCCTTTGTTTCAGTTAAGAACTGTCCCCGTCACCTGCAAACACAGTACACGACACATTTGCAAACTGTGCAAATTTCCACCGACGACGGACTGGAAGGAAACTTTTATTTATCGTGCTTTGTAATAATTTAGTTAGATTTCTAGTCAGGTACATAATATGTATAAATAACAACATTTTGTAGAGGATCAAATTTAATGAACTTCTCGGAACAGCAAGACAAAATGCGAATTCGAAAAGCCAATTCTTTGTTCGAAATTTTTATTACAAGTAAAATGTCGAACTTTATCAATTTCATGAACGTTAAAAGAAATGTTAACAATTCCAGACAGCTATTCTTTATTCGAAATTCGTAAGGTAAATTATTGATTTTAAATTTCCCGTCAAAATAAGAAATTCAGTGAGAAAAATAAACTGTCCAACAGTTTCTGAATGAGACGTGTTATGTGTAGCTCGCAATTTCGACTATTTCTTGCAGTGTCTACAAAATGGCACGTGGCTGCTGTTGGACCAAGTAAATCTCTGCAGTCCAGCAATATTGGACCGATTGAATGGACTGTTGGAACCTAACGGTGCTTTAACGATAGGTGAGAAAGGTGTCGACGAAAGCGGAAATGTGTTCACTGTGAGGGCCCACAAGAATTTCCGGTTATTTCTCACTATGAACCCTCGTTACGGCGAAATTTCCAGGTAATGGGAAACCATTAAATCAATTTCTCTGGTTTCCAATCATTTTTCATTTCACCCTCCGTTGCCCCTTCCGGAATACTAACTCTTTCGACTGCGGTTCCAAGGGAGGCCATTTCTCCAAATCATCAATTTTTCATTCGGTAGTCGCAGCACTATCGACTCCCGATCATTCATTTCATTCACTGAAAAATCTTCAAAGTCACTTAAACCCGACGAAATTTTCCTAAAATCCTTTAATTTTATCCTTTTTTATTTTTTATTTTTCTAAGCGAGACTTTTTTTATGCGATCCCTCTCCATCGCATAAAAAAAATTTCTTTAATATGTTGTGAAAAATTATTTGTTATTTATGAAGTTTGTGAATATCTTTTTTTGTGCTGTTTTTTCTGCGATCCCTATCTGCCGCACAAAAACAGGTTTGACTGTATTTGATTGTTTAATTTGTGATTCCAGAGCGATGCGGAACAGAGGAGTGGAAATCGCCATCTTTCAGTCTCCTCTACGAACCATGCACAACTACTTAGACATCAGATCCTTGCTATACAAATGTGGCATAGAAAAAGTAACCCAACAAGATTTATTATTACACATTTACGACACCTTACACGACGAACAATACAGGTTGAACGACGTCCTAAGAGTAGCATCGTTCGCCAGTGAACAAATCGCCAAAGGGTTCCCGTTTGAAAAATCACTGAGGAATTCGTATCGCGAAATTTACGGAGCCCTCGACTATAGATCGAGGAATGAGGCGATGAGAAAGGTCGATGAGATTCTGTCAGGGGACTTCGAGAAGAATGAGACGCTTTGTTGCGACCTGGCCACCATTACACTCGGCACTTCCGGTCTACGGAAAGACTCTAAGCTGGCCATGGTGGAACAGCAGGGGTTCCTTTTGAAACTCACTGTGGAGACCTTAGCGTGAGTTTCTCGTGAAATTAATTGTGGCTTTTCGGAGCACTATGGGTGACATGTTTGCTAAATTGTTATTGGAAAACTGGGCATCTCATGGCGAACATTTTGTAAAATTAATTGTGGCCCTTCGAGGTATTATGGCACTTCTGATAAATTTTTGTCGACAAGTTTTTATGAAAAATCTTTAGGAGATTATGTGAATTCAAGATGGAGGGAAATTTGTCGTCTGTGAACATGATTTTATTTCATTGACTTCTAGATTTAAATATAATAAATAAATTGCGGATTTTATGAGAAATAAGATTCTCTGCAATCTATTAACTGAAAGCTTTTCGCACGGTAAATCAATTTCCAATCAATTTCGACAGTTCAAACGGTCTCCGATCTCATTAAAAATGTTCAGGAAATGATATTTGCTTTCCATTAACCTTTCCAGGAGCGGCTCGGAGGAAATCGATTTGGGAACTTTGTTCATGCGGAACCCGGTGACGAAAACGTCATTATTTCTGAAATTTCTTTTGCTCGACTTCTACGGGAGATCATCGATGACGGACGTCGAGCTCCGACGAGTTTGGAGCTCGTCTATACTATCGAAAAATCGGTTCGACGAATTCGAGAAACTCGGCGAGATCCTGCACGGGGAAGTGAGGAACTTGAGGATCTTGTTTGAAAAGAACTCTGAAGCGGAGATTCCTCTCAACTTCGATCAACTTAGCCAAGCTGTGAACAATCTGTCGCTCGCTTTGTATTTTCGGGCGATGATTTTCGACTGCCAGCAGAGGAAACAGAGTGGAAATGAAGATGTTATGCTTCTCGAGGAGTATTCCTCTGCGGTTTGTTCCGGTATGTGTAATGTCACTTCTTAAATCCTGTAAACATTTCTGTAATAATAAAATTCTCCTACATTGCAGTTCGACGACTACAAAATGACATTTCGTGTAATTTTTTTCAGGGAAATTGACCAGCAACTTGAAGGACGAGCCGTTAATTATCAACTTCGTGAAACTGCTCGACGAATCGATCAAAATCATCGATCTCATCCTCCGTAATGATCATCGTCTATTCAACACCGTAGAATACGTTAGATTGCGAGGTACTTTGTTATCGTTTCAAAGATACTACGATCTAGGATCGATCGAATTGATCGATAGATCTCGAGGCACGTTCCTGGATCTCCGAGAAATTTCTTCATCCGTGAAAGTCCACTATAAATGGCTTGTTAAACATTTCAAAAGAATGTTCGCGATTCTGAACAAAAAATCGTGCGATGTGGAATTACGAACCGCGGTGAACGATTTCTCTGCGAACTATTTGAATGTGCTCGTCAACTCGGATAAATTCCGAAAAACCCGGAAGAGAATCCAAAAGCAACTTCTGACAGTTCCTTCGCCGCACAGTTCGGAAAATTCGAGGATCTTCCACGATAAATTAAGGTCAATTTTGAGGAAAATTGAAGTGACCGACGAAGACTCGATCGAA
Source organism: Lasioglossum oenotherae (assembly GCA_028455765.1). Classification (NCBI taxonomy): domain Eukaryota; kingdom Metazoa; phylum Arthropoda; class Insecta; order Hymenoptera; family Halictidae; genus Lasioglossum; species Lasioglossum oenotherae. The sequence goes on from CM052295.1 coordinate 9,272,443, forward strand.
GTTTCGAAAACAAGATTAAAAATAGCCACTTTAGCTTTGGCAGAGAATTTATCGGCGAGACGGAAGTTAATTAATATTTGCTCAGATAATTACAAGAACGGCCAGAAGACAGAGGACTCGGTGGAACTGGATGATCTCGTTACAGAAATCACAACACTCAAAGAAAATGAAGTCAAACAAATTAGAAGCAACGAGAATTTATCGGAAATCGAAGTATGGCCGATCTACGAGTTTTTCTTTTTGCTTTTCGCGTACCATTTCCAACGGAAGATTTCCGAACAATTTTCCTTTGATTTTGTGTTCAGCTGCAGAATTGTTGAAGGGGAATTCCAAAAGGTTTCTGAAAACTACATGTTCGAGAAATTTGAGGAAGTCCCAACGATACCTGCGCAACTGATTGGCTTAATGAAATGCTTAAATTCCGACGAAATTGAAGGAAAAGAACGATTACGTTTATTTTTCGAATTATTGTTGCGGATTGAGGAATTTTCTGAGAGGTCGTTTGCTGTCAAAGGCTCTGATGTGCTTTTGAAATGGTTTGAACACAGGGAAGACGAAATTCAAGATGACGACAGTAATTCTGAGACAAACTTCATCAGCAAGTCGAATCTGTGCAAGCTGATTTTTGAGTTATTTTTAACGAAATCTGGGAACAAGATGTACAATATCAATCTTGGAAACCACAAAAACAAGAAGAAACTATTAAAAACAATTCAAACAATGCTCTGGAGGAACTCGTTAGTCTTCAACACCCCAGAATTCAATTTCTGCACAAACGACTCGATGCTCCTTCAATTCTGTTCCAACTATTACACCTCTGTGATCACGCGCGTGTTACATAACTGGGGACTAGAAATGAAAGGGGACGAAGAAAAAGATTTTTCAACTCGTTTCCTCGAACCCTTAAAATCGTTACAAGACATTATCAAAAATTTAGAATCGAAAGAAAACGACGTAGAAAGAGGCAAAGGGTGGCTGATTCTCGGCTACCTCCAGATGTTCCTCTTCTACGACCTGGGACCCATAGATCCAGTACAAAAGATCGTCTTGAAGACAAAATATATTCGGGAGGACGTGTCAGAGCTGGAGCACATATTGTTAATCGAGCATCTACAGGACGGCATTCGAGCAACTACTACTCTCCATGATCAATTGTGGTCGAGGCTGAATCATATGACGAAATCAGCAGCACAAGTGAAGAACTTCAAAAATTTCCAAGCTGTAAGACCTTCCTCAAGCTTCCAAGACCTCAGAGAAGAGCTGGAGAACTTCTCGAGGAACATCGGCTCGTTTGAAACGGTCTTCCGGCAGCTGGATCATCTAAATGTCATCGCTGATAAAGCCGAGCGAAAAAAACTGATCAATCTAGATCGAGAACAGCTGCAGGAGGCATTGATGTGGAAAAAATCGCTGGAGAGGTTTGCTGGCAAGCTGGAAAAGAATTACTTAGTAGGATTCCCCGATTTGGTCTCTCCCATGATCGCCGCCATTTTGAATTTGCATCATGGAGTCTCTATTTTGGTCCAACAAATCTCCAACTTGCAGCATGAGAGCCTAAACTCTGATATTTGCTGTGATCTATTGCGTTTTCCTGTTGCCAGCCTCTATCAACAGAATTATTTGGATCTAGTTAAGTTATGCGCCTCTGAGAAAATGATCTTGATCCTAGCGAGACAGACTGGATCAAAAACTGTGCAGAAAGATAGATTCTCAATGACAATGATCGCTTTGCACGAGTTAGAAAATTTGTCTGCTGTTGTTGGCTCAGGTTCTAAGTCAATCTGGGAAGAATTGAGCAAGATTTTTATAAAAATTCGAATTTTGTGGAGGGAGCAAGAGAAACAACGAGAAGAGCAAGCTAAGGAGAAGGAGAGTCTTTTTAAGATGAAGTCTGAGAAGGAAGAGGACGAGATAGACTTTAGGAAAATGTTCCCTGGTTTTCAACAGGACTTCTTGGAACTCGTGGAAATATTTCCTGGCTTCCAGCAGGAGTTCCCAGAGCTCCAGAAATTATCAAATAATGCTCAAAGTGAGAAGGACCAATTCATTGAGCTGATATCTTCGAAAGATGCACGGGAGATTCAAACGATTCACTGGAACATCTTACAAAACTCAGCTGAAGGGTTTTCAAATAATAAAAATTCTGTGAACAGATCAAGAAGGTCTAAGAATCAGTTAGATCACACAGGAAGCCAAGAACCTAATTTTGTAAGACCCCTGGCTCAACGGTTCGAGATGCTCGGACACTCAGTTGGAACATGGCCGGACAACTTAACTTCGAAATTAATCTGCAGCCTGAATGTCCTAATGTCTCGAAAATGTAGCTTTGAAACCACCAGCAGAGATGTTTATGATTTCTACAAGGACCCAAACATAGTTGAAGTTGAAGAGTGTCAGCCATACTTCGAGAAACTCACAGAAAAGATTGAAGCCTTCCTGACTGAGTGGTCAGAGAACCCCATCCTGAACACCATAAAAACGATCATTGAAAGAGTACTCAGTTTTCCAATAAATTCGTCATTGCTGAGGTTCCTAGTTGGTGTCGAATTGTTGTTAACAAAAATTCAACAATGGGAGGAGAATGCTCGTCACGACGTCAGCCTGGCAGAGTTCATAGAGTTCTTCGGCAAGAAAATCCTTCATTGGAGGAAGCTAGAGCTCTCCAGATGGAAGGATTCATTAGAAATCCTTGAAGATGACATGAAATCTGAGGCCTCCAGGTGGTGGTTCTTCCTTTTCGACTTGGTAGACCAGTATCTCGTCGAAGACCTTGACCCTGGTCACCCTGAAGACAGTAAAGAGATCCAGGTCACTGGTCCTACGAAGGAAAAAATTCATGAGAACCTGGAACGCTTCCTTACGGAATCATCTTTGATCCAATTTGAGTCCAGACTCCAGCTAATCTACTTATTCTATCAACATATCTCGATGTTCAGCGAAAGCAAGAGGGAAAAGGAACTGTCTGCCATTTTCTGGAACGTTTATCACTACTATGGTTGTTTCCTAGGCGATGTTAGTAATAAAATAAAGACTCTGAAAGAGCCAATTGCTAAGAAATTGAAGGACACCATCAAGATCACCAGATGGAATGATATCAGTTATTGGTCAGTGAAGAACACTGCCGAGAAGACGCGTAGAACTCTGCACAAGTTCGTAAAAGAGTTCCAGAAGGGTTTGTTGGAGAACGTGGCTGCCCATTTGGCCTTGAAGATGAAAACAGAGACCTTGAGCGTTGAGAACAAGAGAGAATTAAGCCCTGCAGACTTCTTGATCCAGCTTGAGACTGGAAAATTGAGTAGAATGGAGAAGGTAGTTCGCAAGGCTCGTCAATTCTGTCAGGACATTGTTGTAAGATGCAACTACTCTCAGGTTAGGACTGATATTGAGTCGTTCATAGAAGACATGCTTGAAGAGAGTAAACGATTGAAGAATTTAGAAGTGGATAAGACCCTGACGAAAGGCAAGCAGAAGTCTCTTTCGAAGAGCATACTTCAACAGAAGAAGATGGCGCTCGCGAATTATTTCAAATCTTTGAGTCAGCTTGGACTCTCTTATAGGACTGGTATTCTGACCTGGAAGAACAGGAAAAGTGAGATCACGTGTCATGGATCGATGCCATTGAATCTGCTGGAGATCCAGAGGTTCCAGTTCCGGAAAGATTTAGATGAGAACGTGCTGAAAGGGTTGCTGGATCAGTGGTCAGGCTGCGACAAGTATTATTATGAGTCTCTGATCAAGCTGAACTTCCTTGATGGCATTTTGAATTCTGGAAGAAGCGATATAGGACCTCAGAATGCTGAACGTTGTAGAGGATTCTCCGTTCATCTGATTCTATTAGCTCACAAGCAGAAGGAACTCGTCTTTAACTTGCTTAAGCATTTCCTTCCTCTTAGAATTCAATTATCGAACCTTGCACAGATGATGGATGAGTCATCCAAGGAGGATGCTGGCGCCAAGGCGAGACAGAGTGACCTGCAGAGTCTAATGTCTAATTTCCAGGACCTGTTGCAGGTGCTGGAACTATGCATGAAGCAGGTCATTGTCTTTTTAGAAAGTTGTCCACCTGACTCCCTTGAAGAGGAGAAACTTCTTGATCTAAATAGAATAGTTAGACCTGTCCTGAAAGAGCACAGTGTCGTTGAAGATTCAACAACGTCTATGAAGGCTTCCTTGAAATCGATACAGACTTTAGACGATGAACTGAACAAATGGATGACAATGTCTGAGAAAGTTAAAAAATCTGGGCACATCTTCTTCTTCCATAAACGACACGTTGATTTCCTTAAGACAAGCTACCGGAAGATCAACGAAGTTAAAGACAAGCTAGCTAATCTCAGCTCAATCTTCACGGTAGATCATCCTATCACTGAGAGCCTTCTCTTCATGGTGAACAAGATTAATAGGAATGTTGAACAGTTTGAGGTCGCATTGAGCGAGCCAGTAACAAAGGAAGATGAAAAGCTTGAAGACGTGGAGGTGTATAAGAAACGTTTGGATGTATTGATCACACAAGTACTCATTGCGATTCAGAAAAAATTGCAGGACAGTCAAAAGACTAGTGTAGGGACAGAGGAGTCTAAGAAGGAGATTGAAGAGAGTTTCGAGGAAAATTATATGACGGAGAGGTTGATAGAGTCTTTGAGGACAGCTATTCCTGATTTGAAACTGAGGACAGTATCGAAAATCCTTCGAGAACTGTTGCAGATTGTTTATCAAATGGATGTTAAGTCTGCTAATCAGTGTATGACGTAAGTTCCTCTCCATGATAGACTAAATTTACTCATAACCTACTTGTTGTTATATTTCATTTACCTTCTTTCATTCCTAGGTTACTATTAGAGCACATGCCTCTTCTTAAGCAGTACACCCTTCTTCTTCAGTATTACCTGTACGAACAAGTGGCTTCGTTCCGTTTGACCTGCAAGTTCCTTTACCTTCAGCTAAACGTCTTTCTAGACCTAGCTGCAAATGGTTTTTGCCAACAGGAAGACACAGATGCTACCGAAGAGGATCAAGACGGCGGCCCAAGCGAGGGAGGAATGGGCTTAGCTGAGGGTGAAGGAAAAAAGGATGTCTCAGATAGAATAGAATCAGAGGATCAACTGGAGGACACAAAGGGTCCAAATGACGAGAAAAAAGACAATCCACAGAAAGACACTAAAGAGGAAGATAAGGGTATCGAGATGTCAGAGAACTTCGAGAGCCACTTACAAGACCTGGAACAAGATGAAGAGGACAAGGACAAGGAAGAGGACGAGGACTTAGACAAAGAAATGGGTGAGACCGATGAGACTGCTGAGAAGCTCGACGAAGAGATGTGGAAGGATGAAGAGGATGAAGAGGAAGATGAAAAAGAGCAAGGTGAAGAGAGTCAAACAGACAAGAAGGGAAGTGGGGAGGAGACAGGGCAAGAGGAAATGGGCGCAAAAGATGGGAACGAGGAGAAAGATGAAACTGAGGACAGGGAACCAGAGAAGGAAGGTCAGAGGAAAGAAGAAGAGAGGAAGGAGATCAATGAGTTCAATGAACCTGAGGTGGACGATGATCAGATAGACCCCTATCATGGGAAACAGCAACCAGAGATCGAGCCAGAGGCATTTGATCTCCCAGAGGACATGGCTTTGGATGACGAGATGAAAGAGGACATGGAAACTGACCAGCAGGAAGAGAATCCTTTCGACATTGATCAAATGAAGGATGCTAAGATGCCAGAAGAGCCTGAGGAATCTAAAGAAGAGGAGGGCAAGGAAGATGTAGCCGATGAATCTATGAATGATGAAAATGATAGTGATGTAGAGGAAGATCCACAAGCAAACAGTGATAAGAAGAAGGATACCAAGGAAGCTAATGTCGAGGAGGACAAGGAAAAGGATTCAGAGGAACAGAAAATGGAGGAAGAGCAGACAAAGGAGGAGGAGAAGGTGTCTCCCAGCTTGGACGCAAGCAGCAAAGAAGTGGATGCTTCTGAGGAGGTTGAGGCAAGGAAAGATGGTTCCAGAGATGCTGTGGCGAGCCAAGCGAATGATGAAAATATGGAGACTGATCCTACAGAGGTTAGCGCAGATGATACCAAAGACAAAGGTAGGTTTAACACAGTAACAGGCATCTTTGTATTAAGTAAAATATAGATGTCTACAATTTTCATTATATCGTTGCAGGAACGGGTCAGTCACAAACAGAAAAGCGCCAAGGTCACTCTGGGTCCAAGAAAGAAGAGAACGCACCAACTTCTGGTGAGGAGAAGTTGTCGAAGCCGATTGAGAAACGAAGGAAACCTGGTCAGAGCGATGAAAATCGCAGTTTGCTCGATGACGATGTCCAACCATCGGCAAAGAAATTGAAAACTGGACTGATGCGGGAGGAGCGGGATGAGCACGAAGAAAAGGAGAACGATGCTGAGAATGGAGGCGCAAGCGAGACTTATGAGCACATCAAGAAGTCTGAGAAGTTTGATGAAGTTGTCTTTGATGCTGCGACTGAGGAGCAAGTTAAGAAACAAGCGTCCAATTTGGAAGGTAAGTTGGCTACAGTCCGCAATATTAGCCTAGCCCCATGTGTAATTTCTTCGTAATTTACCTGGCTGCTACTTGATGTTTTGGTTTTAGATAATGAAGAAAAAATTGATGAAGAACCAGAGGATGACGATGTGAAGATGCATGAGGATCCAGAGCCAGAGAAACAGGAGGAGAAAGTGGAGAAGGAGCAGTCTTCTAAAGTACCAGACAGCGAAAAGGATAAATCAGGTCGCGGAAAGGGTGAAAAGTCCGATGACGTTGAAGAAGTTGAGATGGTTGGTGAAGTTGAGGGTGAAGCAGCAGAGACAAGTCGTGTTTTGCGTGGCACAGAGTCCACCTTCCACACGAAACTATCAGCGACAGATCTCTACGGTGTCTCGACAGAGGATATTGCGAAGAAGAGATCCGAGATCGAGAATATGCTTGGTCATTCGACTCGGCAAGCATCGTCAGTTGAAGCAGCGAATGCTTGGAGCTCTATCAGTGCGTTGACAGAGTCAGCTGCCAGGGAACTCAGTGAAAAATTGCGTTTAGTGTTGGAACCAACGCTAACATCTAGGTTAAAAGGCGATTATAGGACTGGCAGACGTATTAACATGAGGAAAGTGATCCCCTACATTGCTAGCGAATTCCGTAAGGATAAAATATGGTTGAGGCGCACGAAACCGTCGAAGAGAGACTACCAAATTGTGCTGGCAATCGATGACTCTAGTAGCATGGCTGATAATCATTCCAAAGAATTAGCTTTCGAGTCGCTCTCGTTAATTGGCAAGGCTATGACTTATTTAGAAGTTGGAGAGCTGGCTGTCATGAACTTTGGGGAACGAGTGAATATCCTTCATCCGTTCGGGGAAAATTTCACTGAAGAGAGCGGGGCAAGGTGGGTATTCAACACTAAACGAAAAGCAGTTTTAACGCAGTTTTTATGTTTAACATCAACAAATGAAACTAGGTCAACGATTACAAGAATTTTAATTTTCAGATTGATACAGGACATGAAATTTGAGCAGAAGAAGACGATGATTGGTCAGTTGTTAGAGTATGCAACAGACATGTTCGCAGCTCAGGGAAATGCTACTGATAACGCGAAATTGTTGACGATTCTGTCTGATGGCAGAGGAATATTTTCAGAGGGAGTTGAGAAAGTGACATCAGCTGTGAGGAGAGCTAAATTACTAAATATTTTCTTGGTCTTCATAATCGTTGATAATCCTCTGAACAAGGTGAGAGATAAATACATCAGTATATGTAAAACAAATTAATTTAACAAATTTTACTAATAATATTGATGTTGTATTATCTTATAGGACTCGATACTAGATATACGAATGCCAGTTTTTGAAAACGGAAAATTGCTCAGCATACGTTCTTACATGGACAATTTCCCATTTCCATTTTACATTGTTCTACGAGATTTGGATACTTTGCCGGTGGTTCTCAGCGATGCATTGCGACAGTGGTTTGAAATTGTTGGTAGGATCGATACGTGAAGTCGTATAAATGTCATCATCCTACAGATAAAAAGATACGTAATTAAACGAACTATTATTTTAATCTCATATAACGCGAAAGGAAAAGTTTTTGCTTTCCCAATATCTAGATTGTTATAATTTATGTACACGTATTCTACAGAACCAGCAGAGTCATCATTAACAAGAAATGTGCGAATAATTATTTGACATGTAAATACTCACGTATCTAATAGTGATAATATAATAATCTTATAAAGTAAATTTCTTCTTCTTTTTTAATTAGGTTCTGTCTGTAATATTTGACCAAATAAGTAATTTTTGCCTGAATCTACATTAGGTTTCGTACATGTCCTAACAGATGACGCCCCTATAACATTAGCTCTGGCGCTGTCTCCAGGTATAGTTCAAATTGTTCTTTTAAAATAATAACGTTGTAGTTAATATTTGATTACACTTGCCATTTCCAGCTTCTCCCTTTAGAATCAAGTAGGAAGACGAGAAATTAGTAAAACTTTCGTAGACTTTGCGATAAACTGAGCTGCAACGTTTGTCTCTTGTTAGTATTTTAACAGACACAAGTTTATTCGAACTATAGAAATTACAACAATATTTACATTACATTTTTAATCGACGCAACCATTCAGTAAAAATTAAATTTCCGATCCAATTTTGATTTTTAAATCAAAACAACTTGTAATCATTTTGAAACAAGATAAACCCTTACCTAGCCTGAAGAATTCAAAATGCATTCGCAAGAGGAAGAACAATAAGTACTCCAAAATGGTAACATAACAAATTATATATATAGAAGTCTATTTTCAATATAAAATCTAGCGAAAACCGCTATATGTATCCTCTAAATAAATTCGAATTTCGTGCGCATCTCAAGACGCTCTGATTGGCCCGTTTTTTCGGCGAAACTTCGGTCATGTGACACCAGGGCGCGCTTGCGGCGCACGCATCTCGTTCACTTTACACCGCACACCAGTACACCCGCTCTATGGGTTCGGGTCGCGTTGTTTTCAATGGTGTTCGTCTCGAAACCGTGGTTTCGACCCAATTCCACAAAACATAGTGCGAGTTTCGTTGGACACGTGAAGAAATGTAAAATAGTGAATCCGTGAACGACGATCCACACCCTCGGACAACGATCTATAATTCCGGACCTGTGCTTCTGGCGGATCCGAGGTAAAACATGGTTTCTTGGTGCTCCATCGTCTTCCATACTAGATTGTGTGTTGGATGCATTTTTTTACCCGAACGAATCTCGATGATTCTCAGTGTGGTACAAAGTGATTTAGCAATCTGGTCTCAGACGTTCTTTTCCCCTGTTCGTGAAAGTGCATAACCAACCTGTTTCTCGAGTGCAACGTTGCTCGAGTTGCATGCGTGTAGCTGTCAAGAATTTCGCATTTGTGATTATCGACTGTCCCCAACTGTATCGGCGATGCCAGCCGTGGCACGGTTTGTTTCGTTCTCAAAGGGAAAATATGACGAGTTTACTGGTTGAGAAATAAATTAACGCCCCAGAAAATTAGGGGGATAAATAGCTTTTACGAGATCTTTCCTCGCTATGCCCTATATTCCACTGTGTTTTCGAACAGTAGAAGCGTCCAGTTGTCACGCCACGGAGAAACACGGGCCGAGTCAATTACGATCGCTTCCTGCTATAAATCAGTATTTATTGACTTTAGAAACCGTTTCTTGTAATCGGCCAGCCGCACAGTGCAGACAAATGAACAAATCTTGGACAAAAGTCTAAATTGCGTTACTAATGTATAGACAGCGGATCTTTATGCGAAATAAAAATGTTCTATCTGAATTACAACAAATTGTAGTGAAATAAAAATATATTTTCCTTAATAATATGTTTAATAAATTGAAAATATTGGAACAGTGTTTTTAAATTCGTCGAATGTTTTTACTGTCCCAAATTACACCTACTCATTTTTTGTTATAAATCCATAAAATCCGCTGTCTACTAATGTACACGTATAGGTCACAGAAAATGGGATTTAACAATACAATCAATTTTAAAATGAAATTAATAATCAATGAACTATACGTAAAATTAATAATAATCGATTTAAATAACTACAGACGAACTAAATTAAGAATACATAGCAACGATTGATATATAACTATTGCAAAAGAAGTATATTTCATATCGTGATGTACAATATTAATTTTTCCAGTAGAGATTCCAAAATTTTTTATAAAAATCATAACTCGGGTACTAATGTATATTTATCAGTAGTTATTCGCAGAAAATGAAATTTAACAATACAACTACTAAATTTTCCACGATAGATCCTGAAGGTAAGGTGCGGACACTAATAAAAAAGTTTATAACAACAATAGTATGATTGACAATGTTTAGGTTAGGTCCTTAATTATTGAATTTTTTAAAATATATTCTTGTCGGTACTTCTCATTGACGCAACCTTTTTATTATTTGCAAGTAGCCATTTATTTATTTCTTTAATAATAATTTTGATGCTCTGGGTCAAGATAGACCCAGGCACCGCCAGAGGGGTAATTACGGTGTATGACTATAAATGTGGAATGAGTCGTCGACTGGGTTGATAAATGAATTATTCAGTGAATTATGAATTGTTAAATATATACGTACATGCATTGTTAATAATAGTAAATATATTTTGGTTCCGGATGCTCTTGTTTTATTATGGCAGTATAAATACTGTTCAAAATTATAAATGGACTTTATGCATTTATAACGGAAAAGGATTGGTCACGTACCACAGTGAAAATATTAACAATTGAATGATGACATTAATCTAATGTTTCATGACGTAACAGTCGTATGACAATAATTTTTGCGTAATACATATACTGGAAAGGTAGATAGAATTTCGATTTAAATTTCAATTGGAAATGAACAATTTGTAATTAGCGTTCAATATCTTCAATCAGTGATCGACAATCGTCGACTGGTAAATCGGTAATTTCATTAATCTATTTAATCGGTCGAGATTTTAGACAATTAATTATTGTGAAATCGCGTTCAAATCATTAGTCGATCAATAGAATTCGAGGTTCTGGATCAATGAATGTTCAGCTCTGTGTAAAATTATTTTTCCCCGAGGCTCATTAATTGAGCGACTATGGATGGCATTTGTTATCGACTCTCCCGCCATTGTCGGAGTTTAAATGTCAGAGTTGGGAAAATTTCAGTGGCTTGTAATGGACGACACAAATGAAATTTATTGTGACAATGCTACAAATATTTTATTGATAAATTACTAATCAAAAATTTAGACAATATTTTATTTGGACATATTAATTGCTTGTCGCGTTTTTAATTGTGTAGTACCACTTTGAACGCAAAATTTTCATTTTTGCCAAAATATTTGCAATGATGAACGCATGTATTATATAAACAAAGTTGTACAGAGAACATCAACAAATATGTATGCAAAAAACCAAATCAATTCATTGAATAGTTTTAGGGCCAGGTGAAATGGTAAAAATGGTACCCCCAAGTTGGTTTTATATAGCCACAATAAAACAGCAAAAAATAATAACAGAAGGTGTTTTGAAAGTGTTTTGAATTGACCTAGACGATTTCAGAAGACCCTCGCAGAATTACACAGGAAAAGGAATCAATTTTTTTAATCCACATGGTCAGACCGACCTCGGAGGGTGTCCAATGGCTTTTTCCATCGACTGTATACATACTGTCCTGACGCACGTGCAGAATTTATTGGATATGACATACCCGCAAACCCTGAATTTAAAGATTTTTCATCTTACAATATCCATAGCTTTTTTATGCGTCAACCGTTTTCAATGAAACTTTGCACATGTATACAACTTATTTATCATTACAAAATACAGTCGGACCTCGGCTTGATCGGGAGACAAACAGCCCGGATAAATTAAGGCCCAATGGATTAAAATGTACATTATATTCCAAAATAAATTTATTTTTGAAAATTTATTTCCTTCATAATACAATCATACTTAAAATTTAAACACTTGTTTATAATCGGGATCCAGTGAATGAAGAGTTCCTACTGTACATGTTTTAAAATTTTCATTACAGGAACAGATAAAAAATTTAAGAATCGTTACCTTCACTGTTTCCTTCGCAATTGCGATCAATAATAATTAAAAAAAAATTATTTACACATTAGTTAGTATACTAGTCCTTGTAACGTCTCAAAAAAAAAACTCAAGCTGTTATTCGTTTTTAAAAGGTGCACGAATACTTTTTATACCCACTGTGAGCAAATTTAGACTTTTGTCGAAAATTGTCATTTGTCGGCACTGCGTGACGGTGCCTATGAGAAAAGTTTAGGGGGACAGTGGGGAACGGGTTTGACCGTCCTGGGCAGTGACCACTGTCGGCTGAATGGCTCTCGGACGACCGCTTCTGCAGACGTAGAAAGACGCAAGCGTGAGAAGTACCGTTTGTCAAAACGGTCGCGAGCGAGCGCGGCGGCGACGATAATTTGCAACGTAAACGTCTCTCGGCCCCGTACAGTTAGAGTTTCAGGTCAGTCGGGAGAGGTCTCATCTTCGGGCGACGGAGAAAATGCTGAATTGTTCTCCCCGGATAATTGATGCGAGCTCGTTGCGTTCACCGGTATATATCGAGGTCGAGTCGTCGTTGCGCGGCCGACGGGTAGAAAATGAGAGCATAACGAATTTCTGTACGCAAATCGGCATCCTCGGTTTAACGGTTAGGCTAGTCCGGGTCCGAGACGCCATCTTTTGTTCCGTTAGAGGTCGACTCCCTAGAATTCGTGCCCATTTTTTAACGTACGACACTGGCCAACAGTCCTAAACCGAAAGGACATTTTTTTAAAACAATTCTAAGATTCTGAACGGTCCTCTGAAGTTTTCTTCGTCGAGCTTCCAGGTGGAGATGAAGGCTCCTAGACTGGTGGAATTAATACGAGTCTAATAACAATTGTATTTTTTCTTGAGCATTAAATTAGATCACAGTGTATATACATTGATTTTGACGTCAAATTAATGTTTATAGGTCCGCGAGACGAATTAGAATTAGAAGCAAAGGCGTAGGATTGAAGAAAATTTTCTGTGACCTCAGGAGTTACCAATGGGGTCCAGGAGGATCCCTTGGAGGTCGATGGTAGTTTAGAAAGGGTCTTTAGTATTTCAGGGGTCTATGGAGGGTCGATGATAAATTTTTCTGTTTTAAACTTTTATTTAGTATATATATATATATATATATATATATATATATATGTAATTATTAGATGATAATGTGCATAGGGCGGTGTCGTCCATCTAAAGACAAATATAAAACAAAAATACAAAAAATAGTTCAAAAATAATAAAACATACATTTAATAAACCACGTATTTGTAATTTTTTGTTCAAGTTCATATCGCACCCCCGCAAGAAGTGACACAAGTCAAAAATGTAGCATTTGAAAAAAATCAACTTAAAGAATACTATAAAACTTATATTGAAATAGTTTAAGCGTTTAATAGTTTAAATTTCAGGAAAGTATGATAAATTGCGAGATAGGGATGTGACGCTTTTCGTGCATGTTGGGGCACTTCATACATATTTTTCGATGACATAACCTCAAAATTGTCATTTTTGACTTGTGTTACTTTTCTTGCGGCGGTGCGATATTATGTTGTATGATGTATATTATAGAGAAAAATGTAAGGGGGTTGATGAAGAAAAAATCATTCTTTTTAAAGAGGTCGATGTAGGAAAAAGGGTGGGTACCCTTGATGTAGGTCCTAGAACGTCCCAAAGTCTATAGGTCTAAATTAAGTCCTGGAACTTCCCAGAGTCTAGGAGGTTAGAGTCCAAGACATAAGGAAAATATTTCGTGGTCATACCCCTCCCCGGTATCCAATAAAAATATCAAATATTGTTCCGAGAGCAATACCAATTTCATCATAGTCGCCAGTCCCCTGTCATTCTTCCTCAAGCAGACGATATTAGCCGCTCCCCCTTCTATTAACAAAACTCCCCCCGCGTCCCTCCCTACCGTCTCATCATCGGACGCGTTCGATTTTCCGTCAATTTCGCCCGACTCGTCGCTTATTCGAGCCACGACGACGACGACGACGGCGGCGGGTAAGCTATGCACGGGGAATAAGAAAGGACATCTCTGGTCCTCGCGTTTCCATTTCCTAAGTTCCGGCCGCCATTCAGACGTCTACTTTTCGTGTCTGTCGCGGACTGCCTCGACATTTTTACCAATTTTGTTTCTTTCTTTTTTTTTTCATTCTCTGCCCTCTGAATAAAACCACACTGTCTCATAGCCGGCACACAGACATGCGAAAGCTCTCCGGGTTAAACTTGAAGACCGGCTTTGTCGTCTTTCTCGACGAACGAGACCGAAATGCACTGGCTGTAATAAAAGAGTGCATGCACCGGTTGAATGTGAAAAATCATGGAGGGGGGATAGAGATATTGTGCAATTTATATTGATTGATTTCAACCTTAACACGAACTATCGAGCACCGAACGCAGTTGACATACTTTACCTTATAATAGTGACAAAATTGCATTTATTTAGATTTCGTACGAGTTTTTTGTTTAACCCTCTGCATTCGGAGCTGTTTTAATGATTGTTCAAATTTTATGAATACGAAATTTGTATAATACCTCATACAATACCTAAATGTTTGTAATTGATTAGATACCGACACATTTAACAATGTAAACAATATTTTGAATAATTATAAAGCAATTTTTAGTGGCCCCTCAGAGTCACCATTCGAGTGCCAAGGGTTAAATGCGTACTTCGACAGAGAAGTTCACTAAAACAATTCCTCAGTAAAGCATATTTATAATTTTAAAATTTCTGAAAGTCAAATGACAAGCAAGTCATGTTGGAGCCCCCTTGGTAGATCTAGTATTAAAATGTTTTGCTGCTGGGGTTTGACCATTCTCGATAGCATCGTTTACAATCCGATGCTGATTATTGTGTATATAATCAGTGTTGGGCAAACATTACTTTAAATAATAAATAAACGTGCGATATTAATTGCAAATAATAGCTAAACTTTTTATTTCAATAAAAGTAACTTAAATAATTTCAAACATCTATTTATTATTTCTTATTTGAAAAGAAAAGATTATTTATTATTTGGATTGAGGTGGAAATCACAAACAAATAGTTTTTGGTCTTCTCTTATTTCTTGTATTTTGTATATAAAATGAACACGTGCGCGTTTTTTGTCTGCTATAGCAACCCTTTCAGGTATACTGCCAGTGGCCGGGCCCGTCCGTAGGGCCTAGCTGCCTATAAAAAAAATACTTGAAATAATTGTATTTGTAAATAACAATTAACTTTATTATTTTAAATAATTAATTTAGACTTGCTCAAATAATATATAATTATTTTTGCTTTTTATTTGAATATCCAAATAACAAATAACTTATTTAAATTTTTATTTAGATAATTATTTATTTAAATACATTTATTTACTGATTATAATCGTTTTTTATTATTACAGGTGTCAGTTCGTTGAACCCTGAGGACCTAATCAGCCCGGAAGAGGACCCAGCTGCGAACCAACTTCCCTGACTCGCTTATCCGGACTCGGTGGATCGAGAAGGCAATGGCCTGGGGTGGTCATCGGGGGTTGCACGAGTGAAACGGAAGGAGAAGGGATTTGACGAGTCCGAAAGGTTTCTAGGGTTGGCAACGTAGAGCGTCGAGGGGGTAAATGAGAGATTAAAGCGGGCCGGGATCGGCTCCGGGTACAAAAGCGGACGGATTCGCGCTTTTTCTGGACAAAGGTGGCGGCGGCGCACATGGATAACGGAAGACAGAGGGACGTAGCAAAAGTCGGGACCGTCTGTGAGGCGCGAATGAAGACAGACACAAAGCCGTTGGAGTACACCGTGCGCGGATTTTAGGAGAGCGAGATAGACTGTGAGTCGGAGAGAGAGAGAGAAATGGGATGGACAAAGGAAGAATGACGAGTGGAATAGAAACGGACGTTCCGTGCGGAAAGAGAACGCTTCAATTTGAATAAATGAGAAGAGAGATACGCAGCGAGAAGTGTACTCGATCGATCGAGAGAGCGGGACAGCGAGCGGGGGTGAGGGAGGGAGGGACCCAATAGACCCAAGAGGAGAAGGGACGGGGAACGGTGGGAAGAGGGGAATAAGAGCGAAGCGTGGAAAACTGGTGTTTAGGATAGGCGCGATAGCGAGAGAACTCGTGAAAGCAAAAGGGAAGGCGGATCACGGAGTCCGATGTGCAGTGTCGTACGATGGCCGGGGCCCTGTCCGAGAATGCCCCGAGACCCGTCAGTGTCGTCACAGTAGGTGGCGCGACCGCTGACGCTCCGAGGACCAATCAGCTCGGCGGACCCCAGGTAGCGCATTTTTCAAATTAGAAATTAATTTAGTCTAAGGGCGCGATTTTAATCCTTTAGGACTAGCGTCATTTAGAAGTCACGATTTGAGAACAATGGCTGTAGAACCTACTCTCAGATTTCTATTTTTTTGGATACGTTACAAATTCAAAATTCTATTTTCATTTATTATTTAGTACTCAAGGCCATTTTTCTACAGCATCGGCTAATGTGATTTTATTACTTGTCACGCGATACAAGTGAAGTGGATCACCCGGTATATCATTCGAATTAACACTAAAACTACCGAGCACTGAAAGCGATTAAAATGTTTTAGCTGATACAAATGACAAGAATTTTATGTAGAATTTAGTATTGTTTTAAAATGTCATTAAATTAATATGAAAATTTATGGCTCTATGTATTTGGATTTCGTGCAATTTTCATTGCAATATGTGCTTGGATAAAGGAATTTATCGATTCGTTTTCCATGTAAGCAACGTCATAATCTCAATAATAATAAAATAAAAAATGCAAGACCGATCATTTGACCGGCAGTGGTAGGCTTAATGTTAACCGCATAGTAGACTACTGTACACAGTACGTACTGTGTTCAAGACCCTCAAGTTGGAGGTGGAAGGGGGGAGGGCACCCTGTTCAGTATACCCGGTGTGCAAGAAGTAAGAACACCGTGGCAATTTATCTATCTCAACTCTGTTTATTCTTATATTTATCTTCGCAATAACTATGCAAACTTTGTACTAACAATTGCACATGCTTCGGTTCCTCGTTCGACCATCTCATAAGCCCCGCCAGTATAGTCTTCATCTGCTGTTGATTCGGTATGGAGTCAAACCTAAAAGCCGAATCGAGCATCGTCGTTCGCAATTCACCTTCCATGGCTGGTTCCCCTACGATGGCGTCCAAAGGCTCGTACATATCTTCGTCATCCTCTTCGCTATCCTCATCATCGGTCACTTCATTCTCCATGTCAATACACGTATCGAGGAACTTCCTCTCGTCATCATCGGTCGCTTCATTTCCCCGAATGGCACTAATTACGTCTTTTATGGTAGGCAACAAAGGGTCATCTGTCTCCACCTTGGGCGCAGTCTGTTCAGGCAGGTTCAGGAAGATCTTCCTCCAGGAATTATAAATATCCGTAGCGCATACAGATGTCCAAGCCTCGGACATCATAGTCATACAGTTGCTAATTCCAAAGCTATCATCAAACCGTGGCGCCTCATTGTTCAAGGACATCATATGCTGCAGCAACTTCAATCTGAAAATCGCCTTCGTCTTCTCAATGATACCTTGTTCCATGGGTTGAAGAAGCGTCGCCGTGCTGCTTGGCAAGCAGAGAATCTCGAAGCTCTCCTGCTTCATCATCTCCTCGGGGATCACACTACCCTGTTTGCTGTCCACTACCAACACAACCTTCCCGACCTTGCCTACCTGCAGTTGACGTTGTAGAACAGCAGGTTTGAAGAAGTTGTTGTACCAAGCTATAAACAACTCTCGCTCGAGCCAAGTTCTAGGCTCTGATTCGAATACGCTGCGGGCTGCCCCCACTACTCTCGCTGATTCGTCCGTGTGAACGAACAGTAGGTCCAACTTGTGGCTACCTAGGACATTAGCGCAAAGACCAACAGTCACTCGGTCCTTCTTCAACTTAGCTTCCTCCACCAATCGCTGCTCGTTACTCAGCTCTATCTTCGAGGGAAAAGCCTTCCAAAAGAGTACGGTCGCCGCCATATTGTAGACGTTCTCGTACCCGATGCTATCGATATCTGAGAGGCTAGTTTTTTCGAGGAAAATCATGGCAGCCACATCTTCAGAGATCTTGCGTCTACAGGGCACCTTCTTGCGCACCGGGATCCCGTTCCGGGATTTGAATTTATACAACCAACCCATGCTAGCCTTGAAATCGGGTGGTCCGCGCATCCTCGTATTGATCTGCATTGCCATGTCCATCATCTCCGCATTCGTCACAGACTTGTTTTGTTTCCTCCGCTCGCGGAACCACGCGTTTAGCCGACTGTCCAATTTAACGTGCACGGGCTGCCGCATCACCTTGCGCGTCCTAAGATTCTCCCCACTCTGCCGGACGATATCTAACAGTTTGTCCCTGTTCCGATTGATGCGTCGTATGGTGGTCTCGTGGACCCCATATTCGACAGCCAGGTCCCTCGCTAAATCGCCGTTTGCCAGCCTCTGGATGATGTCGTACCTCTCCTTGAACGAGAGTTTCCTGAACGCGAAGTCCGCCATGTTCTCTCAACGGTCGAGCTCGTCCGGCAAACAGAGACGGGTCGCTATAACGACCTGCGCAAACGGGCAGCGAGCAGCCGACTACTGCGTCCTTCTCTTTGTTACTGCTCGCCCCCTCTCCATACCCTCTGCCTGCGCGCCCCTCCTATCCAACTCCCGCGATGCTCCCCTCCCGCCTAGGCTCCGGTGATGCTCCTCACCCATCCCCACTACTCGCTGTTTCGTTGGAATTGATCGCCTGTACCGGTTTCGACCGTCCGCAAACCCCAACAGGCATACTGCGAGACTGCGAGTGTGTGGGTACGAGAGCCGAGGGCGCTCACGGGACGTACACAAATAAACAGGCAAGAAGCTTGCCCTTTTTACCACGTTTTCTTGCTGTGGGCCATCCCGCGGCAAGTGGAACACTATTCACACCGCGGCTCCTCGACTTTTATTGGCCTGCTGCTGGGAAACGCGAACCCGACTGTCAGGCAGCGTTGGGCAAAAATCAACTAATATTTAAAAATGACTAATAGTCTGATTGATTGTTAGTCGAAATTTAAAATAATCAGTTAAAACTTTTTGATTAGTTAGTCATAACTACATGGCACTAGTTAGTCACAACTCTAAGTAATCGTTAGTTATTGCTTATTAGTTATGATTAATCATTAGTTAGTTTAAATGATCAGTCATCAATCTTTAGTCGTCAGTCACTATTGCGCGATTAACATATCTTAATATGTATAGTTAACCTATATCGGAATTAGCAGTGACCGAACGTGTCATAATCTGTATTTTATATGTTTATAAAGTAATCGGCTATTTTGTTGTTATTATTATGTCTTATTTTAACTTATAACCATTTTTAGTCATTAGTCATGGTGAAATTCTGATTGGGTATTTAGTCATTAGTTATGCCATTATAGTCAGTAGTCAATATTCATCCTTAATAAAAATTTAGTCATTATTCATTAGTCATTACGCTCAAATACTGATATAGTCATTACTTCACCTAATATTTACTTAGTCATTAATTATTAGTCACTTTTGTAGAGCTTATGAAGTTATTAGTAAATAATCATAATTGTGACTAGCGTTTGCCCAACTCTGCTGTCAGGTTGGGGAACAGCCAGGCTAGAAATTTTATTTGACATAGTTTTTACTGATCCTGAGGGTACGGTGCCACTCTATGCCTCTTGAGTTCCGAACCCATTTTTTCGACCCAAAATCTAGTAAGATTCCAGTTATTTGCTAGATATTTGCTATTTACTAGAATCTTACTAGATTTTGGGTCGAGAAAATGGGTCTGCGCCCAGACGTTGTTTGACCTTATTTGAACTGGACTGGGTGAGGGCTCATTCTAAAGAGGAAGGTTAGATGCAGTGCGCTCGAGTCATCTCATAAGTAAAAAAAGTCTTTTAGGGACAGAATAATGCATTGAAATCTGCGGGTTTTTCTCTAGATTTTTTCTCTACTTTGGGCCCTCATATTATTAGATATAAACATAATCTCGTTAAAAGCATGAGAAGAGCGCTGTGCATCTAACCTTCCTCTTTAGAATGAGCCCTCACCCAGCCCACACTTTGCTCAAATGAGGTCAAACAACGTCTGGGCGCAAACCCATGTTTCGACCCATTTTTCTAGTAAGATTCTAGTTATTTTCTAGTTACGATCAAAGCCTATACTACCCTCTTAATTCTTTAATGGACACGAAATCTTTAAATTTGATTTACCGTTAAGGGGGTGGTAGACTCGTTGCCAGGATTGCAAGTGTGCGAGATGCGTCTCAGTGGCGGATCTAAGCGGCCGCGTGGAGCCCCGGGATACTATAGGGCCCCGAATTTTAAATAAATTCATGAATTTTTTAATAAATTTATGTAATGTGTAACGGCATGATATTTTTCATTACTTTTGTTTTTTTTTTTAAATAAGTTTATTAGAGTTTTCTTGCAACTTCTATTTCTAACTTGAGTTTGAGGGCCCCAAAATTTTTACCGCTTAGGGCCTCCCTCGACTTGAGTCACTGATGCGCCGTCTAATTTCTCGATAATGCATGCGATGTGGTTTTTCAGTATTTAAGAGCGGTAGATAATAGATCAATCTAGGCCAGTGATGGCGAACCTTTTTGAAGAGTTTTTTAAATACTAGCCCGTGGGTCATAAATCAGTGGCTTCAATTAGAAGGGGGGGGGGGGAGGAGCCAATTATTTGGAAACATAACAAATTTTGTTAAAAGATAAAGTGTTGACAGTTGAATCTTCTCAGTTTTCACTTTTGAAATAATCAAAAAAAGGTTTTGGTTTCCTTTTTGATTTATAACTTTAACTTTTGCAGGTCAATATTACAATAAACGCGTGGGTCACTTACAAAGCCTTCATGGGTCATTATCTGACCCGCGTTTCGTAGGCTCGCCACCACTGATCTAGGCGTAATTTTCATTATTCAGAATCATACAGCTGCGAGCATAGCTATTTTCATAACGATGTGACAGCTATCTGCTTCCTGAGTAATGCAAATTACGCCTAAGTCGATCTTTTATCTAGCGTTTCTGACTACTGAAAAACCCCATCTTTGTATTATCGAGAAACGAGAACGTGCGTTCCACACCCTTGTCGTCCTGGAAAACGAGTCTACCCCCTCAAATACAGTCTATGATGCAGAGTCTGACGATCCGATTTCGATGAAATTTCTGTGAGAAGCAGTTTTCGAAAAAATATTTTTTTTCTCGATTTTCATCCGCGAGGGAAAGGTGAAAACAGCCCTCAGAATTGATGATTTCTGCGGAAAATGATACTCCGCGGGTCAGGACAAACCCAGCCATTGTCATAGAGTTAATTTGCTTCTGCAAACCCCGCCGTGAATGTTCATTTTTCAAAAAATAACTATCTTGATACCCCAGGCCAGAACAGACCCGGCCACCGCCGGAACCTTAATATAACTTTCGCAAATTGTTTCAGGAGCCGCGTGAAAATGGGAGGTCATACACGTCGACGGAAGCACAGACGGAGCTGGCGTTGCAAAGTGGTCCAGAGGCGCTTGAGGATTTGGACGGTGTTAGAGGGGCGCGAAGAAGAGAGAGGCGGTTGCGAAGGCAACATCGTCGAGCCTTGAGGTCCTGTTCGATGCCACCGTCTTATCCTGGGACATCGCCCGGTTGCCAAGCTTCGACAGCACCTGGGGTGCCATTGGTGACACCGCCTCGGGGATTCCTGCATCCCCCACCCCCGCATTTGGGTCTTAGAGGTCTCAGCCTCGGGCTACCTTTCCCTGTCTCAACCAGCGTCTCTGCTTTTGGCAGGTAAACAACCTTCCGGTAGACTCTTCGTCCGTCCCTGGTGCCACTTCGACACATTTTGCACCGATCCTGAAAGAGGTGTTTGCGACACGTTCTGCAACTTCGCGTTCTTCGTGCAATATGCACACTGCTCATTGTTCAAGATGGGTGTGAACAGTCTTCATCTTATCTGATCTTATTTTCTTTTCATTTTTCCATTGTATTACTTTGTGTATTCTCTGCGTATTTGTTAAATATGTATTGTTAAATTTTTTACGACTGCAGAATGTAGTAACGGAGGGCGCCAAATTAGCGGCTAGTTACCGAACAGCCACTACAATGCAGTCTTTTTGTTTCCAGGGACGCAGTGCCGAAGCAATGTTGCGGCCTTGGTTCCCCACCTGTACGCTGGTCTATTTTAGGCGTGGGCGTTGTGGGCCTTGTTTGCGCGGGTGCTGGCGCTCTGCTGGGGGCCCTGAGGGCTTCAGGCCGTGATCACATTGCCGTTGCACTCCTCATGATCGGTAAGCTTGACATTTTCTTTACCGTCCCGTATTAACGTCACTGTAACTTGTTTTTAGAAAAAAGAACTTTTGTAACCTGACATTGATTCTAAGGAACACACGAACACATCTTCTTTCATCTCTGCGACGTCACTGAACCTCTAATAAGAAACAGTACCAGTCGATATCGCCGCGACTAATCGCTAAGCCCGCGCGACGCTAAGGGGGGAAACTGTAATTGTATATTTTCCAATCGCGTTTCCCCACGTTCGCGAAGCGGGAATTATGAAATAGGGAGTAGCAACGGTAAGAAACTGTTAGGGGATCCCCGGTTGGTCAGATCTGCCGATCGCGGCGCGACGATAGAAGGGGAATCGTGCTCGCAACGGTTACTTTCTAAACGTGGGCATGTAACCTGCGACCCGCATAGAATGGCTCTCACAATGGGAGAAAGCTTTAACCTACAGAGACTGACGTCGTACGCCTACACGTCGAACAACCGTGAGATTCGAGCAGAAAATCGAGAATGAACAAAAAAAAATATTCGCCAATTAGCATCCTCGAAATTGCGGATAACATCTGTCGCAGTCAACGATCTTGCTTCGCTGTGGAAACGTGCTTCCATTTTCCAACGAGCTTTTTCACTTTCTCATTCGAGCAACAACCTATAGCTTGAAACCAAGTAAATTTTAAATACATTTTATTCTTTATTGTTATTTTACAGTGCCTTTGAATGGCTTATTTATTTATGATGACGTCGGGCACAAATGGGTCAAGGTTTGCAAAAAAAAACTGCCCACTCTGGATGACCTAAAATTGAGTCAATTTAATAATTCATTTTATTCGAAATTCATACAAATTTAGATAATCTGTTACAACGAAATTTTCAAAAATTTTCCAATAAATTTGGACTAGCACTGTTTTAAATTTATCGTTTCAGGACGATTGGAAAAAATTAATATAATTTAAGCTTCGAGGGCCATTTGTTTTAGACGATTAGTTGGATGGCCATTGAGCGAATAGAATATTTCATAGGAAAATTCGCGAGGTTTAATATTCGGAAAGGGAATGCGCCATTATCGGAAAATTCGAAGGACTCGCATGCGTCGCTATGAATCCAGATATGAGAGGTTTTAATGCGTTTTCCAGGGCCATGATGCAACCGGCTCGTGTTCGTGAGAGACGGAGGCAGTATAGTTCCCTCACTCTCTGTCTTTTATCCTCGCTTCGTCCCAACGCTTTATTATCCTGAGCAATGTTGTCTATCCCATTCGACTCCGTCCTTTCTATGTGCTCATTCCATTCTATCCGCCTCCCCTGCACCACTATATCGGGCACCTTGCGCCTTACACTCGCGACCATAAGTCACCGGACACCTGGTTATACTAAAGAAAATAGAAATTGCGATATTGCTGTCTCGGAGAGCTGCAGTATGTATTACATATACTTTTATTTGCGTAACATCGTTTTTCAAGATTTATTGTATTCGTTTCATGTGCGAGAATATTTGCGAATGTTTTATTGCGTACGTATCGGTATTATTAATTCCATATTTTGTGTGGGATATACAGTGAGCGTAAAAAGTATTCGTACGCCCTTTAAAATAGAATAACGTTTTTATAATTGTACCAAACAACCTGGGGTTTTGTAAACAATTAGAAGCATTGGTTTACGAAATTATATGCAAAATAGATTTTCCGAATAATTATAATTTATCAGGTTACATGCAAAAATAAAAAAGGCATTTTTTAAAACTTTGTTTGGGCCCTTAACGAAAATTTAAAATATACGTTTTGTAGATCTATGTTAGTTATACACATGCTGAAAATTTCATCGAAATCGATTAACATACACACGAGTTACAAGCGATTAAAAATTGTGAAAATCGTAGTTTTACATCTTTCGAAGCATGTTGTTTTCTCCTGCGTCAACCGATTTCGATGAAATTTTCAGCATGTGTATAACGAACCTAGATCTACAAAACATATATTTTAAATTTTCTTTAAGGGCCAAAATAAAAAAGTTTTTCTATTTTTTCATGTAACCGTGTAAATTATGATTATTTGGAAAATCTTTTTTTCATATCATTTCGTAAGCCAATGCTTCTAATTGATTACAAGCAATCAGGTCGTTTGGTACAATTATAAAAAAGTTATTCTATTTTAGAGGACGTACGAATACTTTTTACACTCATTGTATGTTAGAAAGAATTATTAAACACTTTACCTGCTGGCAATTTTTTAATAGCATTATCAAAATGAAAGATCAAGAGTTGGGAATTTCTCAAGAAATTGTTTAAAAGCGACAGAAATATCGTTTATAATTTAACAAATTTTTAGAATCAATCTAATTGAACTCTGAAATTATTATTTAAAAGATAATTATTCAGGTTTTTTACATGCAGTTCCCTCGTTAAAAATCCTGCTGCCATGGCAGTGGAGACAATTTCTTTTTCACTGTTAAATAGTTATCACTAGACTGTGGATCTTTATGGATTTGTAGCGGCCATCGACACGTGCAATAAAACATTTGGCGTGCTAAAACAATGGTCGGGTCGGTTTACGAGGCAAGAGACAATGAAGCTGTTTTTGAGGAAGCCGTTTTTAGCGCGTACAATTTAGATGTTTTAGACAATGCATGTCCCGTTCTCTAGAATCTTTCGTTGCCGGCCACAATAGCAAATGCTGGTCATAAACCCCCGCGTTTCCGAAGGGTCGCGCCGTCCGAGGTCCGATGAGCCCACACAAGGCCAGGTACGTCGCGGGTCTGGAGGAAAAACCCGCTATATCATAAAAATCCCTCACGGTCACTTCCAGCGTTCCCAAAAAAGCGCGCCTCGAGCGCAAGTAATGGTGGGGGTGCACTGAACGAGGAAACTACCTGATTGGCAGCAATTGTCATCAGTAGACTGCGGATCTTTATGCAAAATAAAAATTGTCTTCATCAATTGCAAGACACAGAAGCCATATAAAACTTTCTTTCTATTTTCAATAATTTTAATAAATCGAGCATAACATACGGGCGTTGTTAAACTATCTTAATGTTTTTACTGTTTTAAATTACACCCACCGATTTTTGTCATGAATGCATAAAATCCGCAGTCTAGTCATCAGCTATCAGTGTAGTTTTACTAAAAGTTTCACTAAAAGCGACTAAAATGTTTTAGCTTTACAGAAATTACAAGGCTCTATTTATTTAGATTCTGTGCAATTTTTATTACAATATCTGCCTGAGTAGAAAAATCTATCAAATCAATTTTCATGTAACCAACTTCACGTAGTTTCAATAATTGTAAAATGAAAAATATGAAACCGGTCATTTGCCCGGCAGTGGTAGGTTTAGTGTTAAAAGGAGTCACGGAAAATCGAAAGCTGAGAAGCTCCTTCGACTCCTTCGAGCACAGTTCTCTCCAGCTGAATAAAGTACACATTCCGACCAACTTGTACGAATGTATTGAACACGTAGAACCATCTACCTTTACATCTATAGCAAAATTGAGTAGATGAAATTAAAAAAATTGTAGGGAAATTTGAAAAATTGAAGATGTATGTACAGGGTGGTTCGTTTATCTGATAACGGAAATATCTTGTGACGCACTGAAGTTACGAAAAAAATTGTTTACAAAAATTGTTCGGTGTGAAGGGTACAATGATATAGTCTAATTTTTTCAAGGAGTGGAATAGTGGGGAGTGGGGTTTTCAAAGTCAAATTAAGTTTTTTACATGGAATGTCCTACTTTTTATACCATTGATCGAAAGAGTTTTTTTAATTGCACTACCGGAGATGCCTAAAAAATTGTGACATAACCTAACAGGTACACCCTGTATACGATTTCTCATTTATTAGAATTATTAAGGGAAGAAATAACATTTTGTTTGTTTTCTATTCCTCGCAATAGATGCAAACAATTTTTATTTTGCATAAAGATCCGCAGTTTAGTTATTACGTTGACACGAGCAACCAATAACAGTTCGTAATTAATACTTCAGTACCATGATTAGTATAGGGACTGCAGATTCCTGCAACGCTCTGAAAATTGAAAGGGGGAAGAAAAGGGCAAGGTCGAAGGTCCAAAAGCGTGCAAAACTGTGCGAACCTGCGGTGCGGAAACATGCTGAGTTCAGCAGGAGGTGGAGGTGACGGTGTCGTCAGTCATTGTCGCGTGTTCTCACGAAAGTCCGCATGCGAGAATAGTGAGAGCTGAGAAAACATCCTACGGGGAAACGTAATTATACGAGTTTTCGCGGCTGCGTGCACACCCATCTACACCCGCTGCCGATCTTTCCACTTTTCCGCCTCGGACGATGGAATTCCTTAACTAAACGCGGCCAATTCTTCGCTCCGCGAGGCACGGTTGCTGATGAAAGTGTCCCGGTCACCTCTAGTTAAGCAGCTAGGCTTTGTTTCACGCCGCCATGTTGCCCAACACGCGACCAACTAAAATATAAACGTAGTTATACAATTCTGAATCACTCCCAAGTCCAACTTTTTAGATCCTCCGGTCCAGGCTCTGGTTTCGTTATTATAGTGAACGTATACATTGCAAATAATGCTAACTGTAAACACCGAAGGCTCCAATAAGAGTTCGTTCAGACCACCCAATATTCCCAGCAAACTAGGACACTAATCAGTTATTATTTAAAAATTAAAAAATGACTAATAGTCTTTTTGAATAGTTAGTGATAACTAAATGATTAACGATTATTATTATTCTACTTTTTTAAAAATTTATTAACGGGATTAACGATTGAAGAAGAAATTTCGAAGAACATATTTCGTGATATTATTTATTATTTATTGTCTTAATAATTTCGAATCATTTTCTTGTATTATTTATTCTTGCTGTTATTTATTTTCTTGTGATTCTCTAGTGTTTATTTTTTATTTCTTTGGTTAATTATTATTTATTGAATTTATTTATTTTCTTTGATATTGATTATTTTTATTTATTTTCTTGGCATTTATTATTTATTATTCCGCAGTTTATTATTTATTATGTGATTTTGTGGGTTACTATTTGCTTTTTTTTTTAATTATTCGTTTTTTCTTTATCTTTTCTTTATTTATTAGTCAATCGTTGATTAAATTTTTGCCCAACTCTGCCAGGAACGTTCGCTCGATCCGCAAGGAAGACGGTCGAGATCGAAACCTTTAGTTAAGCAGCTAGGTTTTTATCACGCCACCATATTGCCCAACACGACCAACTCAACTATGAACGTAGTAAATATAAAATTCTGAATCATTCCAAAGTCCAACTTTTTAGGTCCTCCGGTCGGTCTCTGGTTTCGTTATTACAGTGAACGTATACATTGCAAAAACTGCTACCTATAAACTCCGAACGCTCCAATAAGAGTCCGTTCAGGCCACCCAATTTTCCCAGGAACGTGGAAACCATGAAAGTACGAGTTTGCTGGCGAAGGGTGCGCGAGTAAATGTTCGCTCGATCCGCATGGAAGACGGTCGAGATCGAAACCGATCCCATTATCGGTGGATCGCGTGTTGTTTAATTTCGCTGGGTGTCCACACCAATGCTGACAAGGCGTGTTCTGTTGCAGGTATAGGAGTGGTTCTGGTAACCGTGAGCGCTGTAGCGTGGCGAGTGTCCAGTCGAGAAAATTGCGGTAGTTTCTTTGGTTTCACGGGGATCTCGGGCAGGATCCCGCCAGCGAGGCCGATCCATCCGTACGCTGCCATGATCTATCCGGAGTTCCAGTTCAGAACGCCGCCACCGAGCTACCAGGTGACATTTCCGAAATTCCTTGCAACTATCATTCCACAATAAACGCGATACAGCGGACCTTTTCCTTCCCAGGCGACTTTCCAGCTGTGCTATAACTCGAAACTTAAGAGACACCCGGTATAACTGGATTATGTTCACCGCAAAATGGTCTCCCGGGCTCTCGGCGTATATGAGGAATAATTTCAAATTTATTTTCATTCCAAAATTAAACGTTTCTTCCGACCTACACTCAGCAAAATAAGTCTCTGTACACCCTTTAAAACAGAATAACTTTTTTACAATACAAATTTGGTGGATAAATGTTTAATAATTGATTAGATACCAACATATCTAATAATTAGACTGCGGATTTGTATGCAAAATAAAAATTGTCTGCACCATCTGCAAGAGACTGGAGCCAGATAGACGTTTAATTCTTTTTTGATCATTTTAACAAGCTGAAAACATTAGATTGGCATTATTAGATCATTGTGACTTTTTCACTGTTTTAAATGGCACCTATTCGTTTTTCCCATAAATGCATAAAATCCGCAGTCTACTAATAATGCAAACAACATTTTAAATAATGGTACAGCAATTTTTAATGGCACCTCAGTGCCTCAGAATTTGTGTGGTTCTATCCACAACATTCA
Source organism: Lasioglossum oenotherae (assembly GCA_028455765.1). Taxonomy (NCBI): domain Eukaryota; kingdom Metazoa; phylum Arthropoda; class Insecta; order Hymenoptera; family Halictidae; genus Lasioglossum; species Lasioglossum oenotherae. The sequence continues at coordinate 9,301,155 of CM052295.1, forward strand.
GGACACTCGGTATAACAGAAGCAATTTTATCTTGACCGGAAGCTAATTGAGAAAAATAATTTACAATTTTCTACGTGCATTGCTGTCTATACAAATTTCCGAAAAAGTCCACATCTCATTCCTCCATTTTCGTCCGTCATTTTGAAACAAGAGAAACCCGGAAGTTTAAACAAACACTAATAAATTCTAATTAATCTCTCGAATGAAACAATGGTTATTGTTTTCTTCTCTCTCATTGATATGTCAGTATTGAATAACGACGATAACATCTAACATATTGCATAAATAACCTCGGAATAATTAAGGTTAGTCTAGCACAAGTAATTCATACGTGAAAAAGACCATATCCGAGTGTGGATTCTGTTGTTACACGTGTAGATCGGAAACGTGCACTCATTTAATTACGACTAAGGTGAAGGAAAGGAACATATGTCTTAACGAAGTAATAAGGAGCGAGGAAGCAATTACTAGAAAGTGAGATTCGAGGATGTGAATCAGTAGAAAGATCACTTTCAAAGCCACACTATAACGGCGTGATTCTTCAGAAAACTATTTTACATAATCGTATTACTGCGCTTTCGGACTGGTTTCAACAAATGTCGATATACTTTCGAACGACGCTGTACTTTGATCAAATGCAGACCTGCACGCAACTTGTTTACGCATGCAATCTGCGTTACAGTCTAGGCAAAAAGTATCAGTTATCATTCTGTAGAAATAACTGACTAATCATACTTGCCTCATGGCAACTTTTCAAAAAATTTTTCAAGTTAAGATAAGCCAGCTTCACTATTGCAATTTCCAAGTTGTGCATTCAATTTCAAACTATTAGTAGAAGATAAAGATGTGATAAAAATACAATCAGGATAAAAGATGCAATATGTTGACAAAAGTTCCGTAACAAAATAATTAAAGACGAAAATAGTTGAGTCCCAATAAATAGACTGCGGATCTTTGTGCATTTATGGCTTCTAAAATTTTCCAAAAACGGGTGGAATATAAGATTCGTCAGAATTTAGTACAATTTTTATTTTTTTGAGATCTGGAAAGGTCACTACCACTGGAAATATGATAGTACTAGGTCATTCAGAAAGTGCATAGCCTAACAATGAAATGACATGGAATAATGAGTCAAAATACATTTATTCTTCAGTATATTCCCCCTCAAGCTCAATATATCTTTTCCAGTGATTTTCTAATTAATTTACTCCATCTCTAAAATGATTTTCCTCGAGACCTCTAAAATATTCATCTGCGGCTGCTACAACTTCTTCATTTATTGAAAAACGCCTGCCACATAGGAATTTTTTGAGGTTTGCGAACAAATGGAAGTCGGAAGGGGCCAGGTCTGGTGGATGCTGCAACAATTCATAGCGTAACTCCTTCAGTTTGGGCATTGCAAGAACACCTTTGCGAGCCGATGCATCGTCCTGGTGAAGAATGACTTTTTTCTCCGTTAAACCAGGTCTTTTGTCAGTTGATCCGAAAGGTTTCAGTAATACCCTCCTGTTATTGTTTTCCTGATTTGAAGGTAATCAATTAACAAAATTCTTTTTGCATCCCAAGAAACGGATACCATGACATTCTTTGTCGATTTTGACCAGTTTGGCTGCTTTGGAGCTGAACAATATTCAATGTATAAATTGAATGAGTGATAAATATTCAATGACTGCACGATTTTTTAAGTTTTCCATTCTTCCAACCAAAGCAAACACGTCGACTTTAATCAGCTACCTGAAGCAAGCTATTTGACAGATCCATTTGGAATGTATGGTATGTTCACATCAAGGACGGATGTTTTCAACAACGATTATGTTTTTGCTGCTACCAATATCATCTATGTGTCAGGCTACGAACATTCTGAATGACCTAGTATTTTATGCCACATTCTAAAAATTCGTCTAGAAAAATTGAAAATCCCACGAACATCCGCAGTCTACTAATAAACCAGAGGTCTTTAGAAGCCCGTCCCACCCTGGTTTCCCAAGAGCCTGTGCTAGAAAGGCGCAGAATCAGTTTCCCGAATGCTGAGCCAGCTGTAACAGTGTAACTGAACGAGCAATCTGATTCCAGGCTAGCATGCAAGAGTACAGGCTGCGACTGTTGCTTCTGGACCGTTTGCAGCCGACGTCCTCGCCTCCGCCGACCTACAGGTCCAACGCCGGTAGTATCGTGACTCCGGGCACGGCTAGAGAAAGCAGACCGCCGAGCTATTGCGCCAGATCGAACGTTCCGTCGAGCACGAACATCGCGCCTTCGAAGAAGGACGCGAACTTGGTCAGGATCGTTCAGACCGAGTCCGAGCCCGTGATCCTCAGCGGTGACCAGACACCTCCTGTCACCGCGGTCGAAGTGCTGGCGCACCTCTGATCATGCTACCCCCGTGCTTGCTGGATCTTCTTTCGCTGAAGCGAACAGCTGTCGACCTGATCGACGGGGACACTCGGATTACCCCGCAGTGCAATACGACCCTCTTCAGGGTCCCTCCACGATGACGGCAGCCTCCGCTGAGCCCGACTTGGCAGTCGGGACGCTTCCGGTGCGCCAACTTCCGGGAACACGGATTTGCGAACGCTTTGACGGCCCGCGTGACGAGTTTTGCGGTTAAACTGAGCCTGCTTCTTCGTAGCAGCATAGTCGGCACCCTCAGTTACCGACACGGGTCTTTGGAAGCATGTGCCTGGCTTTGGTTTGAACATTGAGGAGGAATATTGATCATGGACGCTGAACTTTTGAGGGTAGTCTTTTTTTGGGGTGGTCTAGAGATTGTGGATCTTTATGCGAATTTTTGTACTTGATGTGGACACTGAAATATTTCATTCGCTGGCTAAAAAGATTTTGTAGATCTTACGGTAGGAGTGATAGAATAATATTATTGATGTATGTACATGTCTTCCTGTATTTTAGATGTTTGCATATGATATGATTATGTAAAGATCCACAGTTTAGTAGGCTACGTTCACATCTGGGGAACGTTGTAGAGTCGGCTAATGGGTGAAAGCTGCCAGTTTTATGAATTTATATCCTACATGAGTGTTTCGAGATCGTCTAACGAAGTAATATTTTTATAGTTTGTCGAAATGGGATTGTGCACGAGAATCGGTAGTGTGATAATCTCACTTGGAACGTGCCAAAAATAGAAATATTTATCTATGAACCAGCTTTCAGCTGGGAATTCTTTTTGATCGTATTCAAACGTGACAATTGCCACAAGTTAACCTAGAAGCTACTCTGAAACTAGCAAGATCGTAGTCTTTTAAAGTTCATGCTCCTAGAAATCTTGTTGTAAGGTGTCTCGAACGTCAAACAATAATTACCTTATCAGTATTCAAAGAGAGCACATCTGTTTCTGTAGACACCGTTTGAACAATGGCGGCAAAACCACGGCCGTCAAAGTGTGAACATTCGGCGCGCAATTTAAGAAATGTTCTCTCGAACGAGTACGTCGATAAATATATAAGGTGTCCCAACAAGAGCGCAAAAATTAACTTCTTTTCTTATTTCTTTACATTTTTTTTCTCTATCTCAATCTAGAGGCTAGTTACAAGGAAAAATCGAATAAACAATTTTTGCTCGATTTTCTTTACTTAGCGGTGTATTAAAATTCCGCAAAAAATCTGGCGAGTAGTCGCGATCAACGTACATTTTTGAGAATTTTTCAGGATTTTTTGATTGAGGATTCTGATTGTGAAAAATGAGAAATGTTCGTAAAGTGGCATGCGTTTCAAACATTGCGCTCTCGTTGGCACGCTGTAATATTCGAGCACCGACGCCGAAAGAGCGAAGCGCGTAACGAAAAGGCGCGACCGTGTGTTGCAAAAGCGGTTTGCAAATTTGCGTGGCTGACGACGCAGCCGTGCCATTTACAGGCGCTGGTAAATCGACGCTGTTTTGCGGTCGAAGCTAATCGAGCATCCAGTGACAGTTGCGGTCGCCGGTCGAATTAGCGGATTTGTAATCGTAGAACTGATAAGTGTGTACCGGTACGAGGCACGTGTTCCGAACACGTGTTCGCTGAACGTTTATCTTCCGGCGTTTCAACTGCTTTTCCTTTGTGATATATAAATAGGGAACGAGATAATAGGGGTGCGTTTTCCGGGGAAGGGACACGAATTCGCGTGCGCACAAACAAACGTTCCATGGTGGGGACATATTTTTCGCAACTGGTGATAAACAGGACGATAAAGACTCATTCGACGGGGGAGCGTAGATGTTTCTTGTTCGTGTGGACGGGTTGCGAGCTATGGAAACATTTAAATAGAGGGGTGAGTCACTCCAATTCCTAGTTTCATTCTTGACTTGATAAAAACTTAAGTAAGGGATTATTGAAAAATTATAGATACATTTTCTTCTATTTTAAAATTTTACGTGTGCTATAAATGAATATAGTTTATGTACCAGTAGTGAACTATTTGGGTGTTCGAATGTTTCCGTCGCTCGGCAAACATGAAAAGTATTACTTGTACTCACTATAGTATTACTTGCTAGTATTAACATCCTGTTCTACTCCATTGGCCACTAGATGAGATTGTAGAATATTTGTCAGCTGGAGCAGCTAGACATTCCTGGCCTTCTGGCAGTTCAGAATTACAATACTCAGGGGATATAGTTACATCCCATTTTGAGATTAAATTCACCATCGGGGCCAGAGTATCAGAGATAATAGAACTCCGAGGTTATTGTCTGACAGAGCCAGAAAATTTATAACAATTTTTCCCAGTTTCTTCGTTGACTTCATCATAAATTTTTCAAATAAGTCAAAGTTTAGTTTACGCAGTTTTTGCTTACGTAATGTCACTGCCCACACTTCGAATAATGAACTCAGTAGATAAATTTTGATCTAACATCGAATTCAAAAAATCTGTGATGATTTTTCATGAAATTAGAGACTTTGATGAATGATCAACAACTTGGGCACACACTGCCACAAACTATATTTCAATGTAAAGTACAATAGTATATTTTACAATTTTTTTAAGCACAACAACATCGAACAAATTTTCCTATTTAAGTTTATAACAATTCTTACTGCCACGAAGGAAATCATCTCGGAGTTCGACGATTTCAAACACAAGGACGTAATATTTACGTGAAAATGGAAGCCCACAGTTCGGATGTATCAAGTTTTCCGAACAATTTTTCATAAAAATTGTAGAACGATTCGTAAACCGCGAATCGTGGACTCTAGAGAACTCATTTCCCTTTTCGTAAATTTTACATTGAATTCTAAATCTCTATTGTCGCATATTATCGTCCATAAAACAGGGGACACGTGTGTAAAGAGAGGTCCAGTGAATCTGTATAAAAAAGAAAGACACTGTTAGGCTTGTCGATAAATCCTCCTTCTAAACGAAGAAGAGTTAGTATTAGAGCTCTACGAAAGAGAAAAACAAATTTTTGTATCGTGTTCTCCTCGAGTGTTTATAGTTTCAAATTGTAATATAGTTTTGTGATACGCCTCACTGCAACATGGCGACCAAAAATGGCAAAAACTTTAACTATAAATACTTATATTAGAAAATATTAGCAGAACAAAAAAAAAATAGTTAAAACAATGATTCTGAAGAGAAATCGATTTTTAATACAAACTACATCTTCCAGATTGTTCAATGATAGTTTGTGTTCATCACACTTTTCGATGTAACGTAATTTCTCGAGTCTAGATATTTATAGTCAAGTTAAATAACATTTTCTTTCGAGTACAAAGATCGTACGTTCGATGAAAACGTATCGTCGTAAATATTTTAAATATTCCTAAAGATTTTGCGAGGAAAAAGATGTGAAATAAATATTTCCACTGATCATTATGCATATGTATAGACATATATATATAATATATATAAATATTCAATGTTCAAATACTATCGAACACGATTGTTCGAGCGACTATAGAGTTAGACAAAAGACGAAAATGCATATTCTAAATTTCTAAAAGAAAATTACTCGGAAAAAATGGAAAAACACGCTGTAACACGATAATGATTATTGGTGGTCTGAAATGTACGCTAATGTTTCGGTATTTGTGAAAAACGTGTGCGAAAATATTTGTGAAAAATTTACCCCCATTACAACGGGGGCTGTGAAACTTTTTTGCTTTTGATTATTATTTTATGGGACTGTTACTGTCGTATCGGTGACCATTTTCTGATTGAAACAAGCCCAAGATAACATGAGTAAGCATGCTCGAAAGTATGTGATGTAGGGTATCGTTTCGCTCGGGAAAGGATCAGGAATACGTTGCTAAGAGTTTCATAACGGAACAATTAAAAACAAGAAAGGTTTTTCCATTGTCCGGTGTTTCATGGACGATAAGGTAATATCGAGTCATTGAATGACGTCGATGAGAAAGGTGCATCGTCGTTGAGCGATGCGGTTTTAGAGTGTAAGGATGCTACCGAAAGCTTTAACGCCATACAATAACGTTTACTACTCGCTTCGATGTGAAACGACTAACTTTCGACGGCCGTTCGAATGAGAATCGTACTACATATACACATATTTTTGTAATTAATTAATGGTTAACGTGAAGATCGTCGTGAACAGCGTGACTCGAACGCGTTCCCAATGGCGCCCGGTCGGTTTTTTGATATTTAAAATACGAATAGAACGATATCCGACTTCGTAGCTTCCAAGCAGAACTTGTCTTTTATTCCTTTCGAATTTAGCTCGATTTTATTCAGTTAGTGTAAACGTCGGAATTTATCGTAGTGAAAACACATATACACACGTACGTACACAAACAAACAGACACACAGAGGATTTACTGATGATAATAGAGAGATCAATGCCTATTGTTGCTCGTTACGGATATGTAAATGACAACGTGGATATAATCTATTTTTCTCGTGCTCGTTTGTTAGCGTCACAGGCTCGATTGTTGTCGGTGGATTGCGAATGTTTATGCGATTTTTCCTTCGGAGTAAGATTAGAGAGAAAGAGAGAGAGAAAGAGAGAGAGAGAGAGAGACCTAATCGATTTCGTTCCCGTAGGATTCGAGTTTATACTATGCGCGGGAGGATTCGCAGTCTAGATTAGGGGATCGGACACAGTTCTCAAGTATAGATACCCTAAACCCATAGTTTCCCAACGGGACTTGTTGGAATTTCGGTTTACGGTTAAGTCCGACGATTAGGGGATAGAAAAATTGGGAGTGATGAAACTGCTCTTGGACAGTTCGATAGTTAAATGGGGAAAAATGATTTTTGTAAGAGCTATGAGTCAAGATTGGGAAACTATGCCCAAGCGATTTCGAGCGATTCGAAACAGGCTTGGCCCGACTCGTTGATTTAATTTCCCCCCACGTCCCGTTAATTAAATAGATCATTAACCGATATCGTAGCCCATGTATAATATTTTCGTCTATTACATCGAGTACCGTGTGTACGATTCCGACAGACTTGACAGTAAGTAGGACTGTAAGAAAGAGATACGTGGGAGCGAGAGTTTCGGAAGGCGGCCTTAACTAGTGGTGGGATCAAGTTGACGATACAATGATTTTCTGAATGAAAATTCAGCGCATATGTTGCACGAATCTTGTACGAAATTCTTCCGAATGTCTTCGAGTTTGCTACCTTCGTTGTACATTGCTCAAAATCGCTTCCCTTTGAAAAATATGCTACTTTAAATAATTATTCAAGCTCTGGGAACGTCTGACTCGAATTTTCCAAGATGGCGCATGGTCCTCCATCTTGGAGAACGCAACATTACACAAGCTCTCAGAGTGTTTTTAAATTTGCAATTGAATAATAAATGAACTACGTGAATATTAAGATTGCAAATGCTCTGTTTAATTAATTATATTTCTTAAACATGAGAGTTTGATACGACTGCGGATTTTGTGTGTTCATGCCATACGAATGTGTCTAACGCACTAAAATGTTTTATATTTTATATGATACTTTTAACCAATCTCGTTTCTACAGAGATGTCTACGTGAAGATTTTTAATTTCGTAAGAACTATTTCGCCGTCATTCCGTTAGATTTTAATTAAATTATTATTAATTCCACGGACAGCCATTCTGTTTTGAAATACTTCCGTGTAAGAGTTAATCGATCATGTTTCGTTGTGTGTCGAGTAGAGAACAATGCTTGATCCCGTCACTAGCCTTAACCAAACTCGCACTGATTCGTGATATGAGAACAGATCAACTAAGAGTCATCGATCGAATGAACATATTGTTCCTTGATATTATTGTAGGACAATTTGTATATTTACGAGAACAAATATATTTATCTGACTTACCTGCTCCTCGTGATTCTGCGTACCCGTAGTTTATTCAGGATTTTTGCAGATTTACGTTTTCGAACCCAGACAGCATACGACGTCTTAAAGACGTCTATTTCATGTCTGAAAGTCTTACGTCCTAAGAAGACTCTTTAACGTTTACGCGTCTTTAAGACCATAAACAGTGTGGTAAAAGAGCAACTTACAATTTCTGAGAGTATTTTGCATCATATATTTTATACATTTTCGAAGGGGAACAGAAAAAATGGCCGCCACATAAATTTTGAACAAATTGTTTTCAACAGTTCCAAGCATGGATGTCGGTTAATATTGTTTCAAATAATTTTTGCAGGGGAAAGTGGGGGGGGGGGGGGGAAGAGAGAAAGCAGTCGGTTCTTCACAAAAATTTTATTTTCCGCACATTCCTCGCGTTCCTTTTACAACTTTTGCTACGATTTTTATACAATTTACAAAAGATCCATCGTCCTCATCATCATCATCCTAAACGGATCGTGGCTCATAGCCGGAAACAAACAGATCGGAAAAAAGTATACGTCGATTTCGAATAATGAAGATATGTGTACGCCGGCGAACGGTGCGACGACGATTAGAATGATTTATTACATAAGTGGACAATAATAAGTAACAGCTACAGCGACGATAATATCATTAGTCGCGCGAGGGGAAACTGTTGAATCTTTTTTCTTCCCGGCGTTTGTTTCCCTGTTTGTTTTGTTTCTCTCGTTTTACTAGCTCCGCCTCTTTGGCTTGTGAACGGATTACGAGTGACCGTAAATATAGTATAAATAAATAAATAAACGTGCGAACGATGCTCGATTTCGATCAACAGTTCGGCTTCCCCCTAATTAAAAAATCGTGACTACCTTACGGTTGATTCGCACTCGCGAGGAACCTGCTCGATGATACGAAAACCACCGTGGTTAGTTAACCATTTCAATTATTTATAATCTAGAATGTTTTATGATGATATGACCAGAAACATATTGCAAAAATAATTGTGAAAAATACTTCTTCAAGAAAAGAACAACTTTATCTTACTGTTAATTCAGAGTAATGGAACACAAAATTGTTAAACTGCAGATTTTTTCATCTACGAGCCGTTAATGCAATAAATTAATTTTTGTCGGATTCCGAGGTTCGTAACATTTGTTCGAAATTTTACAATTTGTAAATCGTCGGCGGTTTTCGTTGACCATCGACCAGTGAATTTCACTAAAATTTATCTAAAACAAAGCGACTGGCCTCCATGACTAATTTAAAAATGTAAGTCTGAAACCTCTGCCGAAATTCTCCCCACTCATACTCGTATCTAAAAGTTAATAAACAATGCCCAGAAACAGGAGTTAAAAGTTAGCATAATAATACTAGCAGAATACCAAACAGCGAATTTTATGCGTTTTTACTTTTTATTTTTTACGCAGAAACTCTGATAATTAGCATCCGCCATTTGGGTCTGCGAATTTCGCAATTAAATTATCATAATCGTGTGACGATTTGAGCAGCGATAGCAAGAAAGGACGACAAGACGATGTTTTAACTTAGAAAAATAATTTAATGAGCGATCAGGATGAGAAACACTCGTCGACGCTGCTTACATCTGCTTATGGTAACGACGAACGCAGGATTTCGATAAATAAATAAACGCTGCAATCAATATTCCATAGTTGATTGTTCATCAATTGTTTATCGGCAGTCTAACCGCTCGCGAAAAATAATTTCCTCTTTGACTCGCACGTTCTTCTCCTAAATTTATCGAATATGATTGTACTGGCGGAAATAAATATATATTCGATGTTTGATTCTAATGAACATTTTGGTCTCGCTCGAAGACGCCATCTTGTGGAAAAGTATACGCGTTTGAATTACGTTTGCTAACGAATCGATACAAAAACTGGATTCTCCAAAGTTTTCAGCGTTGCCTCCTCTTTTTAGTTTACTGTACCGTAAAGTGAGAGTCGTGGTCTCCTTACAATCTTCGAACTACTTCGATTTTTCGCGATCGATTTCAATTCTTCTTCCAATTTCTCTACTAATCCGGACAAAGTTGTAGCAAAGGGTTCGTGTAGTTTCGATTTTAAAACAATTATGCGGACATTTTACTGTACACACTTGCCATATTGGAAAAGCATACTAACGTTCAATTATCGTTAAGACTAACAAAAATAGCGTTTCCCTTTTTTTATGCAAATTAAGACAAAGTTGTAGCAAAAGGATATGTCAATTCTGCTTTAAAATAAGTATTGAGTTATTGTACTTTAGATAGAAACTCGGCGGCCATATTGGTAGAGAATACTAACGTTGAATCATCGTTAGAACTAACAAAAATAGCGTTTCCCTTTTTTATGCAAATTCAGACAAAGTTGTAGCAAAAGGATATATCAATTCTGTTTTAAAATAAGTATTGAGTTATTGTACATTTGATAGAAACACGGCGGCCATATTGGTACAGAATACTGTCGTGAAATCGCCATCAAAACCAACACGAATACTGCTACATTTAACAAAATGGAGAATACAGCACTCACTGTGCTTCAAAAATTATTTATCTATTTTCTCGTTCACGAAGAAGCAATTCCGCAAAACTCGAAGTAGTTCTTCGCAGCCATACTCGCGGTGAAGGATGTTAAAAAACGCCTCACAACCGTAAAGTAGTCGGAAGTCGCCTTGGAATAGCATTTTGCGAGCGTTCGATGCAGAAGGAGAAAAAAAAAATAGAAGCTGAAGAGAAAAGATGCGCTCGAAAAATCGCGACTTTCGGCCTTTCATTTTGTGTTCGTTCGAACACGAAAGCGACATTATCCTTCGTGTAATCAACGGAAGAAGGAAAACTGCTCCTCCTCGGCAATGTCTTAGTGTTTTAGCTGCCCCTTGCCGCTACTAATTGACTAGCATCGTTAATCACTCTCGGTTTGAACTCGCTCGCTTATTTCGCCTTCGACTCTTTGGTACCGAACTTCTTCTTCCTCGAGGGGGAACAGAGGGAGTAATCGGACCCCGAAGAGCTTGTTGTAGCTCCTCTGGTCCTTTACCGGCAGTGGAATTCCCCTGGAATCGGAGCGCCCCTTCCGCCATTTTAACTTTGTAAGCAGTTCCAGCAAACTAAATTACGTATATACATATTTCTAGACTGCAATTGTTTCTTTATACTGTAAATTATCTAGAAAATTTTTAGGCGACGAGAAAGAATTAAAATGGCAGCGGGAACGCTGGGATTCCACGGACTGGAGGATAGCTCCTCTGGCCCTTTACCGGCAGTGGAATTCCCCTGGAACCGAAGCGTCCCTTCCACCATTTTAATCATGCGAGCAGTTCCAGCAAAATAAATTACGAATATACATATTTGTAGAAAACAATTGTTTCTGTAAATTGCAAAATTTGAATTTACTCGGTTTGTCGAAAACATTTTTGGGCGACGAGAAAGAATCAAAATGACAGCGGGGACGCTGGGATCCCACGGGTTGGAGGATCGGTCGATCGAGCGGAGGACGCGTCTCGTCCACGAACGGTAGATCGACCGATAAAAATACTATAAAAGGTAATCCTTGGATCGGGTGGCGAATCGACTTCTCGCCGATTACATTTGTACGACACGAGGCGCCCGGGATAAATTGGCTCCGCTTCGGGGGGGAAGAGGCTAACAGGGACGAGAAGAGAAAGAAGACGGAATTTGCCGAGCGGACTCGAGGAGATCGACGAAAAATCGGCGTCGCGTCGCGTCGGTCCGACGCCCCGAACCGGAGAAAAAACTATATCAATAAATAGAATGAGCTCTGCGCGGCGACGTTGCTCCGACGGCAACACGCGAATAAGTTAAACGACACACGCGGGACAAACGAAAATGGCGCTCTGAAACCGACTTTTACAAACACACACCGACTTGGACTCGCGCGAAACGTGCGAACGGGGCTCCGCGAATTCTTTAGACGCTGTTGCGGACTGCGCGGGGATCCTCTTTGGGCTTATATTTCAATGTTTCATTAAGATCGCACCAATTTTTTGCATTATTTCACTGTTCGAACGTTTAAAACGTTCGTTTAAAGAACCTAGGTCAAGCAGGAGCGCAGATTGCCACCTGGGGCACCACTCTAGGCCCGTTGGGGCCGGAATGAACGGAGCCACGCCCATTCGAGGCGGTCCAATCAAGGGAAGAGCAAGATACATAGGCTTTTCTGTGAAGTTCGAGAATTTCTCGTTCTAGTTTACTCGTGGGAGGATAGATTGTCCTCTGAGGGAACATTCTGACTCCATTAGAACTTGTTGCTACAAGTTCTACGTTGCTACGAAGCCACGCCCACTTGTGGCGGTCCATACAGAGAGAAAGCAAGACAAATGTGTTTCTAGTGAAGATAGAGAGTGTTCTTGCTCTTCGGTGGCGAATTGCTCTCTGGGACATCGCTCTGGTCCTGCTAGAGCCAGGAGCAATTAAGCCACGCCCACTCAGGGCGGTCCACCAAAAGAAACAGCAAATTAACTAGGTTTACAGTGGAGATTTTTCTTTCTCTAATTATATTTGAATTTAATAGTGACTCCTGGGGGCAATCTTGGAGCTCCAGAAGAGCATTTATTGCCAGTGCTTGGTCTAGTGGACGTATAGAAGCTGCCCCTTCGATTCGAGAATGCTTAAAATTGGTGGGAATTTTTTGCTCTCGCTCACAATACTCGTGCACCGTTCGAATCAATCCGACCTAACAGTTAATCTTTGCCTTCTAATTATATAATAGTTTTCGTTATAGAAATATATGGATTAATTTAATAAAAATAGTTTATGTATATTACAAGTCGAGTGACAGATCAATTTCTTCTTCTTCGCTCAATCGCAAAAATCGCAGAACATTAATGCAACGGTCGACCGAACGGTGCTCGAGGGAGAAACGTGTACAGCTGAACAGTACATCTATCATTATTATTATTATTCAGCGACACAGTGAAACTAGATTTCTTCCGTTTCGTTAGTTTTAATCTGTAAGTTATAGGCACTTGTGCAAGATTACTTTGTACAAGCACGCTAGTTTTATCGTAGTACTATTCGTGTGGGAGGAGCTTCGAAGGTGTCTAACTCTAGCATGTGTGGTCACTAACGCGGTAGCGTGTCTCTGCGCGAGACTGTGATTTCGACAGAACATATCCAAGTTACGTAGATGGGAAACGAGAGAAATTTTCAGGATATTGTTTAAACTAAACGAAACGTTGACTAAGCGTACCTCCAGTTTCAAAATCCCACGTCTTCAACAAACACACGGAACAAAGAGCTACAACTAACCCCGAGCTAGACTCAAAATCACAGCCCGCCAAGTCCCTCTTCGCGTCTTCATAGTATCTTCATACCCAGAAGAGGATCCCGCGCAAATCCACCCAAAGCGTCGTCCACCATCTTCACGATCTTGCGATCATCGGACTAGATCGCGTGACTTCATTCATCGTCATCCGATCATTCCCAGCCCCGTTCTCCATTCGTCCTTCACACACGCACACGCGCACACAAGCACACGCAGGCCCGCGATCGCCATCATCATCTATGTACAGAACTATTTACAGTTTACTCTGGTATACAGGTTAGACCGATCGCCCGAGCCGCCGAGGAAGACGGCCACGACGACCTTGGAACAGCTGGGACCATTCTCCGATCATCGCCTCTCGATCGCCTCCAGCGATCTCTCAACGATCATCGAGAACTCTCATCGAAGAATGAACTGCTGACGATTTTCCTCAACGCTTCTTCAGGAACTCTTTCGCTGGTTTCACAGCGCGTCCTCTTCGTCCGCGTTCTTCCCCGACCAGGTCCTCCCCCCCCTTCAAAAAAAAATCAAAAAGGGTGACTCGACATCTTTGGTTTCTCGCAGCCTCCGTCGTGTTGTTCGTCTCGTCACCCTCGGGGAGGTGTGTCTCGAATCTTTGGTTTTCTCGCGGCGGGAAGGTAGCTCGCGACAGAGGACTCCTTCAGGGTTTCAATTAACGGCGATTCTTCGAGATCCAGTGTCTTTTTTCAATGAGGATCGAGAGAGGGTGCCGTGAGAAATCGGCGAGATCGATCCTCGTTTTCTTCTTATCGGCTGTCCTGACCATCTCGTTTCCCTTTGCCTGATGGTTTTTTGCAATCGAACGGTGCTCCTTCAAGCTCCCGAGACCACCTTCTCTCTCTCCTCCTCCTCTTCCTCGGATTTCCATATTCCGATCGGTCGGCCATTAGAGGTCTTCTTGTTTGTCCGAGGTCGCCGGCCACTCGGCGGGATTTTTCCCGCTCGATTTATCCCTTCTCCTCCTCCTCCTCCTCCTCCTCCTCCTCATCCTCCGCCCCTGAAGACTGAATATTCCCGTCCGGTTCCTCTTCATTCATATTCGATCGGTCCCCTCGTCCTCCGCGGCGGGAAAACGACGCGTTTTTCCGAAGGGGCTCTCCTCCTCTGCTGCTCGCAGGCTCCCTCCTCCGTTCCGGAGGAGGATCCTCGAGAGAGGATCGTTGTTCGCTTCTTCGACGTTCCCTGGCCGCCGTCGTTCAGCTTCGCGTTACGTTCTTCTAGGCTGGCCGTACGCGAAGCTGACCTCACGTCATGGGTAGTCCGGGTGCATCAGGTTGTACATGATCGCGAAGATCGTGCACGCCGCGTACACCCCTAACGCCACCCACCAGAGAAGCTGCTCGTGCAACCGCTGCTCGAAGTTCTTCAACACGAGCAAACCGATCGTCAGGCCTGCCAGCGCGCCGGTCAGGTGTGCCACGTACGAGACAGGCGGACCCATCTGCTCGGCTGCGTACCTGTCGTAGATGGCGAACCCCACGTCCGCGCTCGCTGCAAAGCGAACAGATTGTTAGGAGATTGCAGTGCTACTGGAGGGTATCTAAGGCTACCTAAGGCTAGGATTGACCATCATTTTTAGCCAATTCGTGCTACTTCATGTTCTAGGGGACCTAGGTGTAGCTCTAAGACATTGAGGAGCTAGGTAGGTAGCTTACGAAATTGTAAGACTCCCTACCCAAGGCTATCTAATGCTACCTGAGGGTATCTAAGGCTACCTAAGGCTAGAATTGACCATCATTTTTACCCAATTCATGCTACTTCATGTTCTAGGGGACCTAGGTGTACCTCTAAAATATTGAGGAGCTAGGTAGGTAGCTTACGAAATGGTAAGACTCCCTACCCA
>CM052295.1:9316640-9367799 GCA_028455765.1 Lasioglossum oenotherae
AGATACTTTGGGACTGTCTGCGAGCTTATAGAGGGTAGGAGACACGATTTTTATTTCATTCATTGACGGTGCATTTATTAATAAAACGTCTCAGATTTCATTAAACTTTCTGTCATAAATGATTGAATTTAATATTGATAGAAATAAACGAATAAATTATTTACTAGCGAACAAGATTTAACTTAAAACATTTTAAATTCGGTCAACTGTAGATTTTGAAAATCAAAGCAATTCCAAACAATCGTAAACGAAACGAAAATGTGGACAAACGTTTAGCTAAACAAACCTCGACCAAGATAATTCAGTTACATTCGTAAAAAAACGGAGGAGAGCATAGGCGTAGCCTCGGCCAATTTGATTTCCACGTTTTAAAAGACATTATTGCTGAACGATCCTTCGTTTTTCCCCCGTGTCTACCATTTACCTTTTTCGCAGTAATAGTTCTTGCAACCCAGAACGCGAGCAACAGGTGTAGCGAATCAAGTACGAACACCGCCATCCAATAGCAAAAAAAAAAAAGAAAAAGGAAAAAGAACATTATGAAGAGAGCTCTCTCTCTCTCTTTCTCTCGCTCGTGTCGTCCTTGCGAAGATCATGGCGGCGCGTGCTTCGCGAGAACGAGGTCTTTTTGCTGTCGCTCTAATAGAGAGATTCGCGGTATAGTAATTTGTTGCGCGGAGAACAAATGGCACTGTTAAATCACCGGGCTGATTCCCTTTACACGCTTCCAGCGTTTTAACTGGCGCCAAACGAACAAACCATTGCGATTCAACTGCGAATCTTTCTGCGAGATTACTTTTTAAAAATTGATCTCAACAAATTATTATAAATTGTTGAATAATTATAAATTCAAGATTAATAGATTCTCGTATAGAACGCGATTTCTTGTACAAATTACTATAGATTTAATCAAGCAATTTCTATTGTTCGAATATTCGTGTTCTCATCCGAGTTCGGATAAGCGAGGTTCCACAAAATCGTGCGTTACGCGCGTAAAAATGCATCGAATCGCGTCGTGTTGGGAATCGTTTCAAGCGGAAAATTGTCGCCAATATGTTGGTGAAAGTTTTACAAAAAAATCTGCTAATGTTTCAGTAATATTTATAAAAAATTGTCCCGGATTCTGCATTTGTGCACAGCAAAATTTACGAACTAATACAATCGTATGAACGACAGTTGATTGTTTTGTCAATACAATCCTTTTCGCGCAAGCTGAAAAATTAATTGGCGAGGCTGCCAATTTTCGTGGGAGTTAACGACCAATTGTCGGCATGATTGAAAATGGAAAACAGAGCTATAATACTCGAGCATGTCTATTGTTCCGTGCAAACAGCGAGGATCACACGATCCATTAAGAATCCATCAAAACTTTCGCACTCGGCCAATATTTCGAATATATGGAGCGAACGTAGACTGTTCCACCGACAGGCTTTCTATACAGAGAACGGGTATAGTGATGCAGATAGGGCAAAGGAGGAATATACAGAGGGAAAAGGAAACGAATAAAGGCGAGGAAAGAGAGAGGCGTGGAGCGTATTGGTACGGCGAGAAAATAGAGAGCGCATTTAGAAGGCGAGTGCAGGCACGTCGATGCATTCGTAAAGAGGGGCGCAAGGATAATGGAACACGAGTCTGGAGTATGGAACGAGGAGAGGCGTGATATTTTAAGGTCCAGTGAAAATCATATGGGAATTCGATTAGTGTAACAGAATTTGCCGACTCGACGATCCGAGGTAGAGAACATCAGGAGGATGTCTTGTGCTTTCTTTTCGATGTTGCTTCGATGTTGCTTTCGAAATCTGGCGAAACTGGAAGGAACAAGGATCAATTAGAAATATAGTCTTGGGAAATCGTAAGAAAAATAAAAATTCTTATTAAAATCTATTATATCAGTAGAACAATGAATGCTGGATGAAATAGTCCTTAGAAAGCGTGTACCCCTTAAAGAACAATTGTTGTTTACTTTTTTAGAAATTAAATAATGGAATTTAAAAATTTTGTGAAGTTTGCCAGGTTGTTTAAAACTTAGTTTCTGCAACCAAAAGTAGTTACTCTCCTTTTTTTTTAAATTTCAGTGCTCAGTTTTTTAGAAATAAGATAGTGTGACTGTTCCATTTTATAATTTAGTAACAGTCAAATTGTATTTGTTGATCCCGTAGATATTTCTTATTATTTATTCGTATATCCTTTCGCGGTGTGTGTTCCAGATTTTAATATTCGAGAAAGAGAGAGAGAGAGAGAAGCTGGAATAAAATTCGAGGAATACTTATTACTGGAGGAATTCAAAATGGCGCAGTTGATGCATTTTTCCTTAAGGATATCAGTGACCGCATCCTTGGAATTTTCAATTTTACGCTTCCTTATGACGAGCGACCGGCTGAAGGTCGAAAATCGAGTCGCGTTCACCTGACAGAGAATATCACGAGAGTCCGCAATTTTTAGAATGTTCGTTCCCTCGATGGAGAAACGTCTGATACGAATTTTCCCATCGAAGTTGTTGCTAATTCGCTGCGGACACGACGTTGGGAAAAATATCTTCCACATTTTTCGAAATACTTCCAGTGAACCGAGATATAAAATCTTGAAAATATTATTCATTATGATACAGCGAACCAAGGTATAAATATTGGAGAACGTTAAAAATGCAGGACGAAGAGAAAGATCGCGTCGAACATCTAGGAGCAACACAACATATCTATAGAAATTTTTTAGTTGTTAGAAAATCGTGAAAAATCATCATCCGGAAAGATTAAAATTGCTGGAAGAGTAATAATAATTTTAAAACGAGGAATGCATGAAAATACTGTTCTTTCTGTCGAGTTATTTTTATCTAAAGAAGTTGGTACGACTGTGAGGTGTGATAGTTGGCAGCACTGAGTTTGGAGGTTAGGACAGAGGGAATTTTTAGTGCCACCACTTTAATAGACTTAGTAGATTTAATAGATTTAATATTAGAGTATAAATTAGTAAATTCATTATAAAATTTAAAATTGAGAGGAAATTATAAATTAGAATATAAATGATTAAATTTATTACAGAATTTCAGAGGAAATTTAAAATTGTAGTGTAAATTAATAAATTTATTATGAAATGTAACAGAAAGATTTAATATTATAGTATAAATTAGTAAATTTATTACAAAATTTACAATTGAGGGGAAATTTTAAATTATAATATAAATAAGTAAATTTATTGTTAAATTTAGGAGAAAGATTCAATATTAGAGTATAAATCAGTAAAGCAGCACACCTAAGATTACCATGGAACAGAACCTACACTTTTATGGAAAATTTATAGGATCTGTTCGATGCTAAATATAAGTGTAGATTCTGTTCCATTCTAAACCAGGATCAACGAAAAAGAGGATGAAGGTTGATCCTCTCTGACTTGCAATTGGATTCGCGAAAAAGGACCTTGCGGACTGAAATAGCCAGTGTCGTGTCAAAAACACGGTGGAGGCCACGGTGGATGGTCTGGCGGAGGATAAGGGCGGCGAATTAGCGAGGGAGGGAAGAGAGATCACGAACGGAGTTAAGGGGAAAGGACCTCGAAGGTAGCTAACGGCAATAAGAGAGTTTTCAAGGAAGCCGGGCCGGCTGGTAGTCCGGACACGGCCGTCTAGCATCAAAGGGACCGTCTCCGATTGCGCATGCAAAATGCATCACGCATACGGAGGAGTTTCGCGCTGCGATATACGGATACCACCGTCGTATAATTGTCCTTGTCACGCAATCGTCGCGACGTACGACGATTCCGCGACACGAAGTACCTACCGTCGACGACGGACCTCTACGTCGCCACGACGAATGAATGAAATTACGTGGAAATTATGCTTGGCTATCTGCGAATCTGCTGGTGTCGTGATACTCTCTCGTTCCCGGGAATCTATTCTTCTTTAACTAAACTGTCGATTGTACCCTAACTTCAGCTATGATCCAAGTTCATTTGAATGCCACCGAGCATGACGTTCGGGCAACCATTTTATTTCATCTATTTTTGATCTTCCAACTAATTTCTAGAAGCCCTTGAACAACCGGTAACTGTGAATTTCAGGCGTTTATCACAAAAACAACGAAATAAACAATAACGGAATGGTAAGAGGAACTTGAAAAAATCGTATATTTGTTCGCGACGGTCTCCCGATTCCAACGATACCAAACACGATACAGTTTGGACCGTATTTACTCCTTTAATCCACGATAAAGTGAAACCTCTGCTATCCGAACGGGCCAGAGCGACCTCATAATAATAAAACAGCTATTTAACTACAGTGTTACATTACATCTTTACTGATTTGTACAGCGAATCGTGTTGTACATGGAACGCTTCGGATCAAACTATTTATTATCATCTAATTAATTATTACAGTGACTCCCACTAATATTCGGACACTCTTAAAAACACCATAACCTTTTTAATATTGGAATAGACCTGAAATTTCTGGAAAAGTTAGAACAATTGGTTTGCTACACAACGTGACAAAATTTTTTGATAAAAAACTGCAAGTTATCGGAATTGCAGAGGAAATACTAAAAGTTGTGTTTTTTAACTTTTTTATGTGGGCTTGTATGGAAAATTTAGAACACACGTTTCGTGGATATGTAGCAATTAAACATATTCTGAAAATTTCATCAAAATCGGTCGACGTTGTAATGAGCTACAAATATTTAAAGATGGGAAAAATTGCAGTTCTTCATGATTTTCGGCCTCCAATTGCAGTAATTCCAAGGATTCTTACTTCTTTCAATGCCTGTCGTTTTATCCCGCATCAACCGATTTCTATAAAACTTTCACAGTGCATATAATTGACACAGATCTACAAAACGTATTTTTTTGAAATTTCAATATAGGCCCGCATAAAAAAGTTGTAAAATGTAACTTTCAGTATTTTCTGTAAAATTCCGACTAAATGCAATTTTTGAAAAAATTTCCTTTCACATCCTGCAGTAAACTAATTGTTCTAGCTTCCAAAAAAAGTTCAAATCGCATAGTCCAATATCAAAAAAAGTTATGGTGATTTTAAGAGTGTACGAATATTAGTGGGCGTCACTGTATCATCGGTTCGGATAATCGAGGGCGTACTAAATCGTGCATGAAACGAGCAATGATGCTACAAATTGCGTCGTGTTTGGACTCGTTCTAATCAGAAAAGTATCGCGAACATACAGGGTGGTCCGTTTAAGTAAGAACACAGAAAACTTTAATTTTCGAGGATCAAGGTCATTTCAAGGTCATGTCATTATACATATCTGAATGTATTTTTCCATCAGTTACACGATGCAATAAGAAAAAAATGTAGTTATGTACCAAAAAACATCGATGACCTTGACAACTCCGAAAAAAATTAATAATAAAACTCGGAAAAAAATATTCGAGCCAGATATTTGGTCCATTGACACCGTGCACATTACGTAACAAATATTTTCTGCATCACAATAACCTGAAGAGATTTTTAGGTGTTCTTACTTAAACGGACCACCCTGTATAATAATAATTAATAATAATATTAATAATAATAATTAATAATAAAATAATAATAATATATAAGTAAATACACTTCGAATTACGACGTGTTTGGGCTCGTTTTAATCAGAAAAATATCACGGACACGCCAATCGCGTCAGGACCGTGTAATTCTAGTGAAGACCGAGCATAATAGCTGTGAGGGGTAAGAATTTCTGCATTTTCTTTCCAAAGCAGTTTGATTAAATCATTGAACTTGGGTATGGGGTGGGGGTGTAGATGGCGTCGGAATATTGATTGAGTGTCGTCATGAGAGCAAAACGTCTTTCCCTCTGGTTTCCCCGTCCTTTTTTTCCCGAGCACCCCCGCAGCAACCCCGCCTCCGTGAGAACACGAGGTGGCGACAGCTTGTCTGAGGCCATCGCGACAGGATTACTTCGTATGCATCGCGGTCGCGACGATGTAATGCGATTGTAACTATGCAAGTGCAACGGCACCTATCTCCTGACACCTTTTTTTTTGCCATGGTTCCACTTGTTTCTTGGTCTCCATCGAACGTGTCCCGCGCCGATTTGACACGTGTTTCCAGCGGAACGTCCTCGTTTCCCGACAAATGTCCTAAGACAATGCTGATCTCAGCGAAGTTCAAAAACGGATGAAACAAATGATCCCGATGAGAATGAGTCCAAACACGATGTAATTCGAAGCGTATTTAGTAGAGCCTCGATTATCCGAACCGATAGCGTGTATCCAAAGCCATTTTCTTATTCGAGATATTTTCCTGATTAGAATAAGTCCAAACACAACGCAGTTCGAAGCGTAATTGCTCGTTTAATCCACGACTTAGTACACCCTCGATTATCCGAACCGATGATAATAATTAGATGACAATAAACAGTCCGATCTACAGTGTTCCATGTACAGGTTGTCACAAAATTATATGTCGTGGACACCATAGCGCGATTCTACATCCCCGATTTAGCCGAAAATGACGTAAGAAGCCCCCCGTAAAATTGACCTCGAACGTGAAAAACAAGGTAAAAAAACCAATAATTTTTTGCAAGGATTAAGATTTTTTAAATTTTTATACAAAAATTTTCTTTTAAAATCTACACTCTTAAATATTAAAAGAAAATTTTGGTATAAAAATTTCAAAAATCTTAATCCTTTAAAAAAATGTTGGTTTTTTAACCTCAGTTTTCACGTTCAAGGTCAATTTTTCGGGGGGTTTTATACGTCATTTTCGACTAAATCGGGGATGTAGAATCGCGCTATGGTGTCCACGACATATAATTTTGTGACACCCTGTACAACACGACTCACTGTACAAATCAGTAAAGATGTAATCTAACACTGTGGATAAATAACCGTTTTATTATCCTCAGGTTGCTCTGACGCGTTCGGATAGCAGAGGTTCGACTTTATGGTGGATTAAACGCGTAAATACGGTCCAAACCGTATCGTGTTTGGTATCGCTGGAATCGGGAGACCGTCGCGAACAAGTGCACAGTGTTTTCAAGTTCCTCTCACCTTTTCGTTATCGTTTATTTCATCATTTTCGTCATAAAGGCACAAAGTCCACAGCTACCAGACTTCGCGAGATGAAAATCACAAGGTTCCGGGCACGGTCAGCGGAATGACTGCTGCCTAGTTGGATTCGCGACAATATGGCCGGTCCACTGGGGGATTCAGAAAAATCCTGCAAAATTTCCCCGGACCCAATCAACCCCTGTTTTACGATACAATTTGCAGAACGACATCTCGGCCGATCGATAGAGGGTTTTAAAAATCTGCGATTCATACGCGACCGTGCGCCATGAAATAAAACGGGGGCGGGCTTTTAATAAAAAGATGAAATTAAAATTCTTTTCCCCTGGCTCGGGCGGTCGGTTCTTTTAAATAGAAATGGCTCGGAGGGAAAGTAATTTCGTCAGTACAGCATAAAGATGGTGGAGATGCCACCGGGATTGGAAGTTCTTGTGTGTTCGCTGAATTATCTCCGACCTAAGATAAATATGGTAGCGTGTATTACAGCCGAGATATCAACCTACGGGATTCCGGATAATAACGGTAAACGTTGTAAAAGTAACGTGTCTACACTGAGAAAAAAATCCTGTCGAAACAAAAAAAGTATATGTTGATTCAATAAGATGTACTATTGAATAGTGCCAACATCATATGAAGTTATTTTAATATTTAATACTATAGAATTTCAATAGCAAAACTCATTTCCGCCAATCATATAAGCCAGTAGGTTGACCATCAATGTTTTCAAAAAAATAAGATATGGCCTCGAACCAATTCCAGTATAAATCAATACATTTCTAAAATTTTTTTAACAACATATCTGATTGAAGGAAAAAAAGAAATATTACGAATAATAATATACGGTATTGAATCAAATACTATTTTCAATCATTTCATGATAGACGATTCAAATACATCACGATTTGCTTCTAAATTTCATACTATTGAAAAGAATACATTGACATTCATCGAAGTAAAAAATTACAATAACACGCGTGTTATTGAAGTAACTACTCTTTTTCCTCAGTGTAGAAATTGCGCAAGGTACTCGGGACAGAAAAGTTAGCCGCGGATACCTCAGTATTGCAAAATGCAATATGCAAAACGGTCTCATCTTCCCCGGGACTGGCTCTCCAGTTTCGTTATTAAGACGCGACAGTTTACCTCGCACAAAACGCGTACCGCCCGTTCGCTTTTAAAAGCCATTCGGAAAAATCGTGGAACGAACGTGCATGCATGTACGGTGTACGCACCCGGCTAATGCGCCCGAGATATTAGTATACCGGCTCGCATAAAAGTTGCAGTGCCACCGGAAGCGCACGGTAATGCCTGAGAAACTGATATAGCATTCCCTTTCTAATAGTTACGCGGGCTTAGCGACAAGCCTGCGCACTGGTATGGACAGAATTTCGTTATTCTATCGGCGATTAATGCGAATAGAAATTTTTCACGCGTTTCGTATACATATTAAATTAGATGTCAAATGGTGTGGATCTCTGGTACACATCGCGTGCATTAATCTGGCTGAGCTGTCGAGAATGTTGTCAAACGGAATCACAGTAATGTCTTCTTCAGGTGTGCAATGTTTACTTAACCTTGCGGAATGCTTTTGTTTATGATTATTTTTTTATGAAACGTTTATCTACGTATCCGCGATATTTTGCTGATTAAAATGAGTCCAAACACGATGCAATTCGAAGCATAATTGCACGTTTAATCGACGATTTAGTACGCCCTCGATTATCCGAACCGATGGTAATAATTAGATGATAATAAACAGTTCGATCTGAAGCGTTCCATGTACGACACGAATCACTGTACAAATCAGTAAAGGTAATTATACAGAAAAAATCGGCCCACTCCGATTTTGATAAAGTTTAAATATGTTACAGATATTGACATTTTGAACAACTTTTTCCTTTTCCAATATAGGGGGGTCGCTTTTAGTTTTCGAGATATTTGCAGAAAAATGTTTACGAAAAATTCGATACAGCATTCGCGATAGTTTTTTGCAAATATCTCGAAAACTAAAAGCGACCGCCCTATATTGGAAAAGGAAAAAGCTGTTCAGAATGTGTTGCTGCATAACATATTTAAATTTCATCAAAATCGGAGTGGGCCGACCTTTTCTGTATAATTACCTCGGTAAATATGTAATCTAACACTGTAGATAAATAGCTGTTTTATTATCGTCAGGTTGCTCTGACGCGTTCGGATAGCAGAGGCTCCACATTATGGTGGACTAAACGCGTAAATACGATCGTGTTGGGTATCGTTGGAATCGGGACACTGTCGCGAACAAATATACAGTGTTTTCAAGTTCCTCTTACCTTTCCACTATTGTTTATTTTACCATTTTTCTCGTAAGTTACACAAGAACGGGATTCTGAAGCAAAACGGCGGTTGCGGAAGGACTAATAACGCTAGCGAAGCAATCGGGAAGTTAACAAATACCTCATTAAATAAAACAAACGAGCAATAAACGCGTCGTCGTATTTCCAGCGACGCGTGTGCGTAAACATTGTAACGTTAATTTCGGATCAGCGTGCGTCAGAATTGAAAAAAGCTACGTGGCGGTGAATATCAGCCGCACTAATAGACGGCTCGAATAACGTGTAATAAAAAGAATAAAACTACGGTAGAGAGAGCGAGAGCAAGAGAGAGGGAGGGGGGGGGGGGGTGCAGGATATCCATTACGAACCGAAACGCGATTTACCGAAAGCCCGACCAAGTGCATTTAATGCAAACGTTTCCAGCGAACTAAAGCGAGAGAGAGAGAGAGAGAGAGATGGAAATGTTGTGAGTGGAACAAAGAGAGAAAAAGAGAGAGAGAGGGGCTCATCGAATCCGCACGCGTGATTATGCGCCGGCATGTAATACAGTAATGCATGAATGCTCGCAACAATATTCGTAAATTTAAATCACTCGGCGATTCTCACCCGCATAAATGCTCGCCGACGCAGCTGCACCACCACCACGACTCTATTTCTTCTCCATAACACAATTTGTCCCTATTTCCATTTACTCTGTTTCCGGATTTTCCAACGCGAGCTAACTCCCCCGTTCCTCCATTTTGTTTCTTCCGATCCTCTCTCCGTTCTCTATCTCTTTCAACCAATTTGAACTCCATTATAATTTTTCCTCCATTCCCGCGGTATTAAGCCTTAGCACTCGATTGGCGACTCCGAGGCGCCATTAAAAATTGCTGCACATGTAGGTGTCTAATCAATTACTGAACATTCAACTATTTCGTAAGGTATTATATCAGTTTCATGTCCACCAAATTTAAAAAACACTCATAAAAAACGGAAATATTTTAAGTCCGAAGAAATGTCTGATTTTCCGGTGAAAATAGCTCCGAGTGCGAAGGGTTAACCTTCGTATGTCGACGGCTGGGTCTGCGGTGACCCACGACGTGCGTTCCCGACCAGGTTTGTGTCGATGACTGTATATAGTCATCGAATGGAATCGAAACTATTGGATTGGCAGGAATGTAATTTCGGTATTTTAAGCAGAAATAAAAAATCGAATTTCTTTATTCAAACGATGAACGTTAATCAACACAATATTATTTTCTTATTTATTCTTTTTGGCAAAACGTCGACGTACGAAAGTTGAATACAAAAGTTCAACAATAATAAATAGAAATAAGAAATAGTAAACAGATCACTTTTGGAATTATGTAAATCACTTCTGTTTAAATAAAGAGTTTAGTTATCATTTGCAAATTACAATCACACGTTTATTTATTATTTAAAATAAGATTTGCCCAACGCTGCCGATGGGTCACGCTAGACCCAGGTGCCGGCGACCACGTCGCGCGAGGATTAAACTGTAATTAATCGTAATTATTTTATCCCTCGGTTTCAACATCGTACAAACCGGTGTGCCGGCCATTTTGTATCTCCGCGAGCGTAACACGAGATTAGGCGTGCGGCCTTCCCGTAAACAAATTAAATTAGATTAAAATTAAACATTCGTCCACCCCCGATCGTAAATTCCGGAAGCGGGGGAGTCGGGGGTGCAGCAGCATCAACGCGAACTATGCGCGTGTTACGAGAGAGCGAAAGAGAGAGAGAGAGAGAGAGAGGGGGGTCCGAAAGGAGAAAGGGGCGTGCACAGTCGTGTAAACCTAATTGCCATTTGCATAAATTCGATTAGACGCAGATCCCGGGTTATTAGCAGTCATGAAAGTAAAACGTTGCAAAATAGGGCGCATGAATAATAAACTCCTCGGGGGAGATTTGGGATATACGTTGGACGCCGTAAACGCGGGGGATGAAACCGTTCGAAAGAACGACGGGGGCTGCGGATCTCCCTATGGACCACAATGTTGCAAATCCAACTAGGCAGAACTCATTTCGCTGACCGTGCCCGAAATCTTCTAATTTTTAACCGACTTCGAACAAGGAGGAGGTTACTCAATTCGATCTGTATGTGCCTTTTTTTCGCTTTTTTTTCTATGTATGTTCACCGATTACGCCGAGATGGATGGACCAATCGGAACGAAACCTTTCGCATCTTGTAGAGTACGTTACCGGGATGGTCCCGTGCAAAAAAAATTTTACATTTCTTTATTAATTACGATTTTATTTGCGAATATGTAGGGTGGTGATATCGTCGTGAACTCCGCTGAATGTTAGACATTAGAAACAGTAACGACGCGACGTCGAAATAAAAAAAAAAAACAACAAAAAAAAAATTAAACCGACTTCAAAAAAACGCACTACAAAGTATAAAATAATTGCCATTTTATATATGTGAATACACACGAATTTAAATACAATACAATCTTTTCGGAGGCGGCGCAAAATTGAAAATTTTCGACACTGGAAATTACGAAAATTTTACATTTCTTTATTAATTACGATTTTATAGTGATTAATTGTTGTACATGGAACGCTTTAGATCAAACTGCTTATCATCTAAGTACACTTTCCAACAAATTTCAATTTTTTTTTATGATTTCAATATACTGTTGGGTCCTTCTTATAGAGTTTTTTTGCGCTGATTCCGAATCTGTCCTTAATTTTTCTCCTATACGCACAGTTTTTGAAAAACATGGCTTTGAAAAAGAAAACATATTTTTCAACTTTAAACAAATATTGCGATGTTATTATCAAAGATATTGAATTGTTCTTTACAGCAAAAGATTCTGTACAACTTTCCCGAATACAGTGATATCCAATATTAATACATTATGATTGTTTTAAGTTGAAAAATATGTTTTTTTCTCAAAGCCATGTTTTTCAAAAACTGTGCGTATAGAAGAAAAATTAAGGACAGATTCGGAATCAGCGCAAAAAACTCTATAAGAAGGACCCAAGAGTATATTGAAATCAAATTTGGTGTTGGACAGTGTTATTATCATCAGTTCGGATAATCGAGGGCGTATCAAATCGTGGATTAAACGAGCAATTATGCTCCGAATTGCATCATGTTTGGACTCATTCCAATCAGGAAAGCATCGCGAATATGACAAATGTCTTTGGCTATACGCTACCGGTTCGGATAATCGAGGTTCTACTAAATACATTTCGAATTACGTCGTGTTTGGGCTCGTTTTAATCAGGAAAGCATCGCGAATATGACAAATGTCTTTGGCTATACGCTACCGGTTCGGATAATCGAGGTTCTACTAAATACATTTCGAATTACGTCGTGTTTGGGCTCGTTTTAATCAGAAAAATGTCACGAGAATTAATAGCTGCTGTGAAATGTTTATCGACACATATTGTTGTGAAGTAACAACCGTAGGTATTCAATAATTTTTCAAGACCAAAATGACGATGGAAAATTCTTCGAACTGAAATCTCATCGGTACGGAAACAGTCGGTTAATTTATTCCCCGACTCAATATTTGCAGTGCGGAGATTAGCACAGCGGTTCAGTTAATAAAACAGTCGTAAAATCCGCAGAAGATTTCCCGTCGAGTATGACGCGAAGTTAGGGTGGTATCGTTTCCAGGAGATACGAAGGGCACCGTGTGTAATCTGTGCAAATAAAATCTCGGGGTTCCCCGACGCATATTCATTACTCACCGGCAAGGACACCAGCCATGTAGACAGCCGCGATCCTGAGGCTTCCGTGAACCATTTCCAGTGGAAGTCCCACGATCACCTGCACTCCCAGGTTGAACAGCAGGTGAAGCCACCTGAAACGCAAGCATAGGGTATTCCCCTGTTTTCAGTACGCCCACGCTTTGTGCAAACGAACGACGTCCGTGACCAACTCGCCCGGTTCATTAAAAGCCACGATGCAAAAGAATTTGTATAATAACAGGAGAGTATCTCGATTTCGCTCCTGGTCGCGTTTGTTAGCTCTGGAAAACCAGTCGGGCATCCCACCTTCGCGTCCTTATCGAACGGGGCTGCGCTCTGTTTGAATTTCCCGCCACAGACACGACAGCAATTAATTCGGACGTTTTGAAACGACGGAAGAATTTGCTTGAATTTTCTTTTAAGATTTTTATTTGTTTCAATTGTTAGGTAATAATAGTCAAGTTTATTTGTTTTGACATTTATTCATGTTGTACATGTAATTTTTGGAGGCTTTTAACCCTTTGCACTCGGAGTTATTTATCTGGAAAATTAATTGATAATAAAATTAATTGATTTTTGAAATTTTATGGATATGAAATGGGTATAATAGCTCGTACAATACCTAAATGTTTAGTAATTGATTAAATACCGATATATTTAATGATGGAAACAATATTCTGAATAATGGCACAGCAATTTTGTAGTGGTGCCTCAGAGGGGACAACCGAGTGCAAAGGGTTAAACATTAATTC
This sequence comes from Lasioglossum oenotherae, assembly GCA_028455765.1. Lineage (NCBI taxonomy): Eukaryota > Metazoa > Arthropoda > Insecta > Hymenoptera > Halictidae > Lasioglossum > Lasioglossum oenotherae. Next base: position 9,330,424 of record CM052295.1, read on the forward strand.
ATAACATTATCGTTGAACATTTATTGCCTGAGAATTTCGACGTTAGGGCAATTTGTTAAGGTTCGTTTACTTGTGTTTCAATTGTTAGGTAATAATAGTCAAGTTTATTTGTTTTGGGATTCATTAATGTTGTCCATGTAATTTTTCGGGCTTTTAAACATTAATTTATAACATTATTGTTGAACATTTATTGCCTGAGAATTTCGGTCAATTTTTTTAAGTTTCGTTTGAAGAATTCGCAAAATAAAAGGCAAAGTGAGACAGCCGGCGCTGTGTTGTATTAATTAGATTGTTGCTTAACTTTTGACAGCGAGCGTACCGGCCAGACAAAGCGGAATAATGGCCGTAGACGAGAGCAAAGAGATTTCTCTAATTTTCATTATTGCATAGAATATGTATGGAGTTTCGTGCTAAACCGAATGAAAATTAAAATTATCACCCTGCCCCGTTCTCACATTATTATGATTCCTATAATTATTCATCCTTTATGCGTTCCTCTTTTTTTTCCTTTTTTGTACCGTTCCCGTATATCTATACATCGTGGCTGTTGCGTGACTGAAAGTTTTCCATTACGTTCCATTCTCAGTCGGTTTATCTGAACCCCCGGATCTAATTACCAACAGAAATTATAATGTTCTTATGATTAGTCAGCGAATCTTTACTGCTGCTAATTATCGTCGTCGTACATTATCCGCCATAGCGAAACCCTATGAGAGCCGTTTCTGAGTTAAATTCTCTTTGCAGTCGCGGAAAAGAATTTTAAAACCCTATTCCACATTCTTCTAAATATTATTACACAATATCCAGTCCTCTAATAATGCATTAAATATCACTAGATTAATTTTTATGTAAATTCTTGTTTAATGGCTCCATAGAGTTTTCAATTTATTTTATATTCATTTAGTTTCACATTTTGTGTTTTTTAAAATTTATTTTATATTCACTGAGAGTTTCACATTTTGTGTTTTTTCAATTTATTTTATATTCATTTAGAGTTTCACATTTTACGTGTTTTTCCAATTTATTTTATATTCATTTAGAGTTTCACATTTTATGTGTTTTTTCAATTAATTTTATATTCATTTAGTTTCACGTTTGATGTGTGTGTGTGTTTGCTGTTCATTAAATTATGATCATGGTGAAACACAGTTCCTCGCGATCTCTATCGTTTTAAAACATGAGTCGCAGCGCCAAGGAGCCGCGATTAGGCTAACGCGGAGTCGTCCCAATGGAATTCCAACGGTTCTCTTCGGACGCGTTCGTCGCATAGAAAAGGTAAAATAAGGAAAAATAAGGAAAGTCGGGGAGCAACCGGGACACTTAAGCGAGACATTCATTAATAAATTATGTGTCACGCAAATCAAGAATTTCTTAAACAATTTTAATAAATTAGATATATTGCGTATATTTTTATGCTGGAATTCCATTAATTTCCCCATCGGTTTAAGTGTCACCTAACAGCACAATTTTCATCCCAAACGCAAAATAGTCCGACGATCAACAAAAATTAATAACACTGCCCAAACAATTTTAATATGAAAATTAAAAACAATACATTCAATACATACATTTTTTCTTGCATTGTATGTATTAATTTACCCATCGGTTTAAGTGTCACCTAACAGCACAATTTTCATTCTAAACACAAAATAGTCCGATAATCAACAAAAATTAATAACAGTGCCCAAACAATTTTAATATGAAAATTAAAAATAATACATATATTTTTATTTTAATTGTATTAATTTTCCCATCGGTTTAAGTGTCACCTAACAGCACAATTTTCATTCTAAACACAAAATAGTCCGATAATCAACAAAAATTAATAACAGTGCCCAAACAATTTTAATATGAAAATTAAAAATAATACATATATTTTTATTTTAATTGTATTAATTTTCCCATCGGTTTAAGTGTCATCTAACAGCACAATTTTCATCCCAAACGCAAAATAGTCCGACGATCAACAAAAATTAATAACACTGCCCAAACAATTTTAATATGAAAATTAAAAACAATACATTCAATACATACATTTTTTCTTGCATTGTATGTATTAATTTACCCATCGGTTTGAGTGTCATCTAACAGCACAATTTTCATTCCATACACAAAATAGTCCGATAATCAACAAAAATTAATTGACACTGCCCAAACAATTTTAATATGAAAATTAAAAACAATACATACATTTTTTCTTGGATTGTATTAATTTTTCCATCGCTTCAAGTGTCACCTAACAGCACAATTGCCATCCGAAACGCAGAAAAGTTCGTCGATCAACAAACAAAAACGAGTTTCCAAACCAGGCCAAACCCAAACCTGCTGTCACGTGCATCGAGTGACAGTTTACGCGCTACCACACCGGATCGAAAAAGCAATCCAGATCGGCAGAATGGCGGAGTGTACAGGTCGGAAACGGGGAACGATAGAAAAGTGGCCGCGTGAAAGGAATCTTAGCCGCCCGTAGAGGGTTTCCGCGCCGTCGAGCGCGACAGATAAGCGTGCGCGCGCGAACGCGATCATCTTCGCTTCCGCGAGGAAACTTTTCCCGGGGCTTCGGCCAGATAAAATTCATAATTGCTTTAATTCCTGTGGCGATAGCCGAATTTGCCAGTGAGAGAACCCGACGTCGTTCTTTCAAACACGGTACCTCGCCTTTTATCTTTTCACAGTGGTTTTCCGCGAGCTCTTCCCACCTCCGGTTTGATTTGTGTCCGACGAACTCGCGCTCGCAGTCTCGTAAAAACTCTCGGTCACCGAGATTAATCATCTGTTTCTCCCCGGGGAACTTACGCGGTGAACTACTTTGCCATTTGGCACCGTCTTCCCGAAGAATTCGCGAAATTATCCAGTTTCCGGACGATTTTCCTCGGGACTTGTATCGGCGAGATCATGGAGTTTCGATGATAACTTTTTGGTTTTTGAGAATTTTTAAATGGGACCTTTACCAGTTTATGCCTGACGTTTTTACGAGTAAAACGATACCCCACACGATGCGGTTTGAGTCATATTTGTTTGTGTAATCCTTGATATAGTGGAGCCTCTTTTATCCGAACTGATCTAGCAGATGTGAGTATGAAGATAATAGAATAGTTCTTTAGATTTAAAGAAGAATTATGAGGTATATGGATCGCTAATTAAATTGAACTGTTTAAATGGATATTAAAATTCCATCAGTTCGGATAATCGAGATTCTACTAGAATCTGACTGAATGACGTCGTGTTTGAACTCATTTTAATCAGAAAAATCTCAGGCACATGTTGGTAAACGTTCCGTAAAGAAAAACCTGAATAAAATGAATTTTGTAATTTGTATAAACATCTGGAAGAACTTTGAGAGGTTCAGGAGGTTTAAGAAATGGTAAAATAATGTAGAAAAAAGATGTTAAAAATACATTTTGGATTTTACGCGGTCACTGAGCCGGTTTAAAACGTGATGCGACGCAAAATGGCGGGAAACAGGAGAACTTCGAGAACAGCCGATCGCAGAGTGTGTTCGGTGCGTCGACCGCATTGCAACTAGACGCGACGGTGCTCAGACTCGTCGAGGATGCAAATTGTGCGCTTAATAGGCTCACGTTTTGCTCGAGCGATTCAGCTTGCATGTCAGCCGAGTCGGCCCCCGGTTTCTGGAATTCCGTCCTCGCCGCAGCTTTTTCTTCTGCTTTCCCTGGCTAGGGGGGAACTCGCGGAGAAAGCTGTCGATATCCGCTAAAATTTCGAGTCCTAACAAGAAATTACTCCGCATAATTAAATAAACACTTTCGCACCTTCTGCGGTCCTGTGGAATATTCTTCAGGGTTTCCTGCACCTTTCTCTTGCATAATCGTCGGATAGATAAATTGTTTTTATTATAAAAATAAAATGTCGGAAGAATAAAAATTGTCTTTATCTATTTGAAAAAGTGCAAATTCAAATAATTCTTTCTATCCATTTGAAAATGTGTAAATTCATGTAATTGTTTTTAGCCATTTAAAAATGTGTAAATTCAAGTAATTGTTTTTATCCATTTAAAAATGTGTAAATTCAAGTAATTGTTTTTATCCATGTGAAAATGTGTAAACTCAAGTAATTGTTTTTATCCATTTGAAAATGTGTAAATTCAAGTAATTGTATTCATCCATTTGAAAATGTGTAAATTCAAGTAATTGTTTTTATCCATTTGAAAATGTGTAAATTCAAGTAATTCTTTTTAACCATTTGAAAATGTGTAAATTCAAGTAATTGTTTTTATCCATTTGAAAATGTGTAAATTCAAGTAATTGTTTTTAGCCATTTAAAAATGTGTAAATTCAAGTAATTGTTTTTATCCATTTGAAAATGTGTAAATTCAAGTAATTGTTTTTATCCATTTGAAAATGTGTAAATTCAAGTAATTGTATTCATCCATTTGAAAATGTGTAAATTCAAATAATTCTTTTTATCCATTTGAAAACGTGTAAATTCGAATAATTCTTTATATCCACTTGAAAATGTGTAAATTCAAATAATTAAATCGCGAGCGCGCGTCCCCATAAAAGTCACTGAAAGTCGCACAGCAATTTATACAATAATACAGAACTTGTTAATTAAGTAAGGTAAGACATTATGAACAACGCAATAAAACAACAAGAAAGATGATTAAATTCCTAGTCAGTTTCTGTAGCGCGCACTTAAACCAAACAATTTCAATGTCGCAGAAAGATGGACACTATCGACAGCAACTCGACTTTGCACGCGCAATTCGTCTCGCGCCGTGAACCGAGATTAGGTTAGAAGCGTAAACGAACGAGAAAATAAAGAGGACGGGAATAAAGTTTATTCACGTCGCGAATATTTCGGGAGGGAGCCGGCGAGACGTATTCGAGTCCCCGTCTGGGGACAATTTGCAAATGCGAAAGACGGAAAGGGGTGGAGGGGAGGGGGAAGGTGCGCGAGAATCGATTCGCGGGAGTGTGTAATTCTCGAAATGGATCGTCGCAAAAAATGGAGTCTCCTGGAGGCACTTCCGCTTCGAGGACGTTGGTAGGGAAAAACGATAAGATAGAGGGAATGTCTCCTGGCCCCCCCTTAGCGTCGCGCTTAACGTCTCCCGTATCCATGGAGGGCCGACAATCCAGTGTAATTCGTCCGCGAAGACAACGTTGAAGGACTAGCCTAATTGCTGCTCAATTAACCGACAACTGTCTGAACCTCCCTTCCCCCCTTTGCGTCTCTCTGTGCTCGTATGGCGGGGGATTCGAATTTCCCGCCAGAGCGCGCGAACTTTGAAAAGTAATATTGCATGCCAACAATTGAATGAGTCACGGTCCTTTTTAATGTTAATTTGAAGAATTAATTTACTACAAATATTTTTATATAAATATAGCAATATTTACAAAATGTCTCGTCAGTACAAGTTTCAATAAATTAAAGGTAAACATACAACCTCCTCCATTGGAATTTAAATAAATTCTCGAATCTCGATGTTTAATAAAATATTGCCCTCCCAAGGAAACATATTCGCGATTTCAAGGATCGGATAAATACAAAAATGTATAATACGAAAATAAATATAATTCAGAGCTCGTTCTCCAAAAATTCGAGACACCATGATCAGATGGTCCTCTCTCGCATAAAACGTCGCGATAACAACGATAAAAACCAGCCCGAGAATCACGAGACATTTTTCGCATTAATAACCAGAATCGTTTGATAACGTTTCTAAAGGGAGAACCGGCCAGGGGGTTGCTGATAAGGGATACTCGATGGCGTATAGGTACTGTGAACCTACCTTTTTACGTTACTGCAAAATTATGCGCAATGGATAGACTGTGTCTTGTCGCTGCTCTTATCGAGCCCCCGATGCTCCACCAATAAAATAATCGCGGCCATCTTGAAACGGAACTGTTCAAAAATTATATTCGAACAAAATGTTCACCCATTATAATATACAGGGTGATTTACGCGATTGTGTCAATCGGTTTCTCCTAGCTTAGGGCATAGCGGTCATATGAAGGTCATTGACATTTTTTCAAAATATCTTGTTAGCTGTGAATTTTTGGTCACATGCTGCCATTACTTTTTTATGTGCAATAACAAGAAGAATCGATGTGTATAAAAAAAATGTAGGTGTCCATTTTAAAAAATGTCAAAGACCTTCACGTGACCCGCCTCCAGTTAGGGAGAAACGATCGCTACCATCTTGTAGTCCTTCCTTTTTTCCTAACTTTAATCGTAACAAAGAGATATAGCTTGTTACAATTGTATGAGTCGCTCTCTGTATAATAATAATAATTTTAATGTGGAATTCTGCACGTTCGAAACTGAACTGTGAAACAAAATAAACCGAGGTAGAACTGGGGAAGTATCGAGGATCAGTCGAACTGAAAATTTCGCGAACAAGCGTCGGAATACTTTTGACAGTAGAAAGTTGCAGCGCTGGTGCGCGCGTATGTGTGTGAGCACGCGAGCGCACGCGGGCTTTCCGGAAGAAAAGAGCTAACCGGGCTGAAAGGAGCCGGGCAAACGGAACTATTTCCGTTTCCATTAGTTCGGATTACAGCCCCGAAATGTTTAACGCGATTCGAGAGTTGTTCGGAAAATTGTTTTCGAAACGTTTCACGGTTCCGCGGGAAACACGAGGCGCTTTCTCGCTGCTCCGGTGAACTTGGATTTGCCTTGCAACGTGCCTCGAATGGACGGAATTGTTTATGGGCGCACAATCCAGAGTGGATCTCCCTTGGCGGAAGCCGGCTTTTGATCTTTTTGTTTGCGATAACACCTTCAATTCTACGCCCACCACATGGAATAATTAATTCTATTTAATTTCCCCACTCTACGCCGCCGCATCATCCCCCTCTCTCGGTTCGGACGTTGTTTGATTGAGCCCCCGCCTGAAATTACGCCCGCAAGGAACGCGAAATTCCTATTTAGATGAACATCGCTCGCGCCGCTGATATATTTAATGCTGTTTTTTCAGCGGGCGAATCCGACCGACGCTAATTGTTTCCGCTCTTGCGAATTTTGACGGACACTCCAAATTTGAACTTCAATTTTCCAGGATTTCCCGAGAAACAGAAATCGTCTGGGTTGAATGCCTGTGGAAAAATTCATAAATACTTTGCGTTGTTTTTTCTGTAACCTTGTGTCGACCTTGAGTCCTCCATTTTCGAATTTTTTAATTTCTCAGATCTGAACGGATCTGAAAGATTTTCTAAATATTTGTTGCGGTCCCTACTTCAATTATTATTGATACTAGGAGATTTTTATAAATATTTTGTATTGTTTTTCTGTAACCTTGTCTCGACCTTGAGTCCTCCATCTCCGAATTTTTTAATTTCTCTGAAAGCATCTGAAAAAATTCGGAGATTACTGTTGCGGTGCCTAAATGAATTATTGATGCTTGGAGATTTTTGTAAATATTTTGTATTGTTTTTCTGTAACCTTGTCTCGACCTTGAGACCTGCATTTTCGAATTTTTTAATTTCTGAACTCTGAAAGGATCTAACATGAAAGGATCTGGAGAAATTCGGAGATAATTGTTGCGGTGCCTAATTGAATTATTGATGCCTGGAGATATTTATAAATATTTTGTATTGTTGTTCTGTAACCTTGCCTCGACCTTGAGACCTGCATTTTCGAATTTTTTAATTTCTGAACTCTGAAAGTATCTAACATGAAAGGATCTGGAGAAATTCGGAGATAATTGTGGCGGTGCCTAGTTCAATTATTGATACTCGGAACGCATTCAGCGGCTTTCGAAAAGAATTCCAGCCCGACGCCAAAGGACGTCATCGGTCCTCCGCGCGTCCCGTGGGTTCGCCGGGAGCAAGGGCGCCGTGAGAAAGGTGCAAGTCGAGAAAAATCGAGACAATCGCGGTAATTGCAGGAAGTGAACGCGGCACACGGTCGGGTCAGACAATGGTATCGCAGCGTTCGCGAAAATAGGAGAGCCCGGTATGCCGGTGCGGTACGGTATCCTCGAAAAGATGTTTCCGTGCCACGTCCGCGAACAGGAACGGAACGAGTAGCGAGCTGTGTGGGTGGCGAAACGTCCGAGGAACGTTCCTCGTACAACGGAATTAGCGCCAAGATCGGATCATCGTCCGCCATCCAATCACAACGGCGAAGTCGGTCGCAATTCCGGGAAAGTGGAAACGCGACATCGACTTCGAGCGTCACTCATTCCGCCAATTCACTCGTTCACTCGTATCGTCTTCGCCATACACTCATTCACTCAAATCATAACAATCTTTTAACTTTTGATCAACCTAAAAATTGTACAGGGTGTATAAAATGTAATGGTCATCCGTCGTAGCGGTGAATCTACACCTCTGGATCGGTGGACATTTGTAAAAGAAACTGGGACGGATGACCATTTCTTTTTATACAGCCTGTACATTCAATATTAATTTCGAAATTTCAAATATGATTTTTTAATTCAATTTTTTGACTCGATTGGTTCACAAGAATTTTGTTTCAGGCAGATCTTGCACTTCCATTTTTGAAATTTCGAATTTAATTCTTAAATTGAATTTATTTACTCAATTGGTTCATAACAATTTTATTTCAGTCACGAATATTAGTTATATCAGTCAATATTAATTTCGAAATTTCAAATATGATTTTTGAATTGAATTTTTTGACTCGATTGGTTCATACGAATTTTGTTTCAGTCAAAGCTTGCACTTTCATTTCTGAAATTTCGAATTCAATTTTTAAATTAAATTTATTTACTCAATTGGTTCATAACAATTTTATTTCAGTCACGAATATTAGTTATATCAGTCAACATTAATTTCGAAATTTCTGATCGACTTTTAAGGTTGAACTTATTACATCATTTTTACCGTTAATTTTTAATTTCTTGAAAGTCCGCCAAATTCAGAATTTTTGCCAATTGCAGACGGAGGGGCAGATCAAATCACCCTGGCCGCCTAGCGAAAAAAGCTCGCGAAAGTCGTTTCGAAACGAAGCCCAGTCGTCTCCCCTGGAATACTTTAGAACCCGCCATAAATTCGAGCCGATCGCTCCACAGTCTATTTCGCGAGCGTTCCCGCACGTTTCTCGCCGATCCTTTGTATTCGCTTATAAAAATGCAATTGGCCGGAGAGCGGCCGCGCGGTTCTAAACAAATTTCCCGGGGAAGAATTGATTCGAAGCAGAAGTTGCCGCGGGTTTCCTCGTGTAGGAAAAAGGGGAATCGACATCGGCGGGTACACAAGGACCCGATTTAAATAACGGCGTCCATCTTGCAAATATGCGAGCGCGGATCCTTCGTCACCGATGCAAGGGACCATTATGCATGCCCGACGAGCGGAACCATTATGCCGCGGCCGACTCCCCCAATGTCGTATAAATGCAGAAAAGAAGGCCTCATCCTTGATGCGACACGTGCGCGACGAACTTCTGCTTGTTCCGCGGAACAATTGCATTTTACATGGGACTCCGTCGGGAGAGTTTCATCGAACCATATCTGGGCATCTGTCGGAAAAATTCCACCAATTAGAAACTCGAAAACGGACTCTCTAATCCATTAGCAATCTTCCGAAAATCGTCTAAAGATTTTTTAGTGGATAACTTATACTTTCTCTTGGATATTCTTATAGAGCGTAAAAAGACGAATCCAACGAGTACCATGACCATACTGTTTCGATCATTCGTTCCTGATATATCTGTATCCGGAAACATGATGTATTAAAGAAAAAATTTTCAGACACAAATATCTCGAGATAAAATGATCGGAATGATATGGTCATGGTACTCGTTGGATTCGTCTTGTCATGCTCTACAAGAATATCGAAGAAAACAATGTATAAGCTACCGACTAGAATAAATCATTTTGTAAAAAAGATCTTTCAGACACGGATATCTTTAGAATGAGTGATCGGAATGGTATGGTCATGGTACTCGTTGGATTCGCCTTTCCATGCTCTATAAAAATATCGAAGAAAAAATATATGACGTCGTTCAATAAAAAATCTAATAAGTTTAATAACAGTGTAACTTTGTCCTAGGACACTCGTACTACCATTAACGTGTTCATCAATAAATTGAGTGAGCTAATAAAAAGAGGAAAGAGAAGGGGGTGTGGAGATGTGTGAAAGGCTTCAAGTTAAACGTAGAACAATAGAAGCGAGGTGATTAGTATTATCGAGCCGATCGCGCGGAGAACGGTGGAATCGGTTCGTTATTGGACCCGCGAAACGCTGAGACATCAAGCTCGACAAACTGGTCCCACGGTTCGTACGATAAGTAAGAAGTTTTCGGGGTGTAATTAACAACTGGAAAGTAGTTAGAACGGCTGACAACCTTACCCGCGTCTGCGGAACATTCGAGTCAACTTGCTGAAACTACACCTTTATTCTGACGTTCCTCGATCGGCCATTACTCCGCGTGGACTTCGAGCAAACGTGTCCCTCTTGTGATCAATAGACTGGGGACATCCATGCAAGAGAAAAATCACGGGAGCTATACAGACATGTATTACATTTCTTAATTACATAGTTGAAAACATTACAACGATTTTTAAATCCTTTAAATATTTTTCCTTCTGTGTGTTGGACCCATTCGCTTTTGTCATTCATGCTTTTATACATTCATGGGGGAAAAAGGTAAAACGTGAGACAGTGGGGAGATAAAAAATATTTAAGAGTAATATTACGTCATTATCAACTCAAAGTATCCGCAATCATTGTAAATAGACTTGCGCTACAGGTGAACGTCCTCGCCGGATTAAAACTTGTGTCCCTACTCTACCTTCCCCCTCTGTCGCGGCCCGGTCACGTGACTTTCTCCCCTCGATTCGTGCTCCCTCCCCTCAACTGACGACTCTGGTTCTACCTTCCCGGATTAGCGAAACGATACAAAATCGAACGAAATCGGCCGACGCGAAATTATTTCGACTACGTCTCGCTAATCCGAGGAGGTTGAACGAACTTTCACCCGTCTCGTTCCGTAAGAGTCACGACCTTCGCGACTCCTCTTTCCGATCGTCTTCTTTTTTTCTCTCTCTTTCTGTCTCTCTTCTCGCTGCTTGCACACCGACGTGCCTTTTTCCCTTTTCTCTTTTCCCGTGGACGGTGTGTGGGAGGTGGAAAGGCCGGAACGATAGAACGAGGCCGGTAGAGAGAAGTTTTCAGCAGCGAAGCTCTCTAAATTATTCATGGAAACGCCAGATAAGGCGACCATTTTCCCTACGTGCGTATGGAAACGGTGATAAGAGTGACCCGACGTTTTCCCATAGACCGTGTGCTCTCCTACTCGCTCGCTCGCTTGCTCACACCCGCGCGCACACTTTCTTCCATCCCTTTCTTCTTTCTCTTTGTTCCATCGCCTCCGCTCCCCTTTCCTTCTCCAGCCGTTATCAGTCTTCCGTGAAAGTAGTTTTCTTGTTGCCGAAAGGATACTGTAGCGTGCCCGGTTATTAATGCGATGAGTCGTATTTCTTTTGCCCTCCACGGATCGATCGCTTTTCGAACTCTCGCTCTCCGAACGCTTAACCTTTTATCTGACGCCCCTTAATACCCCTCGCATTCGAAATTCCATCCCTCATTCCTTAAATTCAGACGTTCCTTCGGATTTTTAGCTGGTTCGTTCGTTTCTTTGAAATTTCAATGCTTTTTCGTTGGATACGAAATTGTTGTACATCGACCTCTTGTGTTTTGTAAATTGTAATTTTTAATTCTGTGACACGTCCTCGTATCGCAGTTTGCGATTCAAGTGTGACAACATGTAAAGCAGATTTACGGAAAACCACAAAGGTAGAAACAGAGAAGACTATAGCTATAGAAGTAGATATAATCTAGCAATCCTGGGCAAAGATGCACAATAGTGAGAGCATGACAAGGTTCAAGATGGCGTCGAATTGGCGCCTATAGTGACATGATTTGAGACTGCGTTTCCCCAATAAACCTTGTAAAATTTCCTAGAGATGTCATCTTAAAGGGGAAACAATGAAAATGATAAATACTGAAAATTGTGTACAGTATAAAAATAGTAAATAAAAAAAATTGAGTAGAATGAATTGCAAACAGTAAAAATTGAGTGCTCTGAACAGTTAACGGTAAAAATAGTAAACAGCAATGAACAGTAATAATTTAAACAGTAAAATTGAGTATAGTATAAAAATAGTAAATAAAAAAAATTGAGTAGAATGAATTGCAAACAGTAAAAATTGAGTGCTCCGAACAGTTAACGGTAAAAATAGTAAACAACAATGAACAGTAATAATTTAAATAGTAAAATTGAGTATAGTATAAAAATAATGGATAATAAAAATTGAGTAGAATGAATAGTGAACAGTAAAAATTGAGTGCTCCGAACAGTTAACGGTAAGAATAGTAAATAACAAGGAACAGTAATAATTTAAATAGTAAAATTGTGAGTATAGTATAAAAATAATAAAGAATAAAAATTGAGTACAATGAATAGTGAACAGTAAAAATTGAGTGCTCCGTGAACAGTTAACGGAAAAAATAGTAAACAACAATGAACAGTAATAATTTAAATAGTAAAAGCAACGAACAGTGAAAATATCGAATAATAATAATAATAATAATTGAGTAGACCGATCAGTAAATAAATGAGGTTACAAGCACAATAATTTGTAACTTTGTTAAATCGAATGTTCGTGTGGGTGTTCCTGACAAGCGAGCAGTAATTCTAAAGCGAAAAATAATTTGAAAATCTTCCGCGGGAAGCCCGCAACACGAAAATTGTGATGCTGGTAAAGCTTCGTGGGGATTGTAAAGCGCGTTGGGCTGGATAAAAAACATTTTTTTCATTCCGCCGCCGCGGAAGTTCACCGTGAAAGGGTGAAATCATCCCTTAAAAATTTTCGCGTTTTCACGGTTCTCGGATGCAACTTTGTAACCGTACGAGGTAAAGCATCGCGAACAAAAATTACACACTCCTTTACAGTCGACCGCGTTTCCATAAGAAAAACTTTCCACGATGCTTCATTTTAAAGTAACTCGGTTTACTCGCCCGTTCTTGAAGTTGCAAAAATGTGGAATGATGGCTATTTACTACTTTCTTGTTTATCACTCGTAATATTTAATTTTTATTATTTTTACTATTTATGTTACTCAATTTTTATTATTAACTTTATTTTAATTATTTGATTATTATTATTTATTTTATTTATTATTAACTATTTTTTTATTAGTTTAATGTTAACGAACATATGGTTAACAGATGTAGTATAAAAAATATACTACGATTCTCAAAAAATAAAACGTCCCCAACATCTGATCAGAGAACCAAATTTTGGAGAACTCCCTTATTCAAAATGTCGGATCTCCCCACGCTGTAACCCCTATACAAAAATGGCCGCAAATAAACATATTTCTCCCAACCCCACGATCTAAGACATACCACCGGACCCTATGGTAATAACAGCGATCACTATAAATTCGCAATACACCTAAATAAATTTCAGCACCCTTCGACCCCCACCCTTCAGAGTGAGGGTGGAGGAACGGTGATAAAACAAGAGCTGGAGAGAATGGTATGGGTAAAAAGTTCGTCGAGACAGTTCTTTAGGAAAAATAGCCGATGGCGTAGACATTGGAGGGGGTGGAAAAGCGGGGATGAAAAGGGGGAAAAAGGGGTGGAAGAAAACGTATTTTCCGGCGTGGGACCCGGTCGCGTGCCAGGACATTTACGTAATTCTGCTCGACTGGTGGAACGATGGTTGAATTCGATTCGATTCGCGTCGGTCGCAGGGAGATTGCAACGTGATTCGCACAAGGGGTGGAGGGGTGTAAAAGGGTGGGGAGGGGGGTTGGAAAGCGAAATTAGCATCAAGGATTAACGCGGCCCAGTTGTATCGAGTGCGTTCACGCTGTAGGCCGGGAGCCAATCGCGAAATTTTAAAATCATTGATATTTTTTCGTTGAAACCATACATTTTCTCTTGCATATTTTTATAGAGCATGGAAAGACGAATCCAACGAGTACCATGGCCGTACCATTTCGATCATCCAATCTCGAGATAATTGCATTTCAAAGATTTGAAAAAAAATGTTCAATTTTTCAGACACGGATATCTCGAGAAGGGATGATCGAAACGGTATAGTCATTATAGTCGTTGGATTCGTCTTTTCATGCTCTGCAAGGATATCTACGGATATATGTTTAAGGTCACGATTTACACAAATGTCCGGGACTTTGGGGTCTCGTTAAAAAATGATCAGGAAAAAATACATAAATAATCCTGTTCGACTGGCGGAACAATGGCTGAATTCGATTCGATCCTCGTCGGTCGATGGGAGATCCCAACGTGATTTGCGAAAGGGGGAAGGTGCAAAAGAGAGGGGTGGGGTTGGAAAGCGAAATTAGCGTCAAGGATTAACGCGGCAGTTGCATCGAGTGCATTCACGCTGTGGGCCGGGGCCAATCGAGAAAAGTGGTCGGCGAAATGTGCAATCTGTCACGCGTGGCCATTTTTTTTTCTGCGGCACGCGAGTCGAATTTTAAATCGCGAACTTCCTTTCACCCGCCATTTTATGCCATTCTTATGGGTGGGGCGTCATCACGGTTTAATCGCGGCCACGGGGTTTTTCACTTCTCAATAAATTCATTTGAGACGGAGTTTGTTGGGGATCAACGTTCGACTATTGTCTAGATTTCGATTCTGGATTTTTGAGTTTGAATGGCGCATTGAAATTGTTGGGAGACTGGAGGGCTGCTGCATTTTTAAGAGGCTTTTGTGTTTTTGATTTAGGAAATTATTTAGTTTGTAAATACAAGCTTTTGATTTAATCTTTAATTTTTTTTGTTTTTTTTTTTTTTAAATATAATACTTCATTTTATTTTTCTATTTCAGTTTCCAGTCTCAACGTTTGGATTTAGTGTACAACCTTTATGAACTCTTTCAGAATCCGATTTTGCAGTCGAATTTTTAAAATTTAATCCCCATTTTTGAAATAAAATAAACATCTCGCCGATCGTGTATCGAGTAAACAATTTCACCTTTTAATAAACAGCTATAACAACACAACTCCCAAAAACGTCGTCATTAAGGATCAGTAATCGACGTTGCAAACATTTCAAATTGGGATTTATACGCTAAAACTGTCGATATATCACTCATAAATTTCAATTTTCGTGTATTCCGAAATTCATCGCGTTTCGTTTCGCAACACGCGAGTATAACAAACATACGCACACGTAGGCATAACATTGAAAAAGTATTGGCGCAGCTTATGAAGCTTGTAAAAACAGAACTCCGTCACCAATTCTGTCATAAATAATTCTACATGCTCGCGTTCTCTTTTCCGACGTACACTGAGCGCGATTGCAAATTAATATTAATTGCTTTTTACGGAAATTATTTACCAATGCGTCTCCGCAAACGTTTATTGTCCGATTTCAGATTATTCGAAAACTTTTACGTTCAAATAAACCGTAAAAAACTGTGCTTTTTAATAATATACCTATCCCTTTCCAAAAAGTAAATTAAATGTTTTTTATCTATTCGATTTTATTTTGTCCTATCTTGTTTCATTTATTTTTACATGAAGTTCAAACATTTGCTTTATTGGCTGTTGTTTGAAAAAGTATGATTTAATAGCATTCTTTAATAAAATTTGTATATCCTGTTATTTTCTTGGATATTCTTGTAGAGAATGAACATACGAATCCAACGAGTATAATGACCATAATGTTACGATCATTCAATTTTCAGATATCCGTGTCTGAAAGATAAGATACAGACCTAACCTATACACTACCTTTCAGATACGAGCATCTCGAAACTGAATAATCGTTACAGTATGGTCATTATACTCGTTGGACTCGTCTTTTCGAGCTCTACAACGACATCAAAGAAAAACGCAAGACTTCGTTAAAAAAAATATTTCGAGGAATCAATGGAGTGGGTCGATTAAACTTCAACGTAATTCAAAGTTAGTACTCACCCAGCATGAAGGAACATATAGAACGCGAACCTCCAGAGCTCGAGACGTTTGTCCGGTCTGTAAATGAAGACACTATCGATTGGTACTGGACCCGACGGATTCACTTCTCCCATCGCCACTGTGTAATACGTGAAGAAACCCAGCTGGAACAAACGGAAAACCAAAAATTATTAACGCAATTCATGCAGTTTACAATTTCTTAGAGTACAAGCAAATTCCTAAATGAATTAATACGACGATGCCATTCACCTAAAATTAAATATAAATTAAACTATCAGTAATTAGGTACACCACTAGGTTATACATATGTATATGTATTGAACATGTATATTTAATACAATGCGGATATCTTGCATGAGGGTAGCACTCGATCAGACACGATCGACAAAGTAAATGCAAATTAAAAAATATATATAAAAACTTTTTAAAAAACCACACTTATATTAAAATGCACTAAAAAGGAGCAAATAATTTTTTTAGGCATTAGTGACTATAAATAAAAGCGTGGAGCGCTAAACTAATATCGACGTAATCATCGTGGGCGCTCCACGCTTTTATTTGTAGTCACTATTGTCTAAAAAAATTATTTTCTCCTTTTTAGTGCATTCTAATATGTTTCTAAAAAGTTTTTTTTATATATGTATTTATTTTATGTATGTGTTTATTTTATTTTATATATGTTTATATTTTATTTTATTATTTTTTAGTCTTTTTTAGTCGAGGGGATGACTCCGAGAGACGACGTCTCTTGATGGAGTCCGAACTAGTCCGAAATGGTACTGAATGAACGGAACACCACACTGACAGAGCTCCTTCGGTGCGAAATGGGTCAGTGGAGTGGGAATGAGTCGGAGTGAGAACGCGTAGTAGAGTGGGGAGCGGTGGCGCGCGGAGTGGGGATCGCCGAACGCGATGACGTACTACCGAGTGTCGCGCGACGAGGTGTGACGGTTAATATTAAAATTTTTTTATCTCCTGAACGCGCAGTTTCTTCTTCTAAATTTGTTTTTTAAATATTGCATTGTCATCCAGTTCTGAGCTATGTTTAAAGTTTCAAGTCTCTAGCTCATCGGGCTGTGGTTTAACATTCGATTACAAGATTTGACTTAATTATTGACTTTGATTGAATTTAAGCGTGGTAATAAACATGGCGCCACGGTTAAATTGACGATCCCCTTTACTGTCTCCCTATTGGCGGACCCTTTATATTCTAATATAAACAAATGAAATAAATGAAAACATTGCGATGCTGTTGATATTGAGGCATTTAGGGTTGTCAGCGACCAGGCTCGAGTTAATTCGGATTTCCAGCGAAAAAAATGTTGAAACTCTATCGTTTCATAGTATTTCCGAGTGGCGGTAACGGGGCTGGGACCGTAATAAGGTACGCGAGTGACAGACGGCATGGTTGGGACGTTTATTACGTCATAATGATCCGGACTTCCGGGTTTCCGAGTGAATGTAAGTGACGGCGGGGGTGAGGGAGGAAGTGAGAGGCAGAGAGAGAGGGGGGGGGGGGGGGTTCGGTGGTTGTGCGTGCAGCATTACGGCAGTGGTTGAGCGTGAATGGTCAATATAAATCAGGCTTTGTAATATCGTGTCGACGCCGCTGCGCCGGCGACGCTTAGGCATATTGTTTCTGAAAACCAGAGGAACGCCGTGCTCCCGGGCGCTGTTGTTTTCAACGTAGAGCGGTAATTATATTGATCATTTTCATATCGAAACCACTGGGAAATTGAACGTGATATACAGGGTGTCCCAAAATTCCTTCAACAGCCGGAAATGGGAGGTTCCTGAGATCATTTGAAGCAACATATTCCTTTGCAAAAATGTTATACTATATTGGCCGACTGTGCCAACTCGCGTCTAGGTCGCGCTCTGATTGGTCCGTGTTCTTAGTTAATAACTCCTAAACGACGGCCGCGGATAAAATTGTTGCAAACGAAAATATTGCTTCAAATGATCTCAGGAACCTCCCATTTCCGGCTGTTGAAGGAATTTTGGGACAACCTGTATGTATAGTTACATGTAGAGTTGTGTACAGATGTTATTCCTCCAGCTCTTACCGCTGGCGAGGGTAGCGCGCGGACAAAAGTTGCTGGAACTTCGTTGTTCCTGATAATTTTTCAATGAAACTTCCACAGAAATGTCCGCGACTCTTTTGCGATTAAAATGATACCAAACACGATGCGATTCGGACCGTATTTGTTCGTTTAATACGCGATATAGTGGAACCTCTGCCATCCGAACTGTGAGTATTGTCGATGAAAACACAAAATGGGAGAGATAGATGAATTCAGCGTCACGGGTACATTATTTGAAATAACATTATAAAGAGTAGAATTCAATTCCAATGTCCGTTTCTTTGTGTGTCAAGGACACAGCCATAACCGAGTATGGATATCCCTGTTTACAGAAGCGGTCCCCTTTTAGGCTTCAATCAGCCTAGCACTTTTTAATTCCAGATGGTATCTCGATAATTAGGGGTGCTGTGTAACATTAGCCAACTTATCGGCGGTGTTTCGTTATTATCCTGGTCGCGGTACATCTTTCAATTAAGCCCCTTTAATTGCTAGCTAGCTGCCTTGGGGGTGTAGGG
This sequence comes from Lasioglossum oenotherae, assembly GCA_028455765.1. Taxonomy (NCBI): domain Eukaryota; kingdom Metazoa; phylum Arthropoda; class Insecta; order Hymenoptera; family Halictidae; genus Lasioglossum; species Lasioglossum oenotherae. The sequence goes on from CM052295.1 coordinate 9,348,909, forward strand.
TGTGCAGGTCCTTTAATTCCGAGGAGCGCGTGACTGTCATGGCAGCGTTCCTTTGTGCTAATGGAACAGAGAAATTCGCGGGACCGTGCTGCTCCACGTTGGCTACTACCCTGACGATAGAGAGCGAAGAGAGAGAGAGAGAGAGAGAGAGAGGGTGGGTGGGGGAGGGAGAGACGAGGTCTAGGGGGTAGTCGACGTACACGGAGAAGAGAGGCGTGTCTTTCATCCCCGTTTGAAAAAGGAGGGGTGGCCGGGTTAACGGATGGCAAGAAATGAAAACGAAGAGTCAAAGATAAATAACGGGAGAAAGAATCAAACGACGACGACGACGTCGACGGAGGCAACGGCGACGATAGAAAACGAAGAGCCGTGGAACGCAAAGGAGGACGAGGGATATAGAGCGAACGTTTAAAGACAGACGTCTACCAGGCTGGCTAGGGACGCGAAAGAGTTCAGTAATTCTGCGCAACGTCGCATAAATACAGAGCTGCCGGGCTCTGAGGATCGAAGATGCTACCGAGAGATAGTCCTTCGTGACTTGGGAAAGAGGAGTGCTCCGGTGTACGTGTGTGTGTGTGTAAGTTAGGAGGATGGGACAGGTGGAACGACGACGACGACGTCGACGGAGGCAACGGCGACGATAGAAAACGAAGAGCCGTGGAACGCAAAGGAGGACGAGGGATATAGAGCGAACGTTTAAAGACAGACGTCTACCAGGCTGGCTAGGGACGCGAAAGAGTTCAGTAATTCTGCGCAACGTCGCATAAATACAGAGCTGCCGGGCTCTGAGGATCGAAGATGCTACCGAGAGATAGTCCTTCGTGACTTGGGAAAGAGGAGTGCTCCGGTGTACGTGTGTGTGTGTGTAAGTTAGGAGGATGGGACAGGTGGAGTTTTGAGGGTTGGCAGGGTAGCGTAGGGTTGGCCAAAGAACTTTGCTGTCCAGCCTGCTTTTGATAAATCTGGATTGTCCAGGGTGAACCTAACCTAGAACTAGATAGTTCAATTGTGTATTAGTTTATGGATGTTTGCTTTAATTTTTAGTTTGGTTCTTAATACTGATTAGTGAACTGTGCGAAATGCTTTAAAAAAAAAGAGATGGTTCAGAATGAACCTAAGAGCAAACCTAGGTGGTTCACGGCAAACTTGGATTGTTTAGGATGAACCGTAGCATGAACCACAGGAGGAACCGCAGGATGAACCCAACTGAACCGGGAAAGAGGAGTGCTTCGACGTACGCGTGTGTGTAGGTAAAGAGGATGAGACAGGTGGAATTTTGAGGGTTGGTAAGTTGGTTGTCAAAGAGGTTGTAGCCATCGTCCCATGGATAGAGGACCATGCATTGATGTTACCACTTGCTGAGACTCTTTTGATGCTGGGTTAAGATCGTGTGTGGTCGATGGACTGTTTCTCACGATACGTAGAAGGGAGCTATGCTTTTTGGACGTGTAGCTTAGCAACCGGTGGCTCAAGATAGTTCAAATTGTGCGTGTAGCTGATGATACAATTTTTCCGAGCACTTTCAAAAAAAAAGAAAAAAATGAAATCAAAACTATTTGATGCGCCATCCTCGCAACACGCCCCGCTTGCCCTCCATTCGTTCCTGAATTACGGAAACGCGAATCGACAAATCGCCTAGAAATTTTGCATGCATCTACCCTAATAGCTGATATTACCATACGAACTCGAATCAGTTTCCCAAATTATAATCACACCAGCGCAATTGCATTTAATCACGTGCTCCGTCCTATAACAACATTAGCAAGTTTCCACGCATTGCCCACGAATATCCCCGCACATCGCGAACACGTCGACCACGACGAACATAGAATTTTTCCCTAGTCCGGCAACGTTTTAACAATTTATTTGAAAAAATAAAGAACGTTCGTTGTTCTAACTCGACACTGTCGAAAGTTCTGCGCGATTTCGTCGGGAAAAAGTGACCCAAACGTTCTCAGTTATGTCGACTGTGAACAACATGCAAATGATCGCGCTTGACTTAATACGCGAAGGAGGAAAGAGGCGTCGTCGTCTATATGTATATTCCCCGATGCGAGTGTTCTCTGGGAAAGTGCAGTCGCACTGCACCGGCGTGCAGCCTGTATAATGCACATCAATGCACGATGCGTCGGAGCGCGTTGGACACGATACCGGGGACCGCTATTCACTAGGACAGCTATTATGTGGGAGAGAGCATGCTGTAAGAACCGTCTAGGCAATCGTCATCGGCTCAAGAATGCAAGTCTGTATATGTGCTACCGTTAGCCGAAGGTGGATGCGTCTTTGCGATGCACACGGTGTCCTACGGGCGCATCGGGCAAATAATTCCACGGTGCACCGATAGGAAACCAATTTGTCATCCAACGTTCATGTATAACTGATTCGTGATCGTGATTGGTTCGATTGTACCCTGTATTTTACTGTACCATTGAATTTTGCATTTTTCCTTCCATATTCTTGTAGATCATGAAAAGACGAATCCAACGAGTACCATGATCATACCATTCCGATTACTTATTCTAAAGATATCCGTGTCTGAAAGGTTTTTTTTACAAAATGTTTTATTGTAGTCGGTAGCTTATATTGTTTTCTTCGATATTCTTGTAGAGCATGAAAAGACGAATCCAACGAGTACCATGATCATATCATTCCGATCATTTTATCTCGAGATATTTGTGTCTGAAAATTTGTTTTTTTTTTAATACTTCATGTTTTCGGATACAGACATATCGGAAAGGAATGATCGAAATGGTGTGGTCATTGTACTCGTTGGATTCGTCTTTTTATGCTCTACGGGAATATCGACAAATTCCATTAAAAAAATAATTTAGAATTATAACTCTCTTCGCTCAATTCACATTGAGATCCATCCAATTTCCGAGCAGAATGATTTTTCCTCTTTCGAAGGGAAAAATCTGGCTGCATGGGTGGCTGGTTAAGTGGGTAAAGGGTTGAACAACAGCCGCACAAAGAAAGAAGAAAAAGCCTGCGCGGAATATGAGCAGCACCCCTTATTAAGGTCCATTAGCCAGTGTTTTGTGTAATTGCTTCATTTTTTCCCCGCGGGACGAGCGCCAGTGGGCAGGCTCTTAGAAGGCTTGGGGGACTTTTCAGGATTTTTTTTCAGAATTGAAGAGCATGGCCAGCCGAATTCTGCGACGACGCAACCCTCGTGGAGACTGTTCTTTTACGTTCCTTCTTTCTTTTTGTCATTTTCCATTCTCTCTTTCCCACGATGAACGATAATGGTGTAACGACGCCACCACGCGTTCCAGGATTATGCCCTGGTCCTCTTGTAACGAGGATGCATACGCGTACGTGATTCCATGGAAATGCGAGATACTGCCAGTGCTGGATTTTTGCACCGGAGAATGTCGTCATCGCGAATTACGCTGACACATGTGGGTGTCATTCATTTTGTTGTTAGCATCCCATATTGACATTGTCACAACAGTATTAGCACAGTACATAGTTGCTTTTTTAATATGATTTTAAAAGACGAATTCAACGAGTATAATGATTACACCATTTCGATTATTTAGTCTCGAGATATTTGTGTCTGAAAGGTAAAATTGGAAATGGTCATTTAAAAAAATTTCCTTCACACACAAATATCTCGAGATTAGATGATCGTAACAGTACGGTCATTATACCATTTCGATTATTTAGTCTCGAGATATTTGTGTCTGAAAGGTAAAACTGGAAATGGTCATTAAAAAAAATTTCCTTCAGACACGAATATCTCGAGATTGGATGATCGTAACTGTACGGTCATTATACTCGTTGAATTCGTCTTTTTATGCTCTACAGGCACGTCGAAAGTAAAATGTATGATCCATATAAAAAATATCTTTGATGAAGAAAATTCATTCCATTATTACGTATGCCTCGAGACAGTATAACTTCGGCCTCTATTTAGAAAGAATGCGTTCACGGAAGATTTTGCAGAAATATGTCTAATATGCTTTCCCATGGTATTTTTATTTACGTAATTTCGAAATATTAATTAAGCGTAGAAATCGCCGGTGGTTCACACAATTTTTCTGTAAACCGTGATACAGTATACGCGATTGCCGAGCTGCAAATATGAAACCTTTCCAATGAATAAATCAACGAGTCGCTGTGCATCAGTAAATATAGGATGAGAACGAATTAAACTCATGAAATTACATGAAGCTATAATTAAGTCCATAAAAAGAGCCGTTAGAATTAATCGCCGCAGCACAATTGCAAGCGATATTAATATTAAATATTTTATATAATCGTTCGATGAGTTTCTCCTTTGACCTTCGGTGCACGGTTCTGTAATTTTTAAAAAGCGAAACCATTGTAACCAGATTTTTATGTTTGACGTCACTAATTATTTTAATGTACGACATATATCTTCTTACCAAGTCTTTAAAAAATGACCTAATATGTATAAATAAACTTCATACATTAAAGAGCAGTATTTAATATTTATTGAACTACTATCGATCGTTAAAATTATCAGAATCTTCCAATGTCTCCAAACAAATTTTTATGATGTACTACATAAATCCAGCACAATCCAATTGCTAATTTAATTACACTTCAATGTACTAATAGCCAGCGTTAATTAATTATAATACCGCGTCAGTATCACCTGCATTTCGCGGCCAACGGAAGCGTACCCGAAGTATTATCCGTCACACACGAGCCCCAAATAAATCATGCACGCAGGAATAATGCGCACCCCCGGAGTCTTTACGGGCAGTTCGTTTGCATGCTCTTTCAATTTTCGTGGAAAATTTTCATCACCGCGAATGAGCAGTGATATCAGCGTATCATAGCGGCGACAGGTGAACGCCGCCGTACCTTTGGGAGGTTATTATCTCTTTGTGATTTTCGAGTACCAATGTTAATCCACGGGACCGTCACGTTTCTTTCTCCTCGCAATTAATTAACTCCCGCCTCGAGCCCATCACTACATTGTCCGGTCGGTTTTTGCCATCATTTGATTCGCGATGGAATAATACATTTTTGCGTTCTCTTCACTGCACCTTTGGCACAAATACGAAATCCATTAACTCTGCCTTACTCACTGTTATTTTGATAAAAAAATGAAATACATACTGTGTTTTTCCTTTAATATTATTGTAGAGCGCGAAAAAACCAATCCAACGAGTATAATGACGATACCGTTTCGATCATTCACTCTAGAGATATTTGTGACTGAAAAAATTGAGTATTTAAAAAAAAAATATTTCAGATACAAATATCTCTGGGTTGAATTATCGAAATGGTACGGTTATGGTACTCGTTCGATTCGTCTTTTCAAGCTCTATAACAATATTGAAGAGAATATCCAAAAATACATGGTCAAAAAATACCAGTGACTTTGAAATTTCGTCTAGAAGTGATTTTAGGCGATTCTATTCAACTGATACACATGACGTTCTCTATCTGACGATAATTACAAGTATCTAGGGTTGTAAGGGAATCGAATCCCGGCTCTGTTTCCGCGAATTCGAAGATAATCGACTAGCCAGGCTCCATCGCGAATTTCCGACCTTGGGTTACCTGTCCCCATATATTCCCGAGCACATCCAATTCATCTCGTCGAGAGTGTGAACGTCATCGCCGTTGTCGTCGGCGGTTGTCGACGACAAAAAGCCTCTTTCACGCTCCCAGGATCTCGCGCCATCTTTCTCGGCTTAGCTGCTTTTTGCAAACTATAGTCGCCGGCGGCGCGCCGCGCCAGGAGAAAACGGATGAAGTTCGATAATGCGAGAACTTCCGAAGCTCAGCACGGAGTGGAGAGCAGCCGCTCTCACATGTACATATGTATATTCTTCGTATTATACATATAGTATACACTACTTGCACCAAAGTTTCACGCTCTGACAATAGTTATTTATTCCTCGATTTGTTATTTATTATTGTATTATATATTTAGAATATTTAAGTTAATATCATACTACGATTATTATTTATTATTTATTATTGACATGTTATTTATTCAGGATGACCCTAATCCAAAAATAGATGGTTGAGGATGAAGCTACATGGTTCAGGATGAAGCTAGATGGTTCAGGATGAAACTAGATGGTTCAGGATGCATCTAAATAAATGGTTCAGGATGAAACTAGATGGTTCAGGATGCATCTAAAATAAATGGTTCAGGATGCATCGAAATAGATGGTTCAGGATGCATCTAAATAGATGGTTCAGGATGCATCTAAATAGATGGTTCAGGATGAACCTATAGATTGTTCAGGATGTATCTAGATTATTGAGGATGATCGTAGATGGTTCAGGATGAACCTATAGATTGTTCAGGATGTACCTAGATTATTGAGGATGATCGTAGATGGTTCAGGATGATCGTAGATGGTTCATGATGATCGTAGATGGTTTATGAGGATCGTAGATGGTTCAGGATGATCGTAGATGGTCCATGACAATCGTAGATGGTTCATGGTGATCCTAGATGGTCCAGGATGATCGTAGATGGTCCATGATGAACCTATAGATTGTTCATGATAATCGTATATGTTCATGATGAACCTATAGATTGTTCAGGATTTACCTAGATCATTGAGGATGGCCGTAGATGGTTCAGGATGATCGTAGATGATTCAGGATGATCGTAGATGGTTCAGGATGGTCGTAGATGGTTCAGGATGGTCGTAGATGGTTTAGGACGATCGTAGATGGTTGAGGATGATCGTAGATGGTTGAGGATGATCGTAGATGGTCCATGATGAACTTATAGATTGTTCATGATAATCGTATATGTTCATTATGAACCTATAGATTGTTCATGATGAACCTATAGATTGTTCAGGATGTACCTAGATCATTGAGGATGGTCGTAGATGGTTCAGGATGATCGTAGATGGTTCAGAATGATCGGAGATGATTGAGGATGATCGTACATGGTTCATGATGATCGTAGATGGTTCATGATGATCGTAGATGGTTCATGATGATCGTAGATGGTTCATGATGATCGTAGATAGTTCATGAGGATCGTAGATGGTTCATGAGGATCGTAGATGGTTCATGAGGATCGTAGATGGTTCATGATGATCGTAGATGGTTCATGATGATCGTAGATGGTTTATGAGGATCGTAAATGGTTGAGTTTGATCGTAGAGAGTTCGGGATGTACCCGGAGACTCTTCGGGGTCATCTCAGGAACAGTTTCCAAGGTCCGTTGCCCGCAATTCCTCGTTTTCCTCAGTCGGAAATCTGTATACTATTTCCGTCGGCGGAGTTCGCTCGCATTAATCAGCTGGCGAAGGCAGACACGCACGGTTGGCAGTGACGTGACTGGTCATAAATCGTCGGTTCGAGAGCAAACGCGATTACACGGCGACGATTATCGGGAGATTCCCCGACATCGGCGCGCTCCTCAGGCCGCATCCATCGCCCCCGCCGCGATCCTATAAATGCATAAATCCTGCTAATACCCCACGTCCGCACCCTAGACGCACACGCTGACGAAGGAGAAATCCTGGAGGCCGTGGCCGAAATATATCGCTGGGATCGACGGGCCGAACGAGAATATTATTCCCGCGAACGGGATTTTCGCGGCGCTTCCGGTTCGGCTTCCTGAGAACCACTCGCCAATTTTTTTTCGGCTGAGGACCTCTAAAATGGTAGGATACTTTACCGAGTATGTCTTCGAACACTCAATTTTGATAGAGAAAGTCGACGTTTCAGTGTTCAAATAGTAGAGGTTGGACTATATCGCGTATTCACGTAAATATTATCCGAATTGCATCGTGTTCGGTATCATTCTAAAGTTTAAGGAACATGCTTGTGAAAGTCCCATTAAAAAATGATTATAGACAGAGAAGTTATGGCATTGAATTAGCATTGTCTCGCCGGTACCTTCAGTTTATTCGCTATTCTTCGGCACGTTTTACGCTTGTGATGAGAGATTAATCTACTGGGTAAGTTAAAAATGTTAACCAGAACGCATTTAAAGATCGAATGAACTATTTATAGCTGCACAATCCTCGCTAGAAGCTAGAACAGGCTGAAAGAAGAAGCAAAGCACTAGACCCCTATCTCGCGCAATCTGTCATGTAAATGGAAAATCCAGTACACCAATTTATTAATCTGCATATTCTCCAAGGACTCTCGGGTTCCAAGAGTCTCGCGGAAGCTTATGGTTGATGTCTCCGGCGCGATACGTAGGAGGAATTTCAGGATTGGTCGTTCGAGCGCTTCCTTTTCCCGATAGAGGACGTTTGCCTTTGAGCAATTGAAAATTGAAGGCGGAGCAGCGAGCAGCCGGCAAACGAGATTGCCTTGTTTGCAAATCTACGCCCTCGTTGACATTATTTTCCCTCGTCGAACAACATTTCCCAGCCGAGGCGACGGACAAATTGGGGATAATCAACGCAAACGCGCCGACAAAAGCGAAGGGAACTCCGAGACACCGGCCGACGTGAAAAATACATTTTCCCGTCGCGTCGGACCGGTTTTATTTCCGCGAGCCAGAAGACTCTGCCGCGATCCCCATCCTCCCGCGATTTGGTCTTAAAATTCAGTTCCAACACGGTAAAACGAAGAAGGAAGCTCGAAAAGCTATCGCGGGGAGCGGTGAGCGCGCGCACGATGTAATATTGTTAGGTATGTAAATTAAACCATTCAAAGGCCCTGATGAACTTCCGTGAGTTCTGGCCGAGCTTGGAAAAAAAGGGGAGCCGTCGGCGGAGTTGGAGAAATGGGCTGCGGATGGGGAAAAGGCGAAATTCTCGGTCGATTTTCTACGGCCACCGCTCGAGACGTATTGCTCCGTTCACGATTCGAAATTCCCGCGCCGGACGCCTTCCGATAACATGGCGGCGCGGTTCATGCTACCGGCATTTCATGGCTATTAACTATGTCGAGTAACACGAGACACTTTTTCATTTGTTCTTTACTGAAACGACGGAAATTGAAAAATAATTCGGAGTACATAGGTTCCTCAATGCATTCCGGTTAACACTTTCAACTTACCCAGTTGATTAATCTCTCATCACTATCGTAAAACGTGCTAAACAATAGCGAATCATAAGTTCTCTGTTTATAATCATTTTTTAATGAGACTTTCACGAGCATGTTCCTTAAGCTCTCCCGTTGAAAATGATACCGAACACGATGCAATTCGGATTGTATTTACGTGTGTAATACGCGATATAGTCCAACCTCTACCATCCGAACTCTGAAATATCCTCTTTTCTACCACAATTGTGGAAAATTGATTGATTTACGGACAAAAGGACCATGAATTTTCTACCTTCGGCTCATTAGTGTAGACTGCGGATGGTTATGCATTTATGGCTTCTGAAAATTTTCAAAAAACGGTGGAATGTAAAATTCCACAGAATTTAGCACGATTTTTATTTATTTCAGACCCACAAAGACTACTACCATGAAAATAAGATTTTATATGATTTCTATTTCTTGAGATTTGCATAGAAAAATTGGAAATTGCATAAATATCCGTAGTCTACCAGCGCCCGCTCTAGTGGTTACGTCGCCCCGGACAAAAAGACAAATTGCCGCCCCTTAAGAATATACAGGGTGGTCCACGCAACTTGCACACCTAAATATACAATAACATCCAAAGAATGCGTTGCACGAAAAAGTTTTGTATACAGAAGTTGCTTGGTCTGAAGGGGTGCATTATGTAGTGTATTAATTTTTTTTTACAGGTGCAAGTGTTTCGGAGATTTGAAGGTTGATTTTGTTTCTTTTCTTTTAATGGAATACTTCTGTATACAAAACTTTTCCGTGCAATGCGTACTTTAGAAGTTATACATATAGGTGTGTACAAGTTGCGTGGACCACCCTGTATACATATACACATTTTTTAAATAAGGGTACATATCTTTTATTTTCAATAAAAATGAAATCGTTCTATTCAAATTTTAATAAAAACAGATTTTCTATTAATTGGGTATTTAACACATCAATATTTTTGTCACACTTACAGCCAAAATGGCGCCCCTAAATTAGACAAATGTCCGGGTTGCCCGCCGCTAGAGCGGGCCCTGAGTCTACTCATTACATTCGCCAGACTGTGAACATCCGACAAGCAGAAAAATTTCGCTATTTTCGCCCCGACTTCTGCCCCCGCAGGAAATATTAGGAATCGGGGATTGCGTGCACGTTGCACGGGGTGCAACGGTGTTTCGCATGCACCGCTAATGTCCTGTGAACAGCCGCCGATGGTTTATCTTGACCGTAGCAATAATTTCCGGGCAGCGTGGCGTGGGCGACTCGGAGCTTAGGCTCGGCGGCGTGGTTTATTGTAAACCGACGAATACGCAGGATTTATTCTTTCATCGGCCGCGCGAGCCTACGGTGGATCAAAATTGCCAGCGGACAGCTTAAACACCGATCCCGTTTCCAGAAATATTTTTTTACCCGCGCGGCTCCGGTAATCCAGCTGTCGTGATCCGCCGCGATCAATTCCGATCTTCGTTTCGTCGTGTAATCAATTGTAATCAAATCTGATTCTGGTTCAACCGTGTACGCGGCGTGTTTCCATTCTCTCTCTCTCTCTCTCTCTCTCTCTCTCTCTCTCTCTCTCTCTCTTTTTCTCGCGGCGATTTAGAATTCAATTTATTTCGCAGATTTTTCGCTTTCGGTAACCGAACAGCAATATTTGCTGGAGGCGATAAAAATTTGGTTGTAAAAAGGAAATTAAAAGCTGGCTTGTTCGAAGCTCGTGTCGGTGCAACAGGTGTGATTGTGATGTTATTAAACAGTATAATTATTTATAATCGAATGATGTGGCAATTGTTCCAAAAATTCCAGTAAATGTAATTTCGAAAGAGAGCTACCGCACGAAACATGACTACAAAGCTAAGAAATATCGTAAATATGTTTTTAGGAATTGCTTAAAATTACAGTTCGCATTTTCCATCGTAATTCGTTCGACGCTTCTCGCGCACGGTCGTATTTATTTGTAATCAGCAAAAACGTCCACGAATGGGATTCAAACGGGAACCTGTTTTCATTAAAAATATGAAAAGCCTCGTTTAAAGAGGACGCTCCAAATACTGGTACGATATTGATGAAAATTTCAATCTCCCGGCAATAAACATGGAACATTAAGCAGGATGCGTAAAACCTCGATTCCACATTGAAGGTCTCTTTATTTTATCGTAATAAGCATGCTTGAAGCGATCGAGCAATACCGGGGGATGAAAATAAACATTTCCTGTTGTAACAGAAAGAATTGTTTTTTTTTTTTTTAAATTGTTCCATGGGCCTAAAGTGGATTAAACGTGTATCGATTTCGGTTCCCTTTTTCTTATTAAATCAGTTGCAGCAAATGGGGCTGTTTGTTTAGCGGCACAATCGGCTAATGAATATTCTTATTCGCTGGTCGACGCCGATGTACAATTCGATCGCTTCCGATTACCGTAAAGTCCTGACTACTCGGCTAAACGCATTCAATATGCGGCTATTAGGTCTGACCATTGAACGCACTCGACTACTGCGAGAGCCGATTCACCGAGTCTGGCCGCAGCATCGGCACTAACTACTGTATCAATGGGAACGCCCGCCCGGCAACTATTTCTCTGATTGTATCGATTGTTATTTTAATAATGCCGGGTTAACGAGCTCGTTTGCTCGAGCTAAACCTACCTCTTGTCCGGCGATAGTCTGCTCGAGGTTGAATGATCTTGCAAGTCCCAATTATGGTCACTTCATTCCGCCAAGATTCCTCAAAATAATGATGTGAGCATTGTTGACCAACTGATTTTTCAATTTTCCATCACTTTTCTATCAATTTGTTACAGTACTCCAAGATTTTCGTTCGTTTCTGCATTTTGTACCGCCTACTTTGCCTAGCTCCTCCCATTTTCACTCCTTAGCTCCGCCTATCTACATAGCTCCTCCCACCAGGTCCAAATAATTCTCTCTCTTCCATTTTCTTCTCATATCTTCCCTCAATAATTTTCTTTACTAAGCAAGTTCTTCCATTTTCCTTAACGAATTGTTTTGTTCCAATTTTTCCTATCACTTTAGTCTACCTAGTCTCCTCCCGCGGATTCGCCCCATTGGTCCCACCCCACTATCTCCCACAATTCCCTATCCCTGCTCATCAATTACCCAACACTCTTCCAGTCTGATTCATCAATTCCCTCGCACTAATTTCACCATACCTATATCTCTTCCCTCACGCCCCACCCACACACAATAATCCCGCCCACTCCAGTCGCTCCTCTTCCCATCGCAAACCGTGTCAACGTACAATCTACCCTACTGCAAATTATCAAAGCCCACGCAGCCACTCACCAGGAGACTCTCAAAGCTAATCTAACCCACACGAGCACACCAGGAAATAAACATACAGTCGTCATATTTTCCTGGTGATGATGAGCGAGAGACCGCACAAACGGCTCGCGCGCCGCTTCTGTTAGCCCCGGCTCTCAGACCGCAAAATTCAGCCGCGCGGTGTTTGTAGGATTTGTCCGACTCGAGATTAGAGAAATGGTGGAAAGGGAAAGCGGGACGAGGCGGGGCCGGGGCGCGGGGAGGCGGGCGATGGGTGGTGGGCCCCCGCCCCAGGTAGTGGCCACTCTCGCGCGCACGGTCCGCAACTGAAAACGGTTTAACGCGATCCCGTGCAAATTTGTATGCGGGCAAGTTTATATGGTGCCCGAGTCGCGCGTTACTTCCGTCCACCCCCACGTACCAACCCCTCCCCCCCCCCCCCCCGCCCCACCCGCACCGCCTACTTTGGCCACCGACGCTCCTTCCTCTCCTCTTCGCACGTCGATTTCCTCTCCGCCCCCTTTCGTCGGGTCAATATTGCTCTCAGGTGGACGTGCAAACAGCATCGTGCGTGGGACGCGTTTCGGCACGTACTGGGTGTACCACTTAACTGTCACCACAGTTTCCCAGACGACGCCCTACAAGAACACGTTCCGAACAAAGGTTAACCAGTCTCCAATTGTCTACGGATTGGAGCCAAGAAATTTGTTGTTCATGGTAGAGTTAATCTTTTTTTAAATTTAAAAGAAAAATTCATTTTATTGCCCAATAGTCTTTTTACGTTCAGAACAACATACACTGAGAAAAAAATCCTGTCGAAACAAAAAAAATATATGCTTATTCAATAAGATGTACTATTGAATAGTGCCAATATCATATGAACTTATTTGAATATTTAATACTATTGAATTTCAATAGCAAAACTCACTTCCGCCAATCATATAAGCCAATAGCTTGACCATCAATGTTTTCAAAAAAAATAAGATATGGCCTCGAACCAATTCCAGTATAAATCAATACATTTCTCAAATTTTTTTAACAACATATCCGATTGAAGGAAGAAAAGAAATATTACGAATAATAATATACGGTATTGAATCAAATACTATTTTCAATCATTTCATGATAGACAATTCAAATACATCACGATTTGCTCCTAAATTTCATACTATTGAAAAGAATACATTGATATTCATCGAAGTAAAAAAATTACAATAACACGCGTGTTATTGAAGTAACTACTGTTTTTTCTCAGTGTAACAATAGTCCCAGGTTTTTTTATATCTTTCACACTGTTTTATATTTCCACCCAGTAAATTTCTTAATAAATGCACAAAGATTCGCAGTTTAATCATTACGAACAAATTATAAGAAATTTTTTCATGTGTAAACTATGGTGATCTTGACTTTTCTGATGGTCTACCGTCATTGTGCGAACAGTATTGAATAAACAATGATTATCTCTCGACTGTTTTATTAAATGGCACTATTAGCATCACTTAAGTGGCACCTATTATTCCCTGTACAGGTATAATTAATGCGCCGCTATATTAATTAGTGCCGGGTACGTTTCGGTGACACTTTACCGGTACACCCAGTATAAACGGCAGACGCATACTCGTGTTTGTTAGCAGCATAGATATACACGTATGTCACGCGGCCCGAATGGTTCATATACTGTTTCGCCGAGGATTATTAGATTTTTCGAAGCTCCACGGTCTTTTCGATCGGGATTCCCCGACAGCCAGCACATTTTTGACGCGGCAAGGTCCGCCGGTCGGTTTACAATTTTCCGACGCCGTTCTCGAAAATGTTTCATCGTGTTTCGAGAGAGGAATCAACGGATTAATGAACCGTTTCGAACATGGATTGTTGTTTCTATGAAGATTTTTCTACAGTTTTGCCTAGATTTAATCTGCTTTCGCAGGATTGTAACCATTCACTCTGCCGAATGTGTGTTGAAAATTAGTCCCAAATGTTTTCACAATTATCGAATTTTTCGACAGTCAGTTATCAAGTAAATATATTCGATAACATATTCCTGACTCATTTCCAATTGAAACGATGAAGATTTTTCTACAGTTTTGCCTAGATTTAATCTGCTTTCACAGGATTCTAACCATTCACTCTGCCGGATGTGTATTGAAAATCAGTCCCAAATGTTTTCACAATTATCGAATTTTTCGACAGTCAGTTACCAAGCAAATATATTCGATAACATATTCCTGACCCATTTCCGATTAAAACGATACCAAAAGTGACACAATTTGGTTTCAACCTCTATTATCCGAACTAGTCAATCGATCACATAATTCGGATAACAAAAGTTGATCAACTGAACCTTCGATACTAATTTAACAATAAGATGAGTTCGGATGGTAGAGAACGGGCAAATAAGCTTCGAATTGTATCGCGCTTGTGCTTGTTTTAATCGTGAAAGTGTCGCGAATATGTTGGTGAAAAGTTCATTCAGAAATCATGAAAACCGGAAAAGTTATAATAAAATTTGTATGGTCTCTCTCGACAGTCCGAAACCAAATATGTTTCAAAAACCAAACGTCAAAGTGGCAAATAAAATGCCAGCAACAAATCACAGATTCCCTCGGCAGATTGGACACCGTCTGTCCACTTTCAATTAGTATGACACGGACATGATCGCATTAGGCAATCGGCAGAGGATCGGCGCGTTACAACGAAACAACGTCAGCAAAACCAATAGCGATTTCCGCGGCGGTCGTTGCGCGAATCCCGTCACGTGCCGGGAAATATAAAACAAGGAAGGTACAGCCGAGAAGGGTAAAAAAGGGGTAGGAATACTGTCGATATAAAAACGAATTACGATCAGCCTTATTTCTGCAGGCGTCCTTTCCCCGAGAAAAAGATAAAGGCACGCTCGAATAAAGAGTAGTCTGGGGCCAAGATATCTGCATGGTAGAGAGAAGGAGAGAGGAAAGAGGAGTTTTCCCGGCCTCAGGTGCATCGTACGTCGCATCGAATAGCTTCTGTAGGCCTCCTGGTTCCCGGTGTTGCGACCAATATCCACCGACCTGGCCGTTTTCCCTTCTCGATTGAGTCAGGCCGGGACGCGTTATCGTAAAATTAGTATCGCCACGAGGATCCTCGAGAAAATTTCAATTCCCCTCTCCCTACAACCCACCCCGGGAAGGTCAGACGACTATGTCTGTGGGGTGTCCTCCGTTGCTGTTGTTAGGCGGCACGCATAGAAATTGCAGACTTTAACCTACTTGCCCGTAGCAGCCTCTGCTTAGCGATTTAAACGACGTTTGTCTGCGAAATACGCGACGGGGGAAGTCGAGAGGAACTTGAACACACTGTGTAATCATTGGCGGCAGTCTCCCGATCAAAATGATACCAAACACGATGCCATTCGGACCGTATTTACTCGTTTAATCCACGATAAACTGGAACCTCTGCCATCCGAACTCGCCAGAGGAACCTGGGCAGCAGAAACACAGAATGGTAATTTGTTCAGTGTTGAATTATGGGTTCACTGACTCGTATAGATCGACTCAGATTGAAAATCGTGGTTCTACTTAATTATTGCATAATTTCGAGAAATCTATGGTACGTGGCCAAACACTTTTTAATGGAACCTTCGATAGCAACAGTAATTTTCATTGTGAACTAACAAGTCGCCCTCAGTAACGTCATCTAATAGTTTCATTTAAGATTGCGATGTAAAAGAAAATTTCTATGCTTTCTTTTGGTACACTGAGAAAAAAAAAGTAGTTCAATAACACGCGTGTTATTGTAATTTTTTTACTTCGATGAATATCAATGTATTCTTTTCAATAGTATGAAATTTAGGAGCAAATCGTGATGTATCTGAATTGTCTATCATGAAATGATTGAAAATAGTATTTTGATTCAATACCGTATATTATTATTCGTAATATTTCTTTTCTTCCTTCAATCGGATATGTTGTTAAAACAATTTGAGAAATGTATTGATTTATACTGGAATTGGTTCGAGGCCATATCTTACTTTTTTGAAAACATTGATGGTCAAGCTATTGTCTTATATGATTGGCGGAAGTGAGTTTTGCTATTGAAATTCTATAGTATTTAATATTAAAATAAGTTCATATGATATTGGCACTATTCAATAGTACATCTTATTGAATCAACATATATTTTTTTTCTTTCGACAGGATTTTTTTCTCAGTGTACACAGCACGATTATTGTGAATCATTGAAAATGAAAGTGTTAATTGTGAATTGAACAAACTGCGTCGTGTTTGGTCTCATTTTAATCGGTATGATGTGGCGAATAATGCGCGAATGTTTATAACGAAATTTAGTCGAACTAAAAATTATACAGTAAAAAGTATTGTATAATTCTTGATGGTTGGAGAAATAATAAAAACAATGGTGGTGTTTTCCAGAGATGTTCTCGCACAAGGAACAATGATATAAAGGCGGAAAACACGGATGTAAAAGTTTTCCCGGCGCGGCGGTCGAGAGAAAATTTCTTGGCCGGCCGTTACACCCGCAGAAACGCGTTACGGGAACAGTTATGTCGTGTACAGGGTTGCGAATTACCGCAGCCGGCAATGTAATCCATTAACGCTATTGGCCATTGAGAGGACCAGCCCCGCGAATTATCAAATTACGTCGCATTCGATGCAATAACGTTATTACTCTCTCCGCAGATGTATAATATTTCGCGCGCCATTATCATCGCACTGGCTCGGATAGATCGGAAACGCGATCGAACCGGTACGATTGTTTCGCGATAATGGGGAGTAATCCGCGAGAAATCGCTTAGGGGAGCTGGTCGCGTGAACTCCGAATCGCGAAATGTCATACTGAGCGCGATTATCTGCGGAAATCAATATTTCTACAATTTCCTGCTCGAGTGGAATTTTTAAAAAATACATAGGATGTTGAGTTTTTTAACTTCGGTATCGTTGGAGTCTCACCAGGTCGCGTATGAATCGGAACGACTATGGCAGTTGTCCAATATAAAAGTTAGATTAATATTTGACTGATCCCCCTATACAGTTTCCATCATCCTCGTTCAAAGTCACGTCGAACTACCTTTATTAACAATTTATGCGTGTCCGACGGCCACTAATCCGCGGATCGCAGTAAAATAAAATATATATAAAAGAAAGCTTTTTGAAAATCAAGCGTATATTAAAATGCACTGGAAAGCAGAAAATTATTTTTTTACTGGTTCTCCATAACGTACCGAAGCCAATGATCAATAATATTTTTTCCCAAAATGTTAAGCGATTAGTTCAAAATTTCTTCCAGTATAAAATTAGTGTCGGAATAGATAGAAAAATTTTATATAAATTTAAATAAAGTCATCACGTTTGTGACTATAAAAATGAAAGCGGGCAGCGCTAAACTAATATTGACGTAATCTTCGTGGGCGCTCCACGCTTTTATTCATAGTCACAAATGTCATGATTTTATTTAAATTTATATTACATTTTTCTATCTATTCCGACACTAATTTTAGAACAGAAAGAACCTTGAACTAATTTCTTCACATTTTGGGGAAAAATCATTTAACTGGATTCCGTATTTTATGGAGAACCAGGGGAAAAATTGTTTTCTCCTTTTTAGTGCATTTCAAAAAGTTTTTTTTATATATTTTATTTTCTACTGTTATTGTCATCGGAAGCAAGTGTGTATACAAAATTTTAGCTAGACTGGACTATGGGAAGGGGTTTAAAATTCGATAATGTATGGGTATAATTCGATAATAATGTAGTCTACTTTGATAATATTTATGCTCGCGATATTTACATAACGAGACCTGGAACATAAGAAATAAATCGATTTGATCGATGTGATCGGGTGATGACATTTCCGAAATAATAAATAATAATTCTGAAAATAGACTTTCCATCAGGACTTTGAATTGCAAGTTTCAACCCCAAAACGAAACAAAAAAATGGAAGAAAAGTTAAAAATTGACAAGTGACGAATTCATAAAATAGATCAAACTATACATCGTTAAGAAAGTTTGACTAGTGATTTTTTGGAAGTTACACGGTGTAATATGTTTCATACTTTCACCCTTTGACCTTGAATCCTCCAAAAAAAAAATATGAAATTGATACCAGAATTATAAAGCTAGTAATAAAACGTAATTTTTGCAAATTCGTGTCCGACGCAGGCGAATTTACATAAACGATCGCGCGCGTAACGATGAATCCATAATCAGGAAAATATTAAACTCTTTATTAAATTGCATTTCAATTAGTTGGACTCGTCAGCGACGTCGATACAGACGCTCTCCTCGATATGGTCCATGTTTCGGAGCTGATAACGCGATTATAAAGAGGCCGGCCATGATTTTGCATTCGCGGTATTGATACGCTTTAATGAAACTAAAACGAAATCTGATTCAGCGGATTTTTTCATTATCGACAGTCTGATTACTCACCGCCAGAAATAGGAGATTTAATTCAATTTTTATAGGAATCCATCAGTTGACATATAGTGTATAAAACATGTTTTAATTTATTGAGCTAATTGGCCGACATTCACAGTTTCATTACTCTTGCATATTTACTGCAAAATAACTGTTTCTGGAGTTTAGAAAAAAGTAATGCTGGCCCATGAGGGGATCGAACCCGCGACCTTCGCGTTATTAGCACG